>LNAC01000175.1:698319-701312 GCA_002007465.1 Ailurus styani | reverse complement strand
GTGCCGCCTCCTGCTCGCGTACCTGTTCCCGGCCCTCCTGCTTCACGGTGAGTTCCCGCGCGGGCGGCCGCTGCCCCCCCTGCGCGCCCCCCGGCAGAGGGGGCTCGCGGGTCCCCCGGCGGCGCCCGGAGCTGGTTTGCGGCTGCAGCTTGCTTTCTGGAAGGGTGCGGAGCTCACACACAGACCCCTTTTAGCTCCTGAATGGATTGCATCAAGTGGCAGGGAAAACTTTTATGCACTGCTGGGGTTTCAGTGCAGCCTGTCATGAGATCGTGGGCTTAGCGATCCCGTCTCCGAAGTGTCAGAGTGCCTGCCAGAGGGGCTTTTGATGTGCTGCAAGCTTTTGTGGGGCTGCAAAGCGAAACTGTGGTCATTTAAGGGGAAAAAGCCCGTGCGCGTTTCTCTGTGCCCTCGGAGAGGACTAGTGTTTCCCGAAGGTGTGGTGATGGGGCTTTCCCCCCAAGTGGACTTGGTGCGATCTCAAGGAGCAGGGGACTCTGAATGGCCAAGGTGTAATCACGCAAACCGGTCTCCGAAGGTTCTCTGGACCTGGACACCCTGTTTGCCTTCAGACTCTTGCTTGATGGTTTTGTTTCTGCGCCTCATGGGCCCCATTTCCTCCGGGGCTCCAGTAAACCTTTAGCCGGAGAACGTCAGCTCTTTCAAAGAGTTACAGGAATTGCACTGAGAAAAATAAGGCCGATTTTGTGGGAGATTGGTGTTGATCCTCGCCGCAGGCGGTGGCAGAACACGCTGTGCCCATTGAGAAATCCTGAGGGAACTTTCCCTAATGGTGGCCACCTGACATTTCAGGGAGCGTCTCCTCCGAGAGCGTGGCTCTCCTTCCTGCACACCACCAAGCCTCCCCAACCCCTGCCGGTCAGATGAGCACCCTCAAGGACACTCGGTTTCTCTCCCTGGAGCTTCGGAATGCATTGATGCATTTGTAGCTAGCACTGAAGACCAGGCTGTGACCCCATACTACTCCCCCACCCCCCCCCCCCCACCTCGCAACTCCCCACCCTGCCTGATCTAGGAAGGTATGAGCCAGTGAATCCCTAGCTATGGAAGTGGCTCTCTGCTTTGTAGTCCAGCTTCAGGGCAGAAGGCTCCAGCACTGCAGGCCCTGCTAAGGTGTCTGCTGGAGCCAGACCTGCCTGATTGCCAAAGTGTGTCCACCCAGCCCCAGTGATCCCAGACTTTAAAAGTCAGGATGGAAGGCTTGCAGTTTGAGGGCCAAAGAGAGAAGGTATAATTATAGGGTTGCACTCCTAGGCCCATCTGCTTAGAATTACAGAGCAGTTTTAATCTTTGGCTGAAACATGAAACAAATCAGAGCCAATGAACAGATCAAACGGCAGCTGCCACACACACCAGAAGAAAGAGGGTGAGAGAGATGAAACAGAGAAAATTGTTCCTTAAAAAAAAAAATCTGTTGTAATATCTGCAAACAAAAATGGCAGGATGGTCAAATGACTTTAACATGAGAAATTACTTGGAAATTGGGCATAAATGGGATTTTTTTTGCATTTTGAACTTCAGAAGTGGTCCTCAGATGTGCAGCTTGGGTCGGCTTATTCTGAATGCTTTCTCCCTCCTTTCAGAGGTGGGTGTTGTAATTATACTTCCTACGCTGCCTGCTAGTCCAAGCTGGGATGGACTGAACTATATCCTTGTGAGTATAGCCCCAGATCCCCCAACTTGAATCTGTGTTGGCCTGAACTTCTTGGGATGAGAGATTGACCCAGACTTCGTTGTGCTAGGAGGAGAACCTTGGGATGAGAGGGAGGAAGGGAGGGGGCAGTCTGTGCTATAACTGGAGTGCGGGTGTGGGGGGCGTGTCCGACCCTGCGTGTGTGTGTGTGTGTGTGTGTGTGTGTGTGCGCCTGTGCATGTGTGATAAAGAGGATCTAAGAGAAAAAAGGCGTTTGCAAATTGTAATTATGGATACCCTGAAAAAAATTACTCAATTTCAGAGTGAATCTGCAATGGCAAAATTATTAATGCTGAAGTTGCTCAAAGATCAACTTGGATCTTGCAGGGAGTGTTGGACTCTAGCACAAAAAATAAACAGATGGAATGGTGGTTCAACGTATAAATCCTTGGGATTTAAGAAAGGCTTGTCATAATTCGTTAGGATAATGTAAAGCACCAGGAAACAATTGAGTATTCTCCTTTTCCCCTTTTTCCTCCTAATTTTCCCCGATTGAAGTAATTTTAACTGAAAATGGGTATTAATCGTCTTAACCCAAGCGAATGGCTTGATGAATGTGTCCCACTCTATAGTTGGAGGTTTTACAAGCATTTAAAAATTCCGTAGCGACAGATGAGCTTCATCGAATATTTTAATAGTTCTGAGTTAAAGGAAATTTCCTGAAATCTTCTTAGAATGGCTTAATGATGTTTTCCTGATATCTAGGCATCTCATTTTACTAACCGTAGGACACTGTTTGTCTATTTATCATAGGAATTGTTAGGTAACAACAGATTTTCTGGGGTTAGGAGTGTATTTGTGACAAACTTTATAGTTTCAGACATCATTTATAGATTGTTATACTAGCAAGTCACATGAATAAGATTAAAAAGTACATAAAGCCTTCATGAAGATTCTCTGACATAGAAACGATAATGTTTGCCCTCCAGTCTTTGCTCCGTTTGTTGGTTACTTTTATTTCAACTCATTGCAAGTCATAAATCACTGCTATGTCCTACTGGTGAGTAAATTAGGCTCTGGCTAGACTTGAGCCTGTTGTTTGTTTTTGCTGTTTTTTAAACTGTAAATGTAGGGCAGGACTCAAGTTCAGAATTTAATGGCATGAAAGTATACATGTCAATTTTACTTTCCTCTCCTTCAACTTCTGAAAACAATTGAATTTCTTAATCCAAATAAAACCTATTGACTGTCACGGAGGTATGCAGCTGGAAGATGTCCATTATCACTGTTTTCTTTGCTTAGATGAAAAGCCACAAAAATCATCCGGCCCCAGAAACAC
>LNAC01000175.1:485819-695819 GCA_002007465.1 Ailurus styani | reverse complement strand
TGCTCCCCTGTTTCCCCACCCTTCACTCTTCTGTTTAGTCCCTCCCTGTCCCTGGACTTGCTACTTCCTGAAAACACCAGGGGTTTAGGAGCAAGCTTTGCCGGGGGTGACCATAGCAAAAATAGTATATTCATTCCCTTTGACAGCTATGCTAAGAACTGCTTTCTGAATGCATAATCTGGTGAATTCAGTGGTGTAAACATTCACCTGGTCACACAGGCTTTGTATTTAGGGTGTCAATCTCTGCATAAATGGTCAACCCTATGCTTCCTTTCATTTCAGGAAATCTGGGACTTTTTATCGATATCATTGAGAGTTTTCAGTCTCTGAACACTAGACTATTACAATTCTGATAGTGCTTGAGGTCATTCTGCAGTCATTTTGGATTACTGTTACAGAATGATTTATTCCCTGGGAGTAAATCACTCATGTGTGCACATGCACACACATGCAGGCATGTGAATCAACCTTCCAGAGCTCCAGGATCTCAGTTAGTTCTCTAGAAGTGGTAACCTGTAAAATAATACCCTAAAGCCTTCAGGAATTACTTTTTTTTTTTTTTGAACAGGTGAATAATTCCCTTCCAGAGTCTACTATTCTCTCCCACACTTACTTGAAAGAAATACCCACTTGTCGTCATGATTTTGTCTGAGCCCAGGCCCTGGGACCCCCAGGGTTGGAGACCATTTTATGGTGAAGTCCTTTTCCTGATTCGGAACTCTGCTGGACAGGGAACGGGGCTATGGAGAGCTTCCAGCTTAGTCGGTGTTGTCGACCGGCAGTTGATAGAACACTTCACATTAAAGAGTGGTTCTCCGCTTATAACTTTCTGTACCTAGGTAGGAACTGACACTTGATAAATGAGATAGCACATGCATAATATTGTTAATTGTCACACAAACTTTAGTTATCATTATCATTGTTATAATTTTTACTTTTCTTACAAGTAATAGGCACATATTGGATGACCTGCCCAAAGTCACCTTGAAGACCAATTCACAGTCACTTTCTTACTGGATGGTGGTGGTTTTTTAATCCTTTGAGATCTTTTTTCCTTTGGAGTCGTTCACAGCAAAATCTTAAAAGGACCCAATTAACCCGTCTTCTCAGTTAAACAAAATATCTAGAATCCTCAGTTAACCAAAATGTTGATGTTATTTGTGTCTGCACTCCTCCACAAAGACTTTGTCACTCTGGTCTTTTAACAACAACAACAACAACAACAAAAAAAAACGAAAAACAAAACAAACCAAAAAACCTTTTTTTCACAGCTTAAACACAGTTGTTACCTGTTCGCTCCAGTATCTCTGTAACTGGGGACCTATGTTCCTCATAATGACCTTGAGCCACTCTGGAACCTGAATCCTCAAAGAACAACCATAAATGTCAACTGCATTCAACATAAAATGGCAGAATTTTCAACAGCCAGCTATTGTGATTAGTCCATACTTTCAGTTACATCAGTAGTCCCAATTAAATGGGGATTTTAAAAAGTTATTATATATAAAAAGCAGATGTATTATAAATAATAAGATACTCAGACAGCTGTTCTAATAGTTGCCACCCCTGAGTACTGCACTGCTAAGTGCCAGGATGACGGATTTACACAATTTAGGATTCAAGTAGGACATATAAATATTTTGCACAAGTGTCTTTTCAGATTCAGTGCTAAATTAGTATTCATTCCTACTTTTCTCTCTCCCTTCCTTCCCTCCTCTTTCCCTTCTTTGACTATAACTTCTCCATAACATGCAAAAGATGGTCAGGACAAAAAACTCAGAGGCTACAAAAGAGATTTACTGCTATTTGTCCGGAGTGTTTCCCATCTCTTATCTTTCTCATTTATTCAGGCAAAAATGATATGCTGAGCCATCATCCTAGAAGCTTCAGAATGGATCTTCCTGTTTCCCATCTGTTTCCCATACTTCCGAAAATGGGAAAAGCGATCGTCCCAAAATGGAATTCCTGCTGTGGTGTTACACTGCTTAACATCTTTTGATGGTTTCTCCTCACCTTTCCAGTGGAATGTACGCTCAGTATGCTATGTGGCACTCTTGATCATGGGCCTGCCTCTCTTCTTCTGCTCCTCTGTTGTGGGCCATCCTACGGTCCCTGCTCCTTGAGCCTGGCCCCAGTTCCTCCTATGCGAACCCCTCCTGTTCACCTCTTTATGTTTGGGCATGCTGTATACTCTGCCCAGACCACTTCCATTCAGCATTCAAGGCCCTGTTGCCCCTCCATGAACCTTCCAAGGATGAATTCAGGGCCTGCTGTCTCTGTCCTACGAGTCCCTCTACAAGCCCACTTGGGGTCTGGTTTCTGGCCCAACTGAGGTTCCCTCAGGGCATAATGTTTATAGCTTCCATGCCTAGTACAGAGCCTGGCCCTTCACAACCTTTCTGATGGTTTGGATGAATGAGTTGCTGGTTTCAGTCCCAAACTGGAATTGACTTACTGAGCAACACAGTGAACACCGGGGTCCCTGGGTTGACCAGAAGTCCTTGGAGGGCACACCGTGGGTAATCCTAAGACAGAAGTCTTGGGGCATAAGGAATGCTGTTAACCTTGACCTCTCCCACAGCTAGACTTCAAATGGCCTTTTAATTCTAAAAGCCATTTCATAGAAATAGCACTCATGAGAAGGCCAACCAGAGTTTCCACACCAGACAAACTAAGTAAATATTGGAGACCGCTGTTGGCAATTGACTGCAGACCTAAGAGAGAGGTTTCTCTGACTGTACAACAGCTCCGGCTTTCACACAACCCATTTAATTTTGTTCCCACCAAGGTGATAGGTCCTCGAAGGGCAAAGATAGAAAGGGAACCAATCCCATTTTTTCTACCTCAAAAACACAGTATCGGCCTCGAGTGCGAACCCTAACTCACTGTATGCTGAAGAGCCATGCTAACTGTAGAATTCTCCTCCACCTGGCTGTTCATGCTGCTGCTTTTCTGCACTGACAGTCTGGCCATGTCTGTGGCCTTTGCTTGTTGCCCCATAAGAGCAATGGCCAAGTGGAGATTTGTGGCTAGAAACCCAAGTGATGTCTGATCTTTTGCCTGCTTTCAAATGATCAGCATATTGGTACTTCTGGGATTTTATTTCTTCCACCTCTGGTTAAAAACCATCCCCGTAGGCTCCCTTCCTGCGTGACTGTCCTTATGAACCACCCATGCGTATTCTGACCACCACTCCCTCTGCCTCTGCCTTTGAACTCCCAGCTTCCTTCCCAGAACCCTCCTTCATCATCTCCACCCTTGTTCTCTGACATTCAGGCCAGTGAGCCCTGGAGAGCCTCAAGGTCGGAAAAAAACTTATCTTCATTCTTCTTCATGCTTCCGGCTCCTAAAATATACAAAGTAAGAGTGAATAGGTATTTGTTAAACTGAGTAGAACTTGTCAACAGCACAGAGCCCAGTGCTTGGGTCCCACTCTCTTCTGCATCAGGGTCACCAGTTAACTTTGTCGGGGAACCCTGTGTCTTTCTTTTACTCTGAACACTCTGGCCTTCTCAGAGGGAGCCTGGCTCTGGCTCCCTTTCACCGTTATTTTAACTCTGCTGTTAGTTAGGAAGGAGTTTTTGAGGGCGGTCTAAAAGCCTAACCATTATTTAAAATAATAACACACTTAATGAGAACTTTGTCTGCACTCGGGAAGACACTCTCAGTGAATCCCGAGGCAGCCTAAGAGCTGGGTAATGTTGTCCCCTCTTTACAGATGAGTAGATGGAAGCTTGGAGGTTAAGTTGTTTGTTTCAGGTGACCATGCTAATGGTGTGTTTCATTGATTAGAAGACCCACCTGCTTTTTTTTTTTTCCTATGTTAAGATCTCTGCAGTGGAAGTGCATCTGATGGTCGATGGGGGTCCCAATCCCTGTTAGCTTGCAGGCAGCAGTCATGCGGGGGTTCTGTAGTCTTGGCCTGTGTGAATCTGGACATAGCAACTTACACTGTCATGACATCACTTGCTTTATATGGCCCCTAGTTACTCTCCATCTATGGACTAGTTGCAAATAGGTCGGTTTTGAAAATAGAGTAGGTGTCTGAACCCCGTGTGCTTGGCTATTTTCTCCATAAGTCGCTTAGTAAATTTCACCCTTCAAAACCAGGTGACCTCATAGCAGAGCAATGGAGTGTGCATTTGAGGTCAGTGAGGCAGATACTTACATTGCAACAGTCAATTACATAGAAAGGAGGATACCCACAAAAAGATGGTGCCGCGTTCATGTTTTGCTGTTGAGATACGTGCAAAGCAAACCCATTACCTGCCACACATGAAGGATTGCAACAAAAGGCAAGAAACAGTGTTAGAGGTCTTTGTTGTTGTTGTTTTTTTTAAGATTTTATTTATTTATTTGACAGAGAGAGAGAGAGATTACAAGTAGGCAGAGAGGCAGGTAGAGAGAGGAGGAAGCAGGCTCTCTGCTGAGCAGGGAGCCCGATGCAGGGCTCCATCCCAGGACCCTGAGATCATGACCTGAGCTGAAGGCAGAGGCTTTAACTTTACACTGAGCCACCCAGGCGCCCCTGTCAGAGGTCTTTGAACAGATAAAAGCAATGTCAGAGCAGTATGGCACTGCTGTGCAAGTTCGGGGGGATCTCGGGACCCTTGTGCAGGCATAATCGAACGTCAAGTGTTTTTGTCACTGGTAGTAAAATAATGTCGCATCCTAACAATCCTTGAAGTCTTGGATTCGATGAAATCCTTTAAGTATCAGATCCAGTTTCAGACTCGCACAGCCTAGCTCCAGAGACTTTGCCCATATCCCCTATCCTTCCGGCTCTTATTATCTTTATGGGAAAGCAGTTGCACGGTGCAAAGGGGTTTGCAAATCAATTTTTACAACATACCTTGGTTGACAGGGAGATGATGATGGTTCTTTACCACACGCTCAGTGTCACATTTAAAGCAGACTCATCCCCAACTCTCAATGCTTCATAACTTGAATTCAAATCTGTTTTAAGTTAGCCACATTGTAATTGATCACATAGGCAGTTGAGCCACCAGACAGCGAGCTATAATATCTTTCATTTCTTGATTGCCTAACGGGGAATTCAGGAACTGCTTCCCATCATCAAGATAATTACAACTCTTGGGATTGGTAGAGGTCCATAGTTCAAAGCCAACTGAGAGATCAGCAGAGGTCTCAGACAAATGGGGATGAAAACATGAGAACTGTGATAAATAGTCAGAGGTCACAGTATAGACAGATGTCCTTAGTGGGATTGCTAACAGTTCACCCCTGAATTTCTCAGTCTTTCGAGCTGGTGCCACAGCCAAACAACCGAAGGGTCGGGGTACCTACTATGTGGTAGAGGCAGGCACTGATCAAAATGCCTGTGCAGTTGGCCCTTGAATAAAACAGCTTTGATCTGTGTGGATCCACTGACGTGGATTTTTTTTTTCAATAAAGACAGTACAGGACTGTACGTGTATTTTCTGTTCCTTACGATTTTCTTGATAACATTTTCTTTTCTCTAGCCTACTTTACTGTACGAATACAGCATATAACACATAGAACATGGTGTTCAAGGGTGAACTGTATTTTGAAAAGAGGCCAGCGCGGCAGACAGAAAGAGACCAATGGCGTAGTCACGCACACCTGTTCCTGTCGTGCACACAGCTTCACTGGGGAGGGTTGAATGAGCGATGGGAAAAGAATACCCAGAAACGTCACTTTTCCTTCCTCTGTGGAAGCAGGGGCCACTGGTAGGAAGGGCCTCGTTGAACCTCCAGGAGCCCATGAGCACCGACACCCCCAGACGTGGATTTCAGGGTTTTAATGTTTCTCACATTTTCTTGCTGGACTCCAAATCACTTCGTTGAGCTAAACGGGGTTGGTGGTGAGGTTGGGTTTCATTGGAACGCAGGACCGTCATCTCATTTTTGAATCTCTTTTCACACTTTTTATTTAGCTGAATCATACGGGTGTCTCTACCTCGTTCATTGGCTTTCGCTTCCTTTAAGATCCACAGGAACAATCCAAAGTTGCTGCTCTAGCCCAGGGCCAGCCAGCATGTTGCTCAGAGGAAAAGCCCAGGGTTCCTACATGTCTTCTCAGTACCAAAAACTTCCAACAGATTAGTCCAGCCCTCTTGTTTATGGCCAGTATCTGAATATTTTCTAAATATCTGAATATTATCACCATGTGGGTCTGAGTCTCTCCGGTAGGTTTTCGCCCCTGTTGCTCTAAGTCACTATGTTCTGGGTCTAACTTTTCATTTTTAAACGATCCTCCCTCAAGCCCTGGTTTCTCTATGAAATTATTTAGGTGTTGATTACAAAGTATATAATTGCCTCTTCTTAGTGCAGTTCTGATGGGTGTATATTTTTATTTTGTTCTTATCTATTTGTCTGGGGTTTTTTGTTTTGGGGGGTTTTTGTTTTGTTTTGTTTTTGGTTAACAGAGTGCTGAACACTTAGTAGGTCTAAAATAAAGACTTATTGATGTTTTAATTACTTCAGGAGTAATTGACAGCTAAAGTCAGTCAATTTCCTTTGAGAAGGAAAGGAAAAGGAAAGGAGAATGGGCTGTCAGATTATAACTCAGTTGGCTTCTGAACAGGGGCTGGTGGTTATTTTGCATTTGTTTAAGTGTCTGCCAAACTAAACTGCTTATACTGAAGATGAACTTAGTCCGAATATTCCTTTAGCTGTGGAAAATAAAAATATGTAGTCTCCTTGTAGTTATTCTTCATTTAGAACCCTCTATTAGCACTGCCTTTGTGGGTGCGAGAGGCTGGAGTGGGAAGGTAATTGGGGAAAAATGTCCCCCACTGGAGGGGGCGGGTATATGACTTGCACCCCACTGATGGGCAGCCCCAGAGAGGGTGTCCATCCAGAGATGGAGAGAACCAGAAGATGCCTGGCTTGGTGGGAACCCCTGGTAGCCGAGCCAGGGAGCAGACGTCAGTTAGGAGCCTTCCAAGTTATTCCTGGGCCTTTCTCCTCTCCATCAGAATTCCCCTTCCTGCTGACCCCTTTCTTACCCCTCCCTTGGGTGGCTTTGGAACATGTTCATTTCTCTCTTCAGCCCCTGCTAGGTTCATTTGTCTGCACTGTACGCTGGTCCCTTAGATGCACCATTTTATTTGCTGTTGTACGGAGACACAGGTTTTTGCTCAGGCTTTGCCAGGAACTAGCCAAGAGATCTCCCAGGAGTCCGTAATGTCTCCGTGGGCCTCGGTTTTCCTGGCTTTCCCGCCTGGGAAGTGGTCTCCCAGGACACGGCCCCCTTTGTGATGTGAACTCCAGGGGAGCAGAGACAGTGATAATCCCGGTGGGGTAGGAGTGCATTTCCTACTTGCAGTGATTTCTTTCTTTCTTTCTTTCTTTTTTTTTTTTTTAATAATTTTTAAAGTGATTTTATTTATTTATTTGAGAGAGAGAGCAGGAGCAGAGGGGAGAGGCAAAGGGAGAGAAGCAGACACCCTGCTGAGTCAGGAGCCTGAGATCATAACCTGAGCCAAAGGCAGACATTTAACCAACTGAGCCACCCAGGAGCCCTTCATTTGCAGTGATTTCTTGCCAAGGAGGCAGTTTCTCAGCCTGACTCCTGTCTTCTGTGAGCTCTCCTTTCATCATACTTCCACTTTTCTTTCAGGGCTGGGAGAGGGTTCGGCGCTCCTTCATCCAGACAGCAGATCCCATCCCAGGTCCTTAGAGAAAAGTGCCTGGAGGGCTTTCAAGGAATCACAGTGCCACCACATGCTCAAACATCTCCACAATGGGGCGAGGATCACCGTGCAGATGCCCCCAGCGATCGAGGGCCATTGGGTGTCCACTGGGTAAGAGGGTCGGGGGCTGGCCCCAGGCAGGGGAGGTGGTGGCAGGGGGGAACAGAGAGCACACCTCTGTGGAAGGCCTTCCTTGGGGCTTCTCAGATGCCCAGAGACTGTATCCTATCTGCAGTGGTGCAGGTGTTATCTAAGTTCGAACTAAAAACCAAGCAATACTTTGAAACTCCAGTGGGTAAAGCACCAGAGCCCAGGACTGTAGAAATGTTAGCCAAAGCAGAGATGATGCTTACCACTGTTAACCACAGGCTGTGAGTGAATGGGTCCTTGTTTACAGAACTCTCCTGTATAAAAAGAAACCATTAGCAAGTGAAATTAGGAGTCTGTGTTTCACCAACCCTGAAACATGACTTGCAAGCTTCTGAGGGTCTAAATATTCTAGTCATATTCTGGTAATTTGAGATATGGCTTCAGGGTTCTAAGAGTAAGTGAAAAGGTACTCAGGCTACCTCTACTAGCCAGGGCGTAGTTCTTGGACTCTTTTCCAGGCTACAGAGCTGAGATTTATCCCAGTTTGAGCTCTGGCTTATCTTCCATTAGAGCTTTTAAAAATAGCCTAGAGGCAGACCTGCAGTTTTTCCCCTACCCATTAAATTGTTGAGAATTAACAAGGCTCACTCTGGGATCTGATCACTTCTCCCTTGCAGTTTCCAGGTACCTTGGGGAGGGATCAAATACACACAGAGAAGAGAAAAAAAAGGAATTTTTATAAGATGATGAAGACCCAGAGGTGTTTTTTTTTCCCCCTAAAATGGGGGTTTCTTAACCGCATGATAAAATTTGCACAATCTTAATGTGATGTACTTTTAAAGAATTTATCGTTTTATTCAAACACATATTTATTGAGTGTACAAATATTTAGGGTGCCCAGCACTGTTCTAGATTTTGTGTATCTAGCAGTGAACAAAATAAGACACAGTCCCTGTCTTCAGGAATTTTACAAATATACAAAGAAGTACTATGAAGAGGGAAAAAAACAACAGGTGCTAACGGAGAATACCAGGGGCCTTATTTTAGGATGGGGGTGGGGTCAAGAAAGGCTACCAGAGGAAAGGACACTTGAGCTGGGATGTCCTTAGCTGTGCAAAGACCCAGGGAAGAGCTTTCCATCTGGAAGAACTAGCAAAGACTGGGGTGAGAAGCAACTGACCTGGAGTCTGTGGGGGAGGGGCCTGGGGGGGAGGGGAGAGGGCGGGGCAGCTCCAGATGAGGGTGCCAGGGAGGGCAGACCAGCTCCTGGGCAGGTCTGGCCAGATTGGGGTTAGAACTGGACGGTCATTGAAGAGTTCGCAGCAAGGACCATGCTTAAGACGCGATCCAGCATTCACACAAGACACTCTGGCTGCTGTGCGGCAAGTAGGTGGTAGAAAAAGTGAGAAGAGGATGACCAAGTAAAAGATGGTTGTTAACAGGTGGATCTAGAGGGGACTAGGCCTAGGTCAGGGGGCAGGGGGGCCCGGTGGAGTGCATGAGGACTTGAGATACATCGAGCCCTGAGGCCAGGCAGCACAGCTTCACGCTGGACAGGGCCTCCTTCGCAGGGGGAGGACCTTGGCACCTGCTCCCTCGCCTTCTCTGCTGACCGCTGGGCTCAGGGTTCCACCGAGTGCCTTCTGAGCGTGCGCTCTCCCCGGACTTCCACTGACAGCCTTTCCCAGACGCAGGTGCCCGCTTGGAGCGATGCTGACCTTTTACCAATGTGTTAACTGAAAAATGGAAGTGTTTAGCAATTTTGAGAATAACAGGTCTTTGGGATTTCAGCTCCACTGTTTGATTTCGCCATGCCGAGTCTGCTCAAACCATAATTATTGTAAAAATGCATAGTAAATATAGTATATAATATATATATAATCTGAATTCTGATATTATGTATATGTATGTGTATATATATGTGCATATATATATATATATATATATATATATATATATATATATATATCACAGGCTCAAGCACAGTTATAAGGCCAAACCTGACAGGTGGTTGTAAGTCATGATGTAACTGAGATTCTGATTTAGTGGAGAGTTCCAGAGGTCAGATTCTCTGGCGGATATGTTGAAGAAGCCCTCCAGCATTTCCCTGGTGTGGACTGGGCTACAGAGATAGGAACAGGCCACAGGTAAGGCAGTGATCAGTTCCTGCCGGCCACGTGTGCCCTGTAGACCTAGTCCAAGTATTCCTGGCCAAGGACTCTAGCATTGATCTAAGGCCACAGCAAAAAACCATTTTGTCTTTGCCATTTTGTCAGTCAGCACAAACAAAAGGAACCCTCACTTCTGTTCCGTTAGCTTTGCTTTCACTAATGGACCCTTTTCCCCAGTAGAGGGAAAATTAATTTTCACGAGGTGGGAGGGTGAATTTCCACTTGCCCCTCAGTGACTTCTCCCAGACTAGATTCCGTTTCAGAACGACAGACACCCAGCACCTGCCCACTCTAGACAAGGGCCATAAAGCAGAAGTGTCCGGGGGATCACGGCTTTGTGAGCGAGCATAAGGAGCCTTCCTTCGTAGGCCCGCACTACTCCCTTCCCGCTTCCCACCGGAAAGACACTTCTCTGAAGTCAGGCCCCCAGGTGGAGGTGAGAATGGCAGGTTTGGGCTCTCGTGGCTTGCGACTTGTTCTTAGAATGAATAAAGACTGTGGTGGAGAGAGATTAGGAACACTGCCTGGAGCCAGACTGCCTGGATTCAGGGTCTGGTTTTTCTCTTCCTGGCTGGTTACGTTGGCCTGGGGGCGCTTTCCCTCATCTCTCAGGCCTTAGTTTCTGCAGCTGTAGAGTGGAAGTGATACCTACTTTACTCCTAGTTTGTTGGGAGGATTCAGCACGTTGGGATCTAGGAAGGCACAGAACAGTGTTTGGCCCAGGGAAATCACTTCTTATTATTACCATAATTTCTCGACGCTGTAACGAATCTGTTCCTCAGTGCCTTCGGGCTTGAAAACGCCTTCCTTCCCCTTTTCTCCTGCAGCTGTGAAGTGAGGTCGGGCCCAGAGTTCATCACAAGGTCCTACAGATTCTACCACAATAACACCTTCAAGGCCTACCAGTTCTATTATGGTGGCAACCGGTGCACCAGTCCCACGTACACCCTGGTCATCCGGGGCAAGGTCCGCCTGCGCCAGGCCTCCTGGATCATCCGCGGGGGCACCGAGGCTGACTACCAGCTACACAACGTGCAGGTCGTCTGCCACACGGAGGCTGTCGCCGAGAGGCTCAGCCAGCTGGTGAACCGCACGTGCCCGGGCTTCGTGCCCACCGGGGGCCCCTGGGTGCAGGACGTGCCCTACGACCTGTGGCGGGAAGAGAATGGCTGCGAGTGCACCAAGGCCCTGAACTTCGCCATGCACGAGCTGCAGCTCATCCGGGTGGAGAAGCAGTACCTCCAGCACAACCTGGACCGCCTGGTGGAGGAGCTCTTCCTCGGGGACATCCACACGGACGCCTCGCAGAGGATGTTCTACCGGCCGTCCAGTTACCAGCCCCCCCTGCAGAATGCCAAGGTACCCCGCAGCTGACTGCACTCCGCGCCCGTGGGCTGGTCTTCGTTAAGTGAGATGAGTGCCCCCCGGGGAGGTGAGGCAGTGGGGTCCATAAGGACCTCTGGGAGGAAGCACCCTGCGTCACGGGGGAGATTGTGGAGGGCCACCCGGGGAGGGACACACGGCAGAGTCGGGATACCTGGCGGGGCCACCAACTTGCTCTGCTGTGAGGGGCTGTGCTTTTCTTCATGACATGGATAATGGTAATGGACTTGTTGGTGTGCTGGGGGCTCTGGGGTGATGGTTCTAGAATATTCCTAAGGCCCTTCTCAGCTCTAACACTCCACGAACATCTTCTCTGGTTCTGAAAGGAAAGCATAAAGGCAATTCGGAGATGTTAGAACCACGCTTGGGAGAGATGCCACAGCAGGAGTGATCCAATCCTGGAGGAAAGGGAGAGGCACCTTAGGGGAAAGGGACAGTGCTCTTGTAGGCTGCAGAGTTTACGGTCTCCCACCCACACTACTGCTTCTAGTCTTCCCAGAGACCCCCTGAGGCATGTCTTTCGCCCCGTGTCACCCAGGCAGCGAGGTTCTGCACTGGAACTTGAACCCAGACCTCCTTCTCCAGACCCCACGTTCTTCCCATTCAACTAAGTGAAATGTAAAGTCACTGTGATCCCAGAGGAGGATGGAGGGGGGCAGGAAACAATTAAAACCTTATAATGTTCTTTTCGTGAATGATAGTCCAGTAATTATATTTGGAATTCACAGAGCATTTCCTTTCCATGGGCTCAGAATCCATGTCAGCCTGTAATGCGATCTCCACCGCAGAAGTTGGGGAAGCTCGAGGCAGGGAGGGGCGTGTAGGGAGGGGGTCGAGGGAGATTCCGCCAGTGGCCACGTTCTCCCCGCCACCCCCCACCCCGGCCACTGCCATCAGTTTGGCTTCCGTGGAATCCTCTCTCCAGCAAGGACTCTCTAAATGAGGGGCCCCATTTGACTTTTATTTTATAGTTTATTCATTTTTTTAATCTTTTTTTTTCCTTAGTCCTTTGAGCTTTTTTATGACTGGTAGAGATATCCCAGAGTACTTCCCCTGCCTGAGAGCCTTGGTGTTATCTTCTGTTTCTCTGTGTTATCGTGAGCTCCTGTAATGAAAGTCGCCTTTCTTATAATTGTGGGAAATCTGCTGAGGAAGCCCATTTGGCCGAGGCTCCTTCCTCTAGATGCGCCTCACCAGGCACGGGCCCCGTGTGTGAGGTGAAGCCAGACCGGGGGCCCTGGGCCCCAGACCCAGCCCTCCCTGGACTCACAGCACAAGTCCGGGCGCCAGACAGGAATCACACCCCCCGTATCTTGCCCTGAGGTTACAGATGTGCTGAGGAGGAAGAGGGGAGTTAGGGCAGTGACGGAGAGGGTGGCCCTTCTTGCCTGCCTCCGTCCCAGTGTCTGCCTGGGATGTCCTGGGCCTCCTCAGGAGGGGTGGGGAGCAGAGGAGCTGAAGCGGCACCCATTCCACAGATTCCACAGGTCACGCAAAGGCATCAAGAGGACAGTGCGCCATAGGTGTCCCCAGGCAAGGGCGTGGTCTGTTGGGGGAGGGGCAGATAGGACTCATGGGCTCCCTGTCCGTCCATCGTCCATCATGGGACGCTTCCAGATAGAAGCCTCATCCAGAGTCGCTGCTGAACACCGCAGGTGAATAGCACTTCTCTTAACTGAAATCTCTGGTGTGAGAGAGCAGCGGGGTAAAGGAGCTTTTCTACTGAACATTTGGCTTCCTCTGAGTACAGTCTAGCCAACCTTTAAATTATCTCCGGTAATGGGAGGTAAGAATGTCATGAATAAAAACGGCCCACAGATAATCCAGAAACCTTCTGTCAGCCAAGAGGGCCAACCCAGTCCCACCCTGAACCTTCACGAAGATCTGCTGAGGGAGTTGTCCTTTCTGCGCCTGCTTGCCCTCCAGCAGACAAAGAGCGAAGGGCCAAGAGGCAGGAGCAGTGAGACAGGGAACTGAGTAAGGAGGAGGCAGTCTGAGGGAGGAGGCAGGTGCCCTCTACCGGAGCTGCCTGGGCTGGGGTCTGGCTGCTCTCCTGTCCACACCTGACCTTGGGCTGGTCCTTTGCACACACTCAGGTTCACCTTCCTTTTCCTCAACTGCAGACGCCCAGAGAGGCTCTTTTAGGACAGAAAAGAAAAAAGGATTAGCCATAACACCTTTCTTGCCTCCTTCCCCTCACGCTGATCTTCTGGTGGCTGCCCTGTCAGGAGGCCTGACAGGTAAAATCAGTATTCCTAAGACTTGCAGCTCTGGAAGATTCTCTCCACTCCCTCCCCAGGCCCGTAGGAGGCATTTCTCCTGCTGTCAGTCGACTCACTGAACAGAGCTTGTCTGTTGGGAGAGCAAAGGCACACACTTGTGTTTCCTGGAGGAAAAATGTCTTGATTGTGAGTTATTACCATTGGCATAAGGACTAAGGATGATAGTTGTAAGGCTGACCTTAGAATTTTTATAAACAAAAAAGTGGGAGACATGCTTTTTTTTTTTACACTGTCTGGATAAACTGGCAAGAATGTGGACTTTAGAAATGGTAGCCAATCCTGGAATCCACTTCTGTGGCCATCAGCTGTGGGGTGCTGATGGTGTTGTCTGACCTTTGAGAGCCTTGATTTTTCTCCTATAAAGTGGTAAGAATAGAAAAATCGACTGGATTAGTGTGCAGAAAGCTGCTTCCCATCTAGAAAAACCCTTCACTGAAGTTCCTGTCTTGCCCACTCCTGGAGTAGGTAGCCCTTCTGAGCAGGTGTCTCCTGGAGAGATAATAATGACAATGACATTGGCTGGGGCCTCCAGGTGTTTGATGACGCCTCACCATGAAGCATCTCCTCCCATTTTCTCCTCCCTCCCCTGCTAAGGCAATCATGAAGACATTGACCCAGATATTTAAGAGGTAGACCCTCTAAACCCTAGGCCCGAGGCCCTTATTTAAGAAATTTTAAGGGTAGAAAGAACCTTGGGCTACTGTTAAATACAAAACAGAAGAAGAAGGAGGAGGAGGGGGAGGGGGAGGAGGAGGAGAAAGAAGAAGGAGGAGGGAGGGAGGAGGAAGAAAGGAAAGGAAGAAGAAAGGAAGAAGAAGATATAGAATAGCATGAACAGTGTGGTACCATCGTGTGAAACTAATCACGAAAGAATAAGATAAACTTACAAAGGAGGCAGTATTTCTGGAAGGGTACATGAGCAACATGACAGTTGGCTCTGAAGAAGGGAATAGTTGAGGGACAGTCGGACCACGACTCACCACTGTATGCCTTTTTTGTACCGTTCGCACTTTGTGCCATGATCTTCTATTATCCAAACAGAGTCACCATGCAGAATGAAAATAGATTTCAGAAGCTAGGGCTCTGAGGCCCAGAGGAGTACTGTGGCCACCGCTGGAGCTGGTGGCAGGACTGGGAGGAGGACCCAGGCGGCCAGGCATCCAGGGTCGGTGTGCGCCACCCTCTGCTTCCGTAGCCAGCCCGCGCGGCCATGGGCATCCTTCGAAGGCCAGTGAGGTCTGCGTGGCTCTGGGAGCTGAAAGGGCCCCTTCTTCTCTTGTTGTCCCTGGCATTGAACATCTTGGCCCACAGCATGCCGCCAAGTCCTCAGGAAGTTTTTAGATCCCTCCCCAGGACAGCTCTGAGAAGGGAGAAGCCGACCTCGCCCTTGGTGCCTTTCAGAGCCCTAGGTGCTCCCCGCCCGCTGGCCCATGGCAGGTCGCCTCACCCCCCTGGGAACTGGGAACGGGAAGGAGGAGGGCTGGGAGTGCATCCGGAGAGACCACACGCCCCCCCCACCACCACCACCCGCCTCTTTGAACTCTTCGCCTCCCCTAATTGCCGGTCCGTAGAGACCTGGCTGAAAATGAGTTTAAATGCTAAATTGAGTTTGAAACCACTCATCTCGGCCCCTCTGGAAAGGGGACACCATGTAAAAATAGAAACTTTAAATCAACTTGTTTTTCTAAGCTTTATACAGCTTTGCCGTGAGGTTCAGAGTCCTTTGGCAAATGCATCGCGTTTGAAGAGAATCAGGTGTGCTGGGAGGGTTCTTCCAGCATGAAGTTGGCCGCTCTTCACTACGAAAAATCAAGACCACATAAAATAACCCTGAAAGAAGATGCTTTCCCTCAACGGAGTTTACCAGCAGGGCAGCTGTCACCCTATGCCTAGATTTTTGTGCAGTTGAAGGGTGAGCGAGCTGAATTCTTTCAGTGGTAGAATCAAATAGTAATTAAGACCAAATGATCACTGGGGTTGTTGGAAATGCCAAGAGCCTCAGGATCAGACTTGTAAGCAAATGGAATTGGTCTTTCTCCAAAACCCCGTGCTGATTTAGCCACAGGGTCGTAAATCAAAGGGGTTGTCTAAAACCAGACAACTTTCCCCAGGCCGTGCATCTCAAATATTCAGCCCCAGTGTTCACGGCACATCTGAGGAAGACAGGCACCAGAGTGTTTTCAAGAGGAGCTGAGCACTGAAAACGAAGAAGGTGATACTCCCCTGCTTTCTCTCTTGAATTCTGTAGAAACCTCTAGACTGTGAACGAGCATTTGTTTTTGAGGGAGTTGGCCTTTCCGAGCCCTTTCAGAGTCTGTGAGGAATGCAGATGAACTGTGAGACTTTGTGTATCTGTGATATCCGAGGCACCGTGGACCAGGTGGCCATGGGCAGTGCACTCTTCACCCTAGCCCGAGGAGGTGGCTCTGCCACAGGACGGAGTCGGGGGGATGCCTCCTTAGGGGGGGCCCTCCTTCAGGTGAGTGCTTGGCCGGCTCCTGGGGGGCCTGGCTGAGTGGCTGTCCCAGGACTAATGGCAGGAGGAGCCGGGGAAGATGGTTGTGGAAGAATTTGCCTGCCTTCTCTTTCTGCCACGGGAAGGAAAGGAGAGGGGTTCGAGGGGGTGACAGGGAACAGAAGAGGTGGTAGAGGATCGGGGAGTTCAAGGAGTCATGCCCTAATCAAAAGCCCATCTCGCATCAAGGGTGAATCCTAAAGAAAAGCGTGGCCCTGCTCCCCTGGGCTGGGTGTTTACTACAGAGCAGCAGATGTTGCATGTCGTTCGAGAAGACCGAGCTGACCATGGGGGATGGGGGATGGGGTCTTGATTCGGAAAGGATTGCCTGTGTGGACCTTTGATTTGGGCCAAAGTGTGAAGTGCCGTGCCTTCGATCGCTGCACCCCCACAGCTGCTGGCATCCATGTTTCTCGCAGAAACCGTTCATTACATTTCTTGACTCCAGAGTACTTCAGCAGATAAACAGATGTGCGAGGTTGCTTTATTTACAGAGTTACCCGACCAGGAAATACTTGTAGTGGTAAATAGCTCATCCCTTAAAAGGCAGGAGAGCCCAGAGGACAGAGTGAGAGCCCGGGCATGTCAGAAGTCAACCGTTCAGGAAGTCTGGAGTAGGCCTGTAGTGTGCAGGGTTGCTGGTTCAGGGAGAGGACCTGACCTGGGGGTGGGGGGTTGGGGGACCTCTGGATTTATAGTAGATTTAATGTCATTATTAAAATGAATCTACTTTAACTATTGAAATGAATTTAAATTGACAGGAGTGGAAGACACAATCAAGTAAAAATATTAATCAGAGTTTATTTTCCGAAACCACTCTTGAAGACCTTTGTTTTAAAGAACTGCCTTCTCATGCCCCTTTCTATCTGGCTGTTGAGTCTGTACATTGTGTGTAAAGGCAAGGTGGAAGCAAACTTATCTTTGGCGTAATTTACTAATGTTCTGTAAACTGGAAAGGCCTTTGTGAGCTAACTTCTTAGATTCTAAACTTCTTAGAAAACCTCTTTCTAGAAAATGAAGGGTTGCTCCCAGCGACCCCCCACCCCCAAGTGCCCCTTCTTAACTCCAGGACACTGTTGACTTTTGTCTCACTGAGTGGTCAGGAGACAAATGTGAAGCCTGAGGCATCAGCAGCCCACCCTTGTGTCCTTCCATCACCCTTTCATCCCCTGTCCCTTCATGGCTGCTACCAGCCACCTCCAGCTCCCAAAACCGCTGTTGGAGAGACACAACAGGTGTGACCACAGCTACTGCACTTCCTCCCAAAAGTGGAATCATCATGACCCATTGAGGTGGTCGAAATGAGCCCAAGTTCATGAATTCCTGCAACTCCAGATCTGAAAAGCACACCGAGAGGCCCTTTGCACAAGGCCGTCAGCTTTCATCATTTGCGATGACTGCTGGCCTACTCTCTTCATGTTGTTAAATAGCGAATGATAATGTTCTAGCAATCACTTTGCCACTTGTGAGGCTTCATCATACCTGCCACACTCCCCCAAATGTCATGGGAGAGTACTCTGGTCTTGACCTCCAAGAGCTTGGTGAAATTCTTCTCCAGTGAAATAGAGAGGCCCCAGGAAGGCTGTATGTGTAGAAATACCTACAGTAGGGATGGAATCAAATGCATGGAGAATTGCTGTTGTAAAAAAAAAAAAAGGCTTTCAGCTTCAGTCATTGGCATGTCTCTTCCTGAGAAACATGAATGTGTTTTTGATCCCATGGAAGAAAACTTTGTGAAAGGATGTTTCCATCATCTGTTCCCATTTCTCCTCCTCCTTGGGCAAAACTTTTAGCCCAAGAAATGTTTTATTCATCCTGCTTCTCTAGTTGATCTGTTCACGGCAAGATGGTATCAAGTAATTTCTTCCATTCTGGGAAGACGCTGAAAACAAGTGGATGCTGTCAGCAAATGTTGATGAACCACCTCCAGAAATAAATGTTGGCAGGGAACAGGAGAAAGCCTGGAGAATCCCTATCAGTCATCGGCCAGAGAAGACCTTTTCTAGGGACCAGAGTCCTTGATAGGGAGACATCTGTTCTCAGCCTTAGGGGCCAGTCTGAGGCTGGGCATAGCACTCAGCAAGCCTCAAGACCAAATTATGTTCCAGACTCTACTTTGGACTTGTAAAGTCATCTGGGACATCTTATTCTCTCTCTGTGTGCCTTGGTGGCCTCATCTGTAAAGTGGACCCATGGTCTCTTCGAGAGGTTGTAAAGCTAAGGGGATGGTTTTGTTGAACTTGCTCAGACTCATGTGCTGGACGTGTGAGTAGCTGACGTGTGGCCAGGGCGCCGGGCAGGAATAGGAATGCAGAGTGAGCAAAACCCCACTCTTTACCTAGAACGTTGCGCACTTAGGAAGTTGAAGGTTGATTTATACTTTTCAAATAAGTTTGATAGTCTTCTTTTAGGAAATTAATTACATGGGAATCTTTCCCCCCTCCTCCTTCAGAATTAAAGCTTTTTGTAGTTGGTGTAAAGTAGCAACAAGGAAACCCATTCTGGTCCCTCTGCTTTAACCTTCAGATCTTCTGTGTCTAGAAACCCTAACTTTAAAGCAGCCCTGTCTAAGACTCAGGAGGAGGGAGTGAGGTAGAAGCCCAGTGAGAACGCCTACAATAGGGTAGCTTCTCAGAGGAGAGTCACGTGTCAGAGTATGGACCATAAAAGAGGAGTTTCATGAAGCAAATTATATTTCACAGTACACATCACTCTTCATGTCGAAAAACTCTTCCCATTTATTCTTTTTGAAAAGCTGCTGATTACTTTTATATTTTTTTAAGATTTTATTAGAGAGGACACAAGAAATGGGAGTGGCAGGCAGAAGGAGAAGCAGACTCCCTACTGAACGGGGAGCTGGATGCAGGACCCAATCCCAGGACTCCGGGCTCATGACCTGAGCCAAAGGCAGATGCTTAACCGACTGAGCCACCAAGCTGCTGTTTAAGAAAAACATCCGGAAAAAAAGAAACTTTAGAGGCAATATATAGGCCTTAATTTCTGCTTCCACGCATTTGTTCCTATAGGTCTTTCGAGTTTTATTCAAGCCAAGGATAGTGGGAATTAAGAGCACAAATTAGATTTTTTTAAAAATCTGTCCACGCGGGCGCCTGGGTGGCTCAGTGGGTTAAAGCCGCTGCCTTCGGCTCAGGTCATGATCCCAGGGTCCTGGGATCGAGGCCCACATCGGGCTCTCTGCTCAGCAGGGAGCCTGCTTCCTCCTCTCTCCTCTCTCTCTGCCTGCCTCTCTGCCTACTTGTGATCTCTCTCTCTGTGTCAAATGAATAAAAAAAAAAAAAAAAAAATCTGTCCACGCAACAGAGAGGTTTCCCCCTTATCTACCCATGGCTATAACCATCCACTTGGTGACAGTATCCACAGAGAGGCCAAAAAAATCCCACCCATGTTTATGACATCTTGATTTCTTAATGCTTGCTGAAGAGTTGTTATGACAGGTTACTAGTCAGTTCAACAATAATAAGAAAAACAACCCTATTAAAAAAGGGGCAAAGGATTTGAACAGACATGTCTCCAGAGAAGATTTACAAATGACCCATAAGCACATGAAAAGATCACCAATCATTAAGGAAATGCAAATCAAAACTACAGTGTGATAACACACCATACCCATTGGATTGGCTATTATCAGAAAGAGAAAAAAATAATTGTTGGCAAGGATGCGGAGAAATGGGAACCCTTGTACACGGAGGGTGGGGATGTAAAATGGTGCAGCTGCTGTGGAAAAACAATATGGTGGTGGTTCTTCCACAGGTTACACATAGAATTATGGTATGATCCAGAAATTTCACTTTGGAGTGTATGCCCAACAGAATTGAAAGCGGGGTCTTAAATAGATTGTACACCTGTGCTTATCACATCATTATACACAGTAGCCCAAAAATGGGGTGTTCATCAATGGATGAATGAATAAACAAAGTGTGGTGCATACATACATTGAAATCTTATTCAGCCTTGAAGTTCTGACACGTGTTACTACATGGACGAACCTTGAGGATATTATGTTAAGTGAACTATGCCAGTCACAGGAAGGACAGATTGTGTGCTTGCACGTCTGTGAGGTACCTGGGGTAGATGGATCCCCAGAGACAGAAAGTAGAATGGTGGTTGCCAAGGACTGAGATTGAAAGAATGGGGAGTTGGTGTCTGTTGGGTATAGAGTTTCAATTTGGGAAGATGAGAAACTTCTAGAAATGGACCGTGGTGATGGTTGCACAACAGTGCGAATGTGCTTAGCACCACTTAACTATGCACTTAAAATGGTTAAGATGGTAAGTTTTACATCACGTATATTCTACCACAATTAAAAAAAAAATAGGAATTTGGCAAGACCAAAAGGTAAGGGCCGGGTTCCTCCCACTCCATCCCTAAATTCTCACAGACCCAGCTGTTGGATGGCAAGCTTCCCTTGCTTGTGGCTTGCTTTTCTCTGCTGATGAACAGAAATGCTTCAGCCGGGTCCCCATCTCCAAGACCAGGCCTCTGTGCCATTGTTCTTAAAAGCGCCAGGTGAATGCCACACACTACCACTACCTTTCCTAAAGAGTCTGGGCCAGAGGCTGTGCCCACTTCCTGTCACTGAGCCTGTTCCCGTTCTGATGGAAGAGCACTTGGTCCCTGATATTATGCTGGGGCAGCAGCTCTTGTGAGAAATAAGACCCCTATTCTCCCACCCCCTGTGCCCTCTCCAAGAAGCTTTCTGGGAAGTTCCCGAATTGATATTGGTATTTAAGGAGACAAATCTTGTCAGGAAATGAGACTCCTATCTTAGAATGGCCAGAAATGAAGTGGCCACAAGTGATGTTTTTAAATCCCTGAACTACTGGGGCGCCTGTGTGGCTCAGTCATTCATTGTCTGCCTTCAGCTCAGGTCATGATCCCAGGGTCCTGGGTTCAAGCCCTGCATCAGGCTCCCTGCTTGGTGGGGAGCCTGCTTCTCCCTTTCCCACAACCTCTGCTTGTGTTCCCTCTCTCTGTCAAATAAATAGGTAAAATCTTTAAAGAAATAATCAATCCATCCCCAAACTACAGATAGCAAACCCATTTGTGGGTAATGACATGAAAGAGAACCTTCATCTTGCTTCATCACCACTTGATCTTACCATCTACAAGCCATGAGTGGTGTTTGCAAAGGAAGCCTTCTCTCACCTAACTTAAAACTCTAGGCTCATCTGATGAGCACAGCAACAAGTTAGTGAGCATTGAGTTCTCCTTGGAGGAGACTGTGGAGGCATGGCGGCTGAGAGCCCCCTCCCACTCTCCCACTCTCTTACTCTCTGAGATCCCCGAGCACCTAACCAGACAACCATGGCGTCACCCTGAGTCACTGCTGGACAAGAAGAGGCCATGGAAATCTGGATTTCTGACTCTAGGATGTGTGGGCATGCCTTCCCAGGCGTCCTGTCAGTGCCCATTGTCAGGCCTGAAGCCACACCATGGGTCCCAGGGCTGGGGAGCCCAAGGCCAGTGTCCACGAGCTGTTTCCCCCGACAGTGGGCTGAAACAGTGAGCCTCCCGCCACCACACTGCTCAGATTTGCCCCGTGCTTCTGTTAGCCAAGCAGCTTTAGCACAGCTGGTGTGGGAGGGAAAGTACCAGAGACATGACACCCCACGTCCAGGGGCAGGCAGCCCATGGCACACAGGTGTCCTGTGGCTTCGCTCAGACAGCCGGGCAGTGACAGGTTGGGCCCAGAACCCAGCTGTCCTGCCTCCCAGACTGGCGTTCGGAGGGGAGCCCCGAGCTCTCAGGCAAACCGCATTTATGTGGCTCTCAGTCTCCGGACACCTCTGCTCCTTTGGAGGGTTTCTCGGGCACAGCTGTGGACAGACAGCCATCCTCCCGGAGGGTGTGGGAGTGTTCTAGAGTAGATGCTAAGGGGGGCAGCCCCTGAAAGGCAGAGCTGCAACTATCTTGTGCCAGTTAAACGGCTTAAAGCAAATGAAGAGCACATTAAGCATCAGACCTTGGGCCCGGGTCTCGATGTGTGCAGGCCGGCTGAGTGGAGGCTTCTGCTCCTGCCCTCTTGCTGGCCACCTCCTTCATGCCCTCCCTTGAAACGACCCCTGTTTCACTACACAGCTCCCTTTGACATCCCAGCAATTGGAAGCCTGGCCTTTTTTTTAGTGTCGTGTGTTTCATGATTGTTTTTAAATATTTTTAATTTATTTTTTGACAGAGAGAGAGACAGCAAGAGAGGGAACACAAGGTTGGGGGGAGAGGGAGAAGCAGACTTCCTGCGGAGCAGAGAGCCCGACGTCAGGCTGGATCCCAGGACCCTGGGATCATGACCTGAGCCGAAGGCAGATGCTTAATGACTGAACCACCTAGGCGCCCCTCGTAATTGTTTTTAAAAGTGAAAAAAAAAATCTGATTGTAAAAACACATAACATTTCCGTCTTAGCCATTTGGCATGTCCAGTTGAGCAGTGTTAAGAACATTCACACAGTTGTGCGACCATCTCCCCCATCCACCCACAGAACATTTTCATCTTCCTGACCTGAAGCTGTGTCCCCATTAAACACGAGCTCCCCTTCTCCCCTCCCCCAACCCCTGGCCACCACAGTTCTACTTTCTGTCTCAATTTGATCACTCTGCATCGCTCATAGAAGTGGAATTGGGATCATACCGTGCTTGTCCTTTGGCGTCTGGCTTATTTCACCTCGCACCCTGCCGTCAAGGTTCATCTGTGTTGCAACCTGGGTCCGAATTTCTTTCCTTCTTCCAGATTGAATAATCTTTCATTGTATGTGTGGACCACATCTTGTTTCTCCATTCACCCGTTGGCGTAAACTGGGTTGTTTTCATCATTTGGCCCTATGACTGCACTGCTAGGAACATGGATGGATGGCTGTCTCTTCAAGTCTCTGGTGTCCTTTGGATATAAACCAGAGGAGGAATTGCTGCATCATAGGAGTTCTTTCCCTCGGCTACTGTCCCATTTTATCTTCCCACCAGCGGTGCACATGGGTTCCAGCTGCCCTCCCCTACTCCTGCCGTCCTTGTCCACACTGTTCTTTTCAGATTTTGTTCCTAGTACCCACCCCAGTGGGTATGAGGTGACCCTATAGCCTTGCCAAATTCGAGTGTCTGGGATATGGGACAGAATTCTAGAGTACACATCACAGCTGACATATTTAGACAAGTCCCCGATGTCAGCCAAACACTTGTGGGCCCACACCTGCGCACACACACACACCATCACCCTCCCTTGCGTGCCCAAGGGCCTGGCTCCAGGAGCCTCTTGGGTCCCCAGGTGACAAGTGATGGGGCACCGCGCGGTCCCATCAGTGGGTTTCATTTGAAGGCAGTGCGTGCAGTGCCCTGTCACAATGACCAAGGTCTCTCCGTGTGTGTGTTTCTTGTCCCCAGAACCACGACCACGCCTGCATCGCCTGCCGCATCATTCACAGGTCGGATGAGCACCGCCCACCCCTCCTGCCCCCCAAGGCCGACCTGACCGTCGGCCTGCACGGCGAGTGGGTGAGCCAGCGCTGCGAGGTGCGGCCCGAGGTCCTCTTCCTCACGCGCCACTTCATCTTCCACGACAACAATAACACCTGGGAAGGGCACTACTACCACTACGCCGACCCCGTCTGCAAGCACCCCACCTTCACCATCTACGCCAAGGGCCGCTACAGCCGGGGAGTGCACTCTTCCAGGGTCATGGGAGGAACGGAGTTCGTGTTCAAAGGTAGGGCTCCTGCCACGACTTGCAAAGTCATAGCCCAGTGGGTGAGGAGCTGAGCAGTCTGGGGACCTCTGTGTCCAGGCAGAGCCTGAGGGAAAGGGCTTTTTTTTTTTTTTTCCCCTGGGAGAGATGTTGGGGGAGAAGTTAGGGAGTCCTTTCTGTGTCAAGGTCATCCTTCACATCAGCTTCCAAGGTTCCCCTCTGTTCAGAATGGGGCCAACGGGATGGCTCAGCCCATGGGCCGCAGTGCAGAAGGGCCCACACACTATGCACAGTGTCAGATGTGGCCAGGGGGTATGTGACTAGGAATGAAACCTCACGTCTGCACATTCCCCCCGCCTTTTTTTTTAATGAGAGAGAACACAAGTTGGGGAGGGAGAGGGAGAAGTACATGCCCCTGCTGAGCAGGGAGCCCAACGCGGGGCTCCATCCAGGGACCCTGCGATCAGGACCTGAGCCAAAGGCAGACACTTAATGGAGTGAGTCACCCAGGCGCCCCTACACATTTCCCTTTTTGTGGAAAAATCACCACTCAGGGTGATTTTGAGCTGCCCGTATAATGACATCACACTTGTCTCATTCAGTCTCTGGAGTGGACAATACAGAGCAAGTGTTAATTATGCCTCAGGTGCTCAGCCTTGTCCTCTCCAGCACTGAGTCTGTCATGCACTTGAAAGTTGTCCTGTGCCTGGAGGTGGGAGGTTTGGGATTTTGTAATGATTACTTAAGTGAGGAATGTAGGGGGTGAAATTCACTAGGCGATTATCAGCAACAGAGGTCTTGCGGCCTCTCTTTCTAGAATTTCTTTTTACACTTACACATCTTTTCAAGATGGTGTCAGTCATGTCACAGACAAATAACAGATGGTCCAGGTACTGGGTGTGACCCGTTCGAGGATAGAATTCCATGGCTCCATCTATTTCATATTGAAGTATTTCTGCTAACCTAGGTAAGAGTTAGGACGTCTTAATCCTCCACTTAGGAAAGAAGGTATTCTCCAGAAAGGATGGACCTTTGCTAGATGTAGCCAAAAGGACAACCATCTTGGTCTGGTTCCACCCCGAAGCTGCCATGGTGCACAGAAAATACAGTCCCCTGGGGTCCTTCAGAAACAGCCCTCTATAAGTGCTAGGATTTCTATCTAATATATTCATGTGTATTTTTCTTGCTTGCAGCCTCATTCATTTTAGATGCCTGATCTATGGGCCAGTATGAATTTGCAAGGCTCCTGACTAGGATAGGCGTTCAACCCAAAACTATTTAAAAACCTCAAAACCCGGGCACCTGGGTGGCTCAGTGGGTTAAAGCCTCTGCCTTCAGCTCAGGTCATGATCTCAGGGTCCTGGGATCGAGGCCCGCATCCGGCTCCCAGCTCAGCAGGGAGCCTGCTTCCTCCTCTCTCTCTGCCTGCCTCTCTGCCTACTTGTAATCTCTCTCTCTCGCTCTGTGTCAAATAAATAAATAAAATCTTTAAAAGAAACAAAAAACCTCAAAACCCTTTTCATGAAAACAAAATCCCAGTTTGTGTTGAATATTGCATCAATCCCAAAGAGTCAGTGTCACCGAAGGCAAGTCCTCGGAGACACTCTGCGTTGACAGTTTGAATTCACGTTAACAGTCAGCTGCGGTCTGTCTGGTGTGATGGTCGTTCACGTCCACAGGCAGGACTCTCCCCAGTGGGGCTGGGGGGGGTTGCTTTTCAAGGCTGCGACTAGTGGGGGGCCGTGCGGGGTTGGGTGTAGAGCTGGAGGGCTTTCTGCACACTGCGCCACCCCCCACTGGGAGTCACACACCTGTCCTCTCTCCTTCACAGTGAACCACATGAAGGTCACCCCCATGGACGCGGCCACCGCCTCACTCCTCAACGTCTTCAACGGGAACGAATGCGGGGCTGAGGGCTCCTGGCAGGTGGGCGTCCAGCAGGATGTGACGCACACCAACGGCTGTGTGGCGCTGGGGATCAAACTACCTCACACCGAATACGAGATCTTCAAAATGGAACAGGATGCCCGCGGCCGCTATCTGCTGTTCAACGGCCAGAGGCCCAGCGATGGGTCCAGTCCAGACAGGCCCGAGAAGAGAGCCACCTCCTACCAGATGCCCTTAGTCCAGTGTGCGTCCTCTGCGCCCCGAGCCGAGGACTTCTCCGAGGACTCCCGGGGTCACCAGTCCGGGAGCTGGGCACCCGGGAGGAGCGCTTGTCCCCTGCTCCTCGCTGGGCTCCCCGGCCTTTTGACTCTGCCGCACTGGAACGTCCTCAGATAGACATTTTTAAAAAAGCAATATTTTTCCAAACCAGGATTTCTTACAATGGACAGATTTTCTTTACAAAAAAAAAAAAAAAAAAAAAAAAAAAAAAAAANGAATGCCCCGGAACCGTGGCTCCCTTTCTGCTGCCCGGCCCCCTCCCTCCCAGCCTGAGTCCTGAGCAGCACTGTTTGAAGTTTCTGCTTTGAACTCTGGCCAGTGGGATCCCAGGCCGGGGCGCCTTCTCAAGAGTAATTGCACTTTAAGACCACAGAGAGTGTCGAGCTCATGTGTTTGGTAGAGGGGGGGCAGGGTGACAGCTAAGTCCTCTTCTTCTCTTCCTCCTGATTATTATTCTATTTCTGAGTTACACTTACACGAATATCAAGCTCCAGCTTTTCCTGCCGCTGTCCTCCCCTGAAACTGTGTTACAGCCTGGAATCCAGTGCAGAGCTGGGTTGGGACTGCCAGCAAGATACCTTCCATTGATAAAGAAGAGACTTGAGTGTAGATATGTATATAGGGAAAGACACACGGTTTAGCTTAACCATCCTGACAGCCTTAATGCAAAAAAAGGGAGGGAACCCCCACTTTCAAACGTGGAGGGGAGAAGTATCTGTAATTAAAGTTTCAACGTAATTTAAACTATCGCTGTTTTAACTTGTGGGGAAAGGAGACTTGGCGAGATGCTGGTTTCTGGGTGGTCGTGGAACGCACGTTGCTTGATGACTGCTCGGCTGATGAGGGTGGTCGAGAAAATACCAGAAGCAGTACACACAGGACGGTGACATTGCGTTAAATGCCACCTGGGTGATTAAAAAAAAAGTGCCTGTTCATTCCACAGTTTCCTCTTCGTGGGACCCTCATCCCGGCTCGTGCTGTATCTGGTTAGGCGTGAGCAGATGGAGCCTGGCCATCTCGGCTACCTTCGAAGCTGACTATGCAGAGACCACGCTTTGCTGTTCAGAGAGAGTGTAGCGGGGACATCCTCACTGGGGCCGCAATAGACCCTCAGTGTGCCTGAAACCCAGGCTCGGGTCAAGCCCCCTTATCACTGGATGCGCCATCTTGACTCATTTTCTGTCCTGCTGTTGCCTTTGGTCTGTGGCCGCACAGGGTCTCAGGGTCACCTTCCAGAGTCTGCGAGCTGCTTCCTCACAGATGTTGGGAGGAGGCATGAGTCATGTCTGCCCACGTCTACTTTGGATTATTCCAGATGGTGCTCTCTGATCACCAAGTGCTATTGCCGATAGAGACCGACGGAGGGAAGTAGCAAGTCAGTGGAAGACTGGACGGCTTTGGAACCTGATGTGAGCATGGAAACCACGGTCAAGGTCGAGAGTCGTACTTGTATTTAAAAATTAACTTTATGAAATGCTATAGCATTCAGCGTGGTGATGAGTTATCCGGATAGCATGGAGTACCAAAGTGCTTTATCTGTAGAATATATTTTAAGTTGTGGGGCATACTGAAGGGGTTTATTCAAATGAAAATACTAACTTAATGTCTGCCAAGTTTAATAAACAAAGATGTCAAAAATAATCCCACAGAATACGTTTTACCTATGGATCTATTTAATTAACACTAACGCTATCTTTAAAGGCTCTAGTAAAATTATGTGAAAAACTATGTTCACTGCTAAAGAATACCTCTGATTTGCCATTGAAGTGATAGATTCATAGCCATTTAATTCACAGGCACTCACCCAGTCTTAGCTACTCACACTTTTAAAAAGTACACCATACACACGCATGCACACGTGTATCCAAATATATAGGTATTAACATGTGTATAATGTGTGTGTATGTATGTATGTATGTCTTGGAGACAACGTGACATTCATAGGGTCGTATCGCTTTCTGATACACCAGAAATTAATGCAGAGAACGACCAATGTAATTTACTCACAGATTATCAACACAATTAAATGTATGCCTGTCACTTGCTGTATCACCCACATATGTCACAACTTGTCTTTATTAACACAAATAAGGGTCAGGAAGTTAGTGGCAGGTAACTCCACTTGTGAATACTGGGTTTGATGGAAGAAGTAAGTAAATAAAGGATGGCTCTTCTTGACCTCCCTGGCCAGAACTAGACTTGCTCTGTTCCTGGGTAGCAAGCTGATGATGGTCAGGGTCAGACTGTCATTCCTTGGGCAACCCTTGTCAACTCCGTGTGGACCTGGACTCAGAAAGGAGCTTTGTGGAGACTCCAGTCACCCCGTACAGAACAAAGTAATTTGTGTAGACCTGACAAACCGTCATCTGCATGGAAGCCCAGCGTCTGTGATTTCCAGGTGGTGTCTGTCCTGCCACCCTGAACAGTCCATCGTGGCGTCCCGGTGCTATGGCCGCCCACTGGCATAACTCTCAGCACCTCCTGGCACCCGGGATCCCCACGCGAGAGGCTGGGCGTCCTCGACAGGGTTTTGCACACACTTATAAAAACGGCTGGACTGTAAGACCTGTGGTTCCTGGTGGAAGGGAAAGCTTTCAAAAGAGTAGAAGAGACTCCATCCCACCCAGTCTTTAAATAGACCTTGAAAACAAAGATGATGTTCAAAGCAGTCCACGCACATTGCAATGTTTCGTTTAAAATGGTAGCCCGCCTCCCATCCCTATGACTTACCAGGTGTGTGACAACGGAGGGCAGGAACCAACAGATAGCATCTAAGTGGGCATTTCTGGACACATCCTTAAAGGAAAATGCAGACCATCCCGAGGTGGCGTTAGAGGAGCAGGGACGGTGGGTCCCACGGAGAGTGGGCCCACTCGGACACGGAGAATCTCTCTACCTGACACAGGTTTTTCTGGCCTTTTCGAGACATTTAAGCTTTCGTGAATCCAAACATCTTTCATAAGGATACTTCTGCAAGAATAAGTAAATGTAGCTTGGATAAATATTTCTCACCTATTTCTAGATTCTTGAGAAATGCACAAGCATTCTTTTTTTATAAGTAAGAGAATCCTACGCCCTAAGACACCAGTGGAATCCTTTAAATCCCCTTGATGATCCAAGAGTTTCAGGCTTGCAGGATACAATCTCTGCATGTCCGTGGGGCTCCTATTTTAGCACAACCCCATTTCCCTGGGGTTTCAGTAGGTAGAAGTAACGCTATCATGGGAAAAAAGAAAATAGTGGGGAGGTTATGCCCTCCCACTTCTCTGTTGACTGAGACCTGATGACACAGATGCTTGACACAATCACACTGCTCCAGGGGAGAGACCCAACACACCCAACACACCGGGCATACCCCCATCTCACACTGGACAGCAGGTTGTAGGGTCCGACCGGTGGCCTCCCATGGTGTCCATGGATTCATTTGGGTCTCTTGGTTTCTGACATCGCTGTACAACCACCTCTGCGACCCCTAGGCTCTCTGGAACACCACCCGAGTGATTCCATGCCCCCTTCACTTAATCCATCTCATAGAGCTATTGTGTTAGAATCTGGAAGCCAGAGGCTTTGTGAGCACAAAGAGCAACACGTCGAGGCCCCGGGCCTCCAAGCTTTGTCAACCACCAGCTGCGTCTCCGTCCTGAGCTGGAGGGGCACCTGGCAGCTTTGTCCGCTGCTCGGGGACTGTTCCAACCTCTTTATTCCTTGTGAAGTCTCTCCCTCTCAAGTGATGGGAAAGGCTGAGAAAGGTCCCCAGCAGGCTGGGGGTTGTGCTTCCTGAAGACTTTAAGCATTTGAGGCCTAGGCTTTTTCTGCAGCAGATGAGGAAACATAGGTAGGACAATTAAAAGGACATGACTTTCAGAAAATCAAGGTTATAATAAACAAGTGAGGGGCAGTGGGTGCTAAGAAAGCTCATTTGAGATTGTCTTCCCATTCCCTAACGCAGTCCATGTTCTCACACGCTGGGCCCAGGGTAACACATTTGCCCTGGAATCAGTTGGAAACACTGAGATATCTCAGTGAAACTGAGATTTCTCATAGATTGAAAAATCAAAATATATGTTGCATGTTGCAGTTTCATTCTCCAACTTATTTGGGAAGTGGAGCTATATTGTATCTGAGTCCCAGCATCCCTTACATGAAAGAGACGAGTGAATCAGCCTCATAGTATTCTCAACTCATAGCACCTAAGTAGAACATTAAAAGAAAAAAAGTCCCTGAAAAGAGCGTGTCATCTCAAAGCAGAAGAGATTATTTTGCATTGTATTAGAAGCCAGCAGCTTGGCAGGAAACTGGCATAGGCAAGAGGAGACCTCTTTTCCACTATTGAAGCCTGGCTATCCCTGAAAACGAAAGGCACCTTAGTAAAACGTAAGGCTGCTTTACCTTAAAATCCCCTCCCTTTTTTTTTTTTTTAGATTTTATTTGTTTATTTGACAGAGAGAGAGAGATCACAAGTAGGCAGAGAGGCAGGCAGAGAGAGAGGAGGAAGCAGGCTCCCCGCTGAGCAGAGAGCCCGATGCGGGGCTCGATCCCAGGACCCTGAGATCATGACCTGAGCCAAAAGCAGAGGCTTTAACCCACTGAGCCACCCAGGCGCCCCTACCTTAAAAGCCCTTTGCATCAATTAAGCTTTTGAAATGCATTCTCTTCCCAATACCAGATGGAGAGCACAGCAACACGAGTACTATGGTCCATTAAAAAGACATAGCATTCGTTAGAGTTCGCTGCTGCTTAAGTAGGAAGAAAAGCAATCAGTATCCAATTCCAGTGGACACTTGTGTCCATTTTCAATGCTTTCTCCACTCTTTGTCAATGTGAAGTTCTTTCTGCTTTTTAATTATAAGTATGCCTCGCCAACCTACAAATCGATTCTTCTTTCCCACTAAACTACATGTTCCAGATTAAATCTGACCTGTTGTTGAAGTGTTTGTTAACGTAAGGCTAGCGAATAGAGTACTGGATTCCTTGGAAACTTCGACTAGCTCTAGAGAAGACCAAAAAGGCATCACTAATTTCAGGTTCTAGACAATCAAGGTGAAGCTCCCTGAGGTTGGGGATTAGGGAATCAAAGAGCTGTTATGGGAGCTATTCTCTTCATGCCCCAGAATTTCAACCTCTCTCAAGCACAGCAGTCGTTTCTCGAATGCGCACTGTCTATGGCCTCATAACCGATTCTTTACATACATTATCTTGTTTCATCTTCACTACACCCTAGTACTTTACCATTTTGAATTCTTGTGGGGAATCCAGTTAGGGTTTGCAGAGTGGTCGTCCTAACTCCCCACAAACATGCCAGTTTTTCTGTAGGGACTTTTTCACCCACCCTTCCAGAACATGCGAAGACACAGTGAAGCTGGTGAAGCGTTTGTCAGTCCCCGAATTCAGGAGAGAGAGAGTAGAAACTAGGGTAGTGTCAGTCCCTGCTTTTAACTTTGCGAGCTCATTATATGATCATTACTCCCTGATCAGGCTTGGGGAAGCCCAGGGAGCCTCCTTCCTCCCAGAAGCTTCGGAAACCATCTGGATGGAACAATCCAGGCCCTCTTTGCCACAAGTGGGCATTTTCAACTTCCAAACATCGTCAGGCTTCAGTGACCCTCAGTTCCTCAGCCAACCCAAGATGATTCCATCCAGATCTTTCCTGGTCCCAGGTCTCCACACCAGTGAGTGAAGGTGCCTTCAGGATGGGCTTCTGCTCACATGAGCACACACTTGATTTTTCAAGCTCAAGGGACAGGTATTTGTGCAGCTTGGGTCAAGCGGAGAGAGATTTAATGTACTCAGTGAAATTCTGAGGAGAAGCCTGGTGTGCAGTGTGAGGGATCCTCCGGGTTTCGGAAATACGCTTACTAGTGTCTGTGCTCTCTGGGGCCAAAGTAGGTTCTAGCGAATTCTTGGAGCAGGTTAGCTTTCATCTTGGCCTTGGTTTAGCACACCATCCAGGTCAAGCCACATCCGCCTGTGTTTATTAAATAAGCACTGCCCAGGCAATCACTCACTTGAGCTGCCCATACTTTCTTTCAGTCTTTGTACCCAAGTCAAACATTCATCTGTGGGGTGGTGGTATCCGCCAGGCCATAACCTGGTCACAGACAGGCTTGTCCACATCTTGAGGATGAAGGAGTCAAAACACACTCAGCAAAAGAGGCCCCGAGGAAAATCCAGGAGAAGCATGTATGGTAAGCTGGGCAGAATATTGTCCGCTGGGCTCTCCGGGTCCAAATCCAGGCTCCACCCTTCCCGACCTGGGTCCCCACACAGACTGCAGCCATGGGCTCCCCTTGCCTCTGCCGTCTGACTGAATTCAGCCAATGGGGGTGTAGGTGGGCAGTCCCAGCCAAAGCAGGAGGAGAGGGTGGGGAGTTATCCCCTGGCTCTTTATCCACCTGGCCAGAGCCACAGCTCCTATTCCATGGTCCTCCCAAACAGCTGCCCTCTCCGCTCTCTCTGGAAGCCCTTCCTCCCATACCCTTCATGGCTCCCCACCAGGCTTATCTCTGGAATACTGCACTAGCCCTTGTTGCTTGTCCTTAATTTTTGGTACATTCCTTCATAAATAATAGTCCTTTCCCCTTTTTGGTGACAGCTCTGTTTTTCTATCCTTGTGGCTTATCTGATTGTATTAGAGGGAACACAGAAATAGGAGTTTGCATCATTTTTTTTCAGAGGATGCCTTAGTGCTTCTAGGACATCTGGGCAAACTTGGTGGGAGGTTTTCCAAGGAGCTGCTTCTTTTCCTAAGCAATAAAGTCCTTCCTCACCCAACCCAATCTTCTGGCACAGGCCCACACACGTGGTGGCCCCTCGCAGACCACATTCCCATGAGGCAGGTTAGCTGCTGGACAGGGTGAATGGACAAACGAGAAGAGGAGAGACATGGATGAGAAGCTGAACAGCTCAGATTCCACAAGGGCACGCTGAGTGAAAAACATTTTCCATATTACACAAACTTCACTCTTCATTTAATGGAGGGGAATAACTGACCATTTCATTCAGATCAGATTTCATGGTTTTTTACCCAAGCTTTTTTCTATTTGTCTGCATTCTCTGTTAATCTTCCCCATGGATGACTTACGGAGTCACCATGACTTTGCGTTAATTGATGCTTTTATTTTTAAGATGAAAATTTCAATGCCTAGACATGATGTGTGTTAAAATATATATCTATTATTTTTTTTATTGTAGTAAGAACATTTAAAATGTTGAGCCCTTTAACAAAATTGGAAATGTACAGGACAGTATTGTGAACTAGAGGCACGATGTCGTACAGCAGATCTCTAGGACTTAGGTTATCTCGCGTAACTGAAACTTTACGGCTATCAGAGAGGAATACTGACAACCACTATTCTCCCCTGTGATTCTACGAATTTGGCCCTGCTGTATACCTCATGTAAATGGAATCTGACAACATTTGTCCTTCCAAGTGGCTGACTGCACTTAGCATAATGTACTTCTAGTTTATTCATGCTGTCACATTTGTAGGATTTCCTTCCTTTTTAAAGCCAAGTAATATTTCATGGTATGCATATACTATCTTTTGTTTATCCATTTGTCTGTTGATGGACATTTAGGATGTTTCTACATCTTGATTATTAGAAATAATGCTGCAGTGAATGTGGTACAGGTAGCTTTTTGAGATAATGATTTTGTTTCCTTTGAATAAATACCCAGAAGTGGCATTGCTGGAGAAGATGGTAATTCTATTTTTAATTATCTGAGGAACCACCATATTATTTTCCACAATGGTCGCACTATTTTACCTTCTCATCAACAGTGTACAAGGGTTCCAATTTCGCCACCACTTCTCCAATACTTGTTAGTGGTTTGCGGTGGGGGGTGGCTTCATAGTGACCATCTAAGCAGGTAGAACATGATATTTCATTGTGGTTTTTATTTGCATTTCTCTGACAATTTTAGTATACCTATTGGCTCTTTGTATATCTCTTTGGAGAAATACCTATTTAAGTCCTTTGCCCATTTTTAAAATTCAGACTTTGAAGTTTTTAGAGCAGTTTAAAGTTCACAGCCAAATTTAGGAGTAAGTACAGAGATTTCCCATATACCCCCTCCGGCCACACATGCACAGCCCACCCCCCATTATCCACATCTGGGGACCAGAGTGGTACATTAGTTAGGACTGATGAACCTACATTGATACATCATATCATCCAAAGTCCAGAGTGTACCTTACAGTTCACTCTTGGTATTGTACATTCTATGGGTTTGGCCAAATGTATGTGCCCATCATTATGGTATCATACAGAGTATTTTCATTGCTCTAAAAATCTTCTGTGTTCTGCCTATTCATCCTTCCCCCATTCCACCCCATGAACCCTTGGCAACTACTGATCATTTTAGCATCTCCATAGTTTTACATTTTCCAGAATGCTGTGTAGTTGGAATCACACAGTATGTAGTGTTTTCAGATTGACTTCTTTCACTTAGTGATAGGCATTTAAGGTTCCTCCATGTTTCTCTCATGGCTTGATCAATCATTTTTTTTAGCACTGAATAATTAATTTCCTGGATGTAGCACAGTTTGTTTATCAATTCACACACTGAAAAACACCTTGGTTACTTCCAAATTTGGGCAATTCTGAATAAAATTATTATGAACATCCATGTGCAGGTTTTTGTGTAGACATGAATTTTCAATTCCTTTGGCTATATACCAAAGAGTATTCTTGGTGGAGCATACGGTAAAAGTATATTTAATTTCATGAGAAACCACTAAACTGTCTTGCAAGTGGCCGTAGCATTTTGCATTCCCAGCAGCAATGAATGAGAGTTCCTGCTGCTCTATCTTCTCACCAGCATTTGGTATTGTCCATTATAATAAGTGTGTAGTAGTATCTCATTTTAATCTGTATTTCCCTGATGATTTATGATATGGAGCATCTTTTCATGTGCTTATTTTTCTTCCCCATCCATATATCTTCTTTGGTGAGGTTTCTGTTAAGGTCTTTAGTCCATTTTTTAAGTTGAGTTGTTTGTTTTCTTATTGTTGGATTTTAAAAGTTCTTTGTATATTTTGGCTAACAGTTCTTTATCAGATGTTTATTTTGTAAATATTTTCTTCCAGTCTGCAGCTTGTTTTCTCATTCTCTTGATGTTGTATTTCATAAAGCCAAAGTTTTTAATTTTAATGAAGTCCAGCTTATCAATTATTTTTCTCATGTATCATGCCTTTGTTGTTGTATCTAAAAAGTCACTGCCATACCCAAGGTCATCTAGGCCTTTTCCTGCGTTATCTTCTACACGTTTGATATTTTACATTTAGGTCTACAATTCATTTTGAGTTAATTTTTGTAAGGGGTGAAAGGTCTGTGTCCACATTCATTTTTTTAACATGAATGTCCACTTGTTCCAGCACCATTTGTTGATCCATTGCATTGCCTTTGTTCTTTGTCAAAGATCAGTTGACTTACGATAATGTGTCTATTTCTGAGCTCTCTGTTCTATTCCATTGATCTATTTATCTATTCTTTTGCCAATACTATACTGTTTTGAATACTGTAGCTTTAAAGTAAACCTTGAAATTCAGTAGTGTCAGTCTTCCAACTTTGTTCCTCTTCAGAATTGTGTTGGTTATTCTAGGTCTTATGCCTCTGTATATAAATCGTAGAACCTGCTTGTTAATATCCACAATAGAACTTGCTGAGATTTTGATTGGGAATGCATTGAATCTAAGATCAGGTTGGGAAGGACTGACATCTTGAAAATATTGAGTCTTCCTATCCTTGAATATGGAATGTTTTTTCATTTATTTAGTTACCTTATGTCTTTCATCAAAGGTTTGTAGTTTTCCTCATACAGATCTTGTACATATTTTGTTTGGTTTATAGCTACGTATTAGTTTTGTAGGGTGCTAATGTAAATGGTATTGTGTTTTTAATTTTAAATTCCACTTATTTGTTGCTAGTATATAGGAAAGTGATTGACTTTTGTGTATTAACCTTGTGTCCTGCAACCTTGCTATAATCACCTATTAGTCTTGGAAATTTTTTCTTTGTTGTTGATTCTTTTAGAATTTCTACATAGATGATCACATCAACTATGAACAGTTTTATTTCTTCCTTCCCAATCTGTGTACTTTTATTTTATTTTCTTGCCTTTTGTATTAGCTAGAACATCTAGTATGATATTGAAAAGTGATGGTGAGAGGGGATATGCTTGTCTTGTACTTGATTTTAGTGTGAAAACTTTCAGTTTCTTACCATAGGTATGATGTTAGGTGCAGGTTTTTGTAGTTAGTCTTTATCAAGTTAGGGACTTAATCAAGTTCTCTATTCTTAGTTCAGAGACAATTTTTATCATGAGTGGATGCTGGATTTTGTCAAATACTTCTGCTGCATCTATTAATGTCATCATATGGTTTTTCTTTTTTACCTTCTTGATGTGATGGATTACATTTTTAATTTTCAAATACTGAACCAGACTTGCATACCTGAAATAAATTTCACTTAGTCATTGTGAATAATTCTCTTCATTATTCATTGTACAATCAAGATATTTATATTTTTGTTCTTGGGTTATAAGAGTTCCTTATATTTTTAAAATATTAACCTTCTATCAGATATATAGTTTGCAAATATTTTCTCCAATTCCATAACTTGCTTTTCACATTAGAATGAACTTAACTAAGAAAGTGAAAGACTCGTACACTGAAAACTACAAAACATTGATGAAAGAAATTAAAGAAGACTTACAAAATGGAAAGGCATCCATGATCATGGATTGGACAAATTAATGTTGTTAATATGTCCATACTACCCAGAGAGATCTATAGAGTCAATGTAATTTCTTCAAAATCTTAATGGCATTCTCGTAGAAATAGAAAAAATGATCCTAAAATTTATATGGAATGACCAAGAACTCTGAAGAGCCAAAGCTATCTTGAGAAAGACAAACAAAACTGGAGGCATCATACTCCCTGATTTCAAAATATATTATAAAGTTACAGTAAGTAAAACAGTGTGGCATTGGCATAAAGACACAGACCAATAGAACAGAATAGAGAGCCCAGAAATAAACTCAGATTTATACAGTCATCTGATCTTTGACAAGGGTACTAAGAATACATGGGAACAGTCTCTTCAACAAATGGTGTCAGGAAAACTGGATATCCACACCCAAAGAGTGCATTAGATCCTTCACCATACACAAAATCAAATCAAAATGGATTAAAAGCTTAAAGTCCTGAAACTGTAAAAATCCCTAACAAAAAACATAAAAGAATAGCTTTATGACATTAGTCTTGGCAATGATTTCTTGACTCCAAAAGCAAGGGTAACAGAAGGAAAGATAAGCAAGTAAGTCTATATCAAACCAAAAACTTCTGCACAGCAAAATCAATAAAATGAAAAGGCAACCTGTGAAATGGGAAAAAATATTACAAATCATATATCTGATAAGGGGTTAATATCTAAGAAATATAAGGTATAAGGAACTACTACAACTCAATAGCCAAACACAGAGGAAATCACTCAATTTTCAAAAATGGGCAAAGGACTTCTCTCCAAAAGCAATATTATATTTTATATTGTTTCTTCCTTGGCTTTTTCTAAACTTTTTTTAATTACCTTTTTTTTTTTTTGCCTTGGAAACAACTGAATGATGTCACAGATTCCATAAACATAGAAGTTCAGACTTCACAAAAGAGTTGGTCAAAGATGAGAAAGAGCTCTGATTTCCAAATACAAATTAGTGCAATAGCCAAAAAAACAAAGTCACTGGTACGATAAAATGCGTTCTCTGAAGAAACTTCTTTGAGTGTGTTCCAGCACCAATGTCTATCTACAGTATTCATAGCAAACTCTAGCCAACCTCTGCATTTCCTTATTAGCTTGAAACTAAATGGCAGGAAACACCCAGGGGCACCAATAACACTTTAGAATCTTGTGCCAACTCCAAACTGGGTAGACAGTACTATGCAGCTAGTTTCTTAATACTTTGAAAAAATGCCATTGAAAGGAGAGATAACAAACTTGAAAGGCAAGTCCCTTTTTTTGCATCAATAAATAAAACATCAAAGTGATTATTGAGCCAAAGATCCAAAGAAGTCATGTGAAATTTTCAGCATAATAAGGCAGTGAATATGAATTCAAATGAGCAGCCTGATCGGAAAAACAACAACAACAACAACGTTTTCTATTTCTGGAGTCAACTTTCTTCTAAGGAATGATGTGGGCACTAACATCACTCTATTCTGCCTACACAAACTACACATTTGTGCCTAGTTTCCAATCATTTTTCCAGTCAACAGAGACCCAATATGTTAACTTTCTGGTTGCAATTCACTTGAAGAGTACCAGGATGTTGGAGAAAATGGTGGTGATTAAAATAATTAAAAACTCATAGGAGCTCTGCAAGCCTCAAATGTTTGTGACAATACGTAAATAAAAGGAAGAGAATGTGAGCTCCCTTACCTTTAGCTGACCCTTCTAATGATCTGTATGAGATCCAGAAAGTCACCGATCTTGCCCTGGAAATTGTTTTCTCCTTTTTGCTATTTCCTCTGAGCAGGTGGGGCAAAGCAGCCATAATTTCCTGCAGCCGTTCCCTGGGCGTTTGTGCAGAACATCCAGTGGTAAGGGCATGGGCTTTGGAGCCAAACAGACCGCTGTTTGAGTCCCGGCTCCCCCACTGTCCATTTGCCTTCTTTGGGTAAGTCCTTCAGCTTCTCTGTGTTCAGCTTCCTCATTTACAGAATGAGAATCAGAACCTGGTGAAATAGAAGCTTTTAGAGCAGACCTGTACTTCTCAGTGACCTGCATTCACGGACTCTCCCATTCCCTCCAGAAAATATCCTGGCTAATGCCACAGCCGGCTTTACCACCTTGCTTCTCAGAGTGTGGAAGGTGAACCAGCAGCATTGCATCACTTGGGGGTTTATTAGAAATGCACAATCCCAGGGGTGCCTGGGTGGCTCAGTCTGTTAAGTGTCTGCCTTTGGCTCAGGTCATGATCCCAGGGTCCTGGGATCGAGTCCTATATTGGGCTCCCTGCTCAGTGCAGAGTCTGCCTCTCCCTCTTCCCCCTACTTGTGATCTCTCTCACTATCTCTGTTGCTATCTCTGTCTCTCTCAAATAAATAAATAAAATATTAAAAAAATAAAATGATAGAAAAGAGAAAAATTAATAAACAAAATAATGATTTAAAAATTTAAAAAGAAAGTTGTTTTCTCCATGAAATTGACATTGAATGTGTTGGGAAGACAGTATAAAAAGGGAATGAAAAATGTTCCTGCTGAGTAAGGTGGAAATAAGACAACTGTACATCATTGGCTGGGATGGTGGGACATAACAATATAGAAGGAATCTGAGCTGTAATGATTTCACAAGTGTTTTGAAATTCTCCCTTCTCTTGGAAGAAACCCAAACTGGAAATTGGGAAACTGGGCTGTGTGTTATAAGTGAGCTGTACAAAAGGATTCGATGAACCAATGGGCAAAGGAAGTTCTTAGTTCCTTATGAAAGGAATAAAGAGTAAAAGTATGTTTGTATGTTTTCAGTTAAAATAAAATGTTCAAGTATATATTTGGATCATCATCTAAAATATTTTCATTTTAATGCCCTCTTGGTAACAGCTGGCCAATTGTCCCTCCCCCCCAACCCCATGGCATGGGCACCCTGTGGTACTCACTTTGCAGAACTGTTGTAAAGATTAGAAATGATGAATGTGCTCGGTTCAGGGTAGGTGCTCAAGAATTTAAGTTATTACAGTGGTCATGCTGCTCGTCGTCATACATCTTGGGGCTTTGGGGCTTTGATGCATCTGGGGGCCTCTTTCCTCCCCATGAAGCATTTTACTTTAAGGACATTGAAAAAGCAGCACTGTGAAAAATACAAAGAGATTAGTACCACTAACTCTGGCTTCCAAGCGTTTGCCATTGAATATTGATAAAACAACAGAAATAACATTCATTTCAGGCAAGCTGTTATCTGTGTATTTTGATATTCACTTTCAGAAAAACGTGACTCCCAATGAAGTGTAGACAATGTCTATAAATTACCATCTGAGTAGTAATGGGTTTTATTGTGCTTAAACTCACATGACTTAACATTCTCCATTTTAACTACTTTAAAGTGTACTGTTCAGTGGCATCCACTGCTCACAGTGTTCAGACACCCATCTCCACCACTTAGCTCCTGAGCACTCCCATTACCCTTTAAGCAGCCACTCCCATGACTCACTACCCGCCCCCCCCCACCCCAGGCAATCACTAATGTGCTTTCTGTCTCTATGGATTTGCCTGTTCTAGATACTTCATTTGAATGGGCTCATACAATATGTTGCTTTTTCTGTGTGGCTTCTTCACTCAGTGTGTTTTCTGTGTCCAACCATGCTGTGACGTTTATCAGTACTTCATTCCTTTTGTGGCTGAATAATACTCTATCGCATATCCCATTCTGTTTATTCATTCATTAGCTCCTGAGCATTTCAATTGTTTCCAACTTTGATCTATTACAGATAGTGCTGTTATGAGCATTTGTGTATAAGCTTTTGTCTGAACACCTGTTTTCAAATCTTTTAGTTTTTTTTTCCTGAGAGTAGAATTGCTAGGTCATAGAGTAACATTTAACTGATTGAGGGACAGCTGCATCATTTTACGTTCCAACCAGCCATGTATGAGGTGTTCAATTTCTCTGCACCCTTGCCAACACTCGTTATTTCTCTTTCTTTGTTGTTATAGCCATCCTGGTGTTTGTGAATTTGTATCTCATTGTAGTTTTAATTTCCATTTCTCTAATGACTGTTGATGTTGAACATCTTTTCATATGCTCAGTGGCCATTTGTACATCTTCTCCAGAGAAATGTCTATTCCCGTCTTTGGCACCTTTTGAATCGGGTTATTTGTCTTTTAGTTGTTGAATTATAAGAGTTCTTTACATATTTTGGATATTGGATCATGAATGAATATATGATTCACAAATATTTTCTCCGATTCTGTGGCTTTTCCTTTTTTGTTGACTGTCTTTGATGCACAAAAGTTTTTAACTTGATGCAGTTCAATTTATATTTTTTCTTTTCTTGAATATACTTTTGATATTATATGTGAGAAAGCATTGCCAAATCTTAGGTTATAAAAATTTACTTTCTTTTCTTCTAGGAATTTTATAGTTTCTTTTTTTGTTTGTTTGTTTTTTAAATATTTTATTTACTAATTTGTCAGAGAGAGAGAGAGAGAGAGAGAGAGAGAGAGAGAGAGAGACAGAGAGAGAGCACAAGCAGGCAGAGTGGCAGGCAAGGCAGAGGGAGAAGCAGGCTCTTTGCTGAGCAAGGAGCCCGATGCAGCACTCAATCCCAGGACCCTGGGATCACGACCTGAAAGGAAGGCAGCTGCTTAACCAACTGAGCCACCCAGGCGTCCCTAGGAATTTTATAGTTTTAAACACTCTTATATTTAGGTCTTCAGATAACTTTGCATTAATTCTTGTATATGGGGTGAGATAAAGTTCCAACATCCTTCTTTTATATTTGAATATCCAGTTGTCTCAACAGATTTGTTGAGAAGACTATTCTTTTCCCATTGAATGGTCTTGACAGACTTGTTGAAAAATAGATGTATAGGTAATTTATAAAGTCTCAGTTCTATTCCATGATCTATATGAATATGATCTCATGTATACCTTTATTTATAAAGTATCCTTAGGCCAATACCACATTATTTTGATTATTACAGCTTTGTAGTTTTGAAATTGGGAAATATAAATACTGAAACTTTGCCCTTCTTTTTCAATATTGTTTTGGCTGTGTAGGGTGCTCGACAAATCTATATGAACTTCAGAATTGGCTTTCCCCATTGCTGCAAAAAAGGGCTCTTGGAATTTTGATAGGAATTGCACTGGATCTGTAAATTGCTCTAGGGAGTACTGCCATTTTAACAGTATTAAGTCTTTTTTTTAAAGATTATTTATTTGAGAGAGAAGGAGAGAGAGAAAGGAAAAGAGAGGCAGAGGGAGAGAATCTCAAACAGCTGAGCAAGAGCCTGACTCGGGGCTCAATCTCATGACCCTGAGATCAGGACCTGAGCCGAAATCAAGAATCAGACGCTCAACCGACTCAGCCACCCAGGCACACCATCAGTATTAAGTCTTCTAACTCATGGACATAGATGAGTTTCAATTTACTTAAGGCCTTCTCGAATTTCTTTCAACAATATTTTGCAGTTTTCAGTTCACAAGTCTTGTACCCTTTCGGTTAAGTTTATTCTGAACTGTTTTATTCTTTTTAGTGCTATTATAAAAATGCAATTGCTTTTATAACTTCCCTTTAGATTGTTCATTGCTAGTATATAGAAATACAACTGATTTTTGTGTGATCTAGTGTCTTACAACTTGCTGAATTCATCTATTAGCTCTAATAGTTTTTATAAGGATGTTGTAGGATTTTATATAAATTTTGTCATACATGAATATGGATAGTTTTACTTCTTTATATTTGGATGTCTTTTATTCATTTTATTTTTCTTAATTGTTCTGTATAGAACATAAAATTTTGAATATAAGTGGCCAAAGTAGGCATCCTTGCCTTGTTCCTGATATTAGCAGGAAAGATTTCAGTTTTTCATCACTGAGGATGATGTTAGCTGTGGGGTTTTTCATAAATGCCCATTGCCATTTTGAGAATGTCCATTCTGTTCCTAGTCTGTTGAGTGTTTTTATGATGAACAGTTATTGGATTTTGTCAAATGCTTTTTCTCCATCAGTTGAGGTGTTCATGGGTTTTTTTTTCGTTTTTTGTTCTATTAATGTAGTGTTTTGAATTGATTGATTTTCTGATGTTGAACCACCCTTGTATTTCTGGGATAAATCTCACTTGATCATTATGTATAATATGTTCAGTATGCTACTAGGTTCAGTTTGCTAGCATTTTGTTCAGGAGTTTTTAGTCTATATTCATTGGGAATGTTGGTCTATCATTTTCATTTTCTTTTTTCTTTTAGGATTTTATTTATTTATTTGAGAGAGAGATAGCTAGAGAAAGCACTAGCGGGGTGAAGGCCAGAGGGAGAGACAGACTCCCCACTGAGCAGGGAGTCCAATGTGGGACTCGATCCTGGGACTTCAGGATCATGACCTGAGCTGAAGGCAGATGCTTATTTGAGCCACCCAGGCATCCCTATCATTTTCCTTTTCTTGTAATGTCTTTGTCTGGCTTTGGTATCAGGATAATGCTGGCCTCATAGAATGAGCTAAGAAGTGTTCCTTCATCTACTATTTTTTAAAAGTATTTGAGAAAATCTTAGGCTTAATTTTTTTAATATTTGGTAGTAGTCACCATCCTGGGCTTCTGTTTGTTGGCAGGTTTTTGATTACTGATTTAATCTCTTTACTTATTATAGGTCATTGAGATTTTCTGTTTCTTCTTCAGTCAGTTTTGACAGTATGTTGTTTCTAAGAATTTGTTCATTTTGTCTAGGTTTTCTCATTTGTGATGTACAAGTTTTCATAGTATTGTTTTATAACCCTTTTTATTTCTACAAAGTTGATACTTTCATTTCTTATTTCACCAATTTTTATTCTTTTTTCTTAGTTTTTCAATTCTGTTGATTTTTTCAAAGAACCAATTTTTAATCTATCTGTTTTTATACTCTCTATTTCATTTATTGCCACAGTTATTAATTTCTCTCTGAGCACTGCTTTCACTGCAACCCATAAGTTTTGGTATGTTGTGTTTTTGTTTTCATTTGTCTCAAAGTATTTCTTATTTTCTCTTGCAATTTCTTCTTCGATCCATTGGTGGTTTAAGAGTGTGTTGTTTAATTTTCACAGATTTGTGCATTTTCTATTTTATTTCTATTATTGATTTCTTGGTTCGTTCAATAGTGGTCCAGGAAGTTACTTTGTATAATTTTAATCTTTTAAATTTAACATAGTTGTTTGTGGCCTAATATAGAGCCTTCCTGTAGAATGTTCCATGAGTACTTGAGAAGAATGTGTATTCTGCTGTTGTTGTCTATAGAACGTGGAGCCTGATGTGAGGCTGGATCTCATGACCCTGAGATCACGACCTGAGCTGAAACCAAGAGTCTGCCACTCAACCAACTTAGCCATCCAGGCACCCCTGCTTAGTGACTTTTCTAAATGAGTTTTGTAAAGACTGTATTCATTGTTACTCAAGGTTACTGATGTCTCCATTTTGTTAGCTTTGTCATTAGACAGATTTCCTTAAATGCCTAGAGCTAAGGAAAAAAAAAATCCTGAATTTGGAGGTTGGCTTTTGTTGGGACACTCTTTCCACATTTACCCAGGCTATTGACAAATCTGTTTCAACCTTCATTTCCTACTTATCCAGAGCCTAAGGGTCAGCCAGAGGGAAAAGGTCAGGGTCTTCTCAGTCTTTTCTGAACATCTATCTAGTCTGCGCATGCGCATGGCCTTCTAGATTCTGTGGTATACACAGGAGCTTTTTAAAGCCCTTGTTTCCCCATGGTGCCCATGGTTGTCTCCTTCCTAGCCTTTTCTTTCCCTGGTTTTTTGGTCTGCTGCTTGCCCTTTGGTGGGTGGCTTCTGCTAGTGTATTTGTGATTGAATGCACTTGACAAATACTGCCTAGGAAGCCATCCAGCCCTGAGAAAACTCCGAGGTAGAAAAACAAAGGTTATCTCCACCAACCTCCGGACCCCCATACCAACCTCCTCAGGGCCAAGCCTCCAGAGTCACCAGACAGATCAAAGCCCACAGACACAATCCTCTGATAACAAGGCCCACACTGTTCCCACTGGTTTTAGCAAGCTGCACCATGGATTCCTGGTTGCTGCCATGCTGGGGCACAGACCAGCACGGGCAGGTAAGGAAAAATGCCACCATATCTCTTAGTGAATTTCAGTAGCTTCTTCCTTCTTTAATGATTCCCCAGTTGCTGTAAGTTTTTAAATTATAGTCCAGAGATCCAAAGAGTTAATTCTGACAGGTTTTGCTAGCTTAGTCATTGATTTAGTGGGGGATGGGGATGGGGGGTTAGTTTTGGAGTTCTCTAGACTACCATTTTCAGTCATGTAATAATATTTTAACCTAAACTTTTCTACAATTGTTACTCATGTCATATTTAATAGCACGGTTTATGCTGATCCCAGAAAGGATCTTTGTACTGAAAGTCCAAGACCTTGCTACACCTGTGAATCAAATTTTCTTTACATATTTTCTTTTTAAATTTTTTTAATTTAAATTTAATTTAGTTGAATTTAAATATAATAAATTTTATTTACTTATTTATATATTTATAAATTTATATGGAAATAAATTTATTTATTTAATAAATTTATTTATTTTTACATTTATTTTATTTTTTGTGTGTATTTACTTATATTTATTGTTTGTTTATTTACTTGTAAATATGTTTATAATATATTTATTTATAAATAAAACTAACATAATAAGTTATTAGTTTCAGAGGTGGAATTTAGTAATTCATCAATTTCGTATAACACCCAATGCTCATTACAAGTGCCCTCCTTAGTGCCCATCACCCAGTTACCCCATCCCCCCACCAACCTCCCCTCCAGCAACCCTCAGTTTGTCTCTTATAGTTAAGGATCTTTTATGGCTTTCCTCCCTCTCTTTTTTTATCTTATTTTATTTTTCCTTCCCTTCCCCTATGTTCATCTGTTTTGTTTCTTAAATTCCACATATGAGTGAAATCCTGTGGCATTTGTCTTTCTCTGACTGGCTTATTTCGCTTAGCATAATTCCCTCTAGTTCCATCCACATAGTTGCAAACAGTAAGATTTTTTTTTTTGATGGCTGAGTAGCATCCCATTGTGTACATATAACACATCTTCCTTGTCTATTCATCTGTCAATGGAAATCTGAGTTCCTTCCATATTTTGACTACTGTAGACATCGCTGCTATAAATATTGGGGTGCATGTGCCCCTTTGAATCACTATGTTTATATCCTTTGGATAAATACCTAGTAGTGCAATTGCTGGGTCATAGGGTAGCTCTATTCTTAATGTTTTGAGGAAACTCCATGCTATTTTCCAGCGTGGCTGTACCAGCTTGCATTCCCACCAACAGTGTAAGAGGGTTCCCCCTTCTCCTCATCCTCACCAACATCTGTTGTTTCCTGACTTGTTTATTTTAACTATTCTGACTGGTGTGAGGTGGTATTTCATTGTGGTTTTGATTTGTATTTCCCTGATGCCAAATGATGTTGAATATTTTTTCATGTGTCTGTTAGCCATTTCTATGGAGAAAGGTCTGTTTAATGGCTTCTGCCAATTTTTTGTACTGGATTTTTTGTTTTTTTGGATGTTGAGTTTGATAAGTTCTCTTTAGATTTTGGATACTAGTTCTTTATCTGATATCTTTACATATTTTCTTGGGGCATTGAAGTAGTGTCTATTCCATATGTTCTTATGGAATAAAAAATATAGACAAAATTTATGGGCAATTCTTGCTTGCCTCAAAATAAAATCTATCTCTTGACTGTGTCTTAAAAACTTAGGCCTTCTTTTTTTTTTATTTTAAAGATTTATTTATTTATTTATTTGACACACACAGAGAGAGATCACAAGTAGGCAGAGAGTCGGGCAGAGAGAGAGAAGGAAGCAGGCTCCCCGCCGAGCAGAGCACCGGATGCGAGGCTGGATCCCAGGACCCTGAGATCATGACCCAATCCGAAGGCAGAGGCTTTAACCCACTGAGCCACCCAGGTGCCCTAAGCCTTCTTTTCTTCTAATAAATTTTAGGACCTGGTTCTTTAAAATAATATCATCTGTGAACAACAAGCTGGAGACTAATACTGTTTTATTATGTTCTATCTCTCAGAACAGTCTCAAGAATAACTGTTGGGAATGGGAACTTGGCTCTTCACAGTTATCAGATTATCTTTGGTACATTTTGAATGACTTGTGACTTCACAGCCTTGCTGCACAATCTGTGATACTATAGTCTTATTACCCAGAACTCTGGTAAAATGAAAGTAGGGTCTGTGAAATCCCAGCATCTTCCTTCATGCAAATTACATATCCTAACTGCTTTTTTATGTGGAGTTATACTACGAGACGGCAGTGCATGCAGATTAGCTCATCTTAGATGGCATGACTTACAATAATTATTCTAAAGTTCACATATTTATTGTGATAGTTTTTCACTTATTTTTACATTATTTTTATGTAAACCAATCATTGGGCTATGCTCTTTCATGATTAAGCAATAGCAAATATGTTGCAACAAGTAGAGAATTTTACAGCCAATGAAGTTTTAAATCTATCTAGTCCTACCAGATACCCAATGCAGTGATCCTCTCCATGCTGTAACTGATGGGGACACCCAGTGTGCGCTTGAACAGTTCCAGAAACATTGCTTAAATCTCCAGGGCATGTCATTCCATTTCTAAACGCTTCCAATTCTCACTTTTCTAATATTGAGTTAGAATGAATTTGATTCTGCCCTTGGTCCTAGTTTTGTTAGAATAAATTAGACTCTTCCTTCACTTGATAGACTTCCAAATAACTTTCTTTCCAATTCTGTTCTTCGATAGTTTCTTCACACTTTCCTAATATGACAGTGGATATGACTTGGATATAGTGCTAAAAATCACTTCTCTATTCTTTCCCTTTTAGTTAGCTTCAGTCTGACAAATGGACATTTCTCTTAAAATACTGAATAAAATGTCATAAATATTTAAATGAACAGACCAATGAATTGGATGAATGAAAATAATATTAGTACCACTGCTTCCCCTTTTCTAAACCAATTCTGGTCATATCAGTAACTTATAGTTTTAAATCTAAGACTTTCATTTATTTTTGGCATTGTATCCTTAAAGATTTAGAAGCTAGAATTGTCTCTTTTATGTTGTATGGTGTAGAAATGTAAGAACTCGGTTGCTCTAAGAACTTGAGAAGATTCAAACTTTTTTCATACAGAAACATTTTATGTATTTGTTGTGTCTGTCTAGAGCTCTTAGAATGCACCATCAACCTCACCTCCTTCATGTCTGACATCTAAGACATGCATTATATATAATTGACAATTTAACAGATAGTGCAGGATGATATTGGTTAAAATATTTTACCTTTGACAGACCCAGTGCTTATCAAAGCTCACAGATGAGACTTCATTGCGATGGAGGAACAAGATCAGTCCACAGGATGAGACACTAGGGCCTGTTTGGGAATCCCTGGAGGCAGGACCCCTGAGTTTCACTCCAATTAAGGACCACGAAATTTTAAGGACTTGATACATTTCAGGGGAAGGTAAAATAGGGAACATCATCTTGGCCTGATGGTGAATGGTTGTATTTAGAGCAGAGGAGTGGTTATAAACTTATATTTTGCTTATCTTAGTGCGTTGTTGTTTGTGCTTTGAGAGGTTATTCTCTATTCCTGCCTTTGATCTTCCTGCATCACTTTAGTAGATTTAAATTGTTTGAGTTCTTTAATTTGTAATCCATGTTTCTTTCTTTACTTATTTATATCCCACTTTAGTCCCAAAATGATTCAAGGCAGCTTATGGAAATCCCTACAAGACCAATATAAAATATCAAAAGAGCTGAGTGCGTCTGAGCAAACAGAATGTAGCACTACAAAAACAAGAGCAATCCAGATGTGACAGGATATTCCCAAGATGTGCCAGCAAACCTCAGCCCCTCGCTCTGAGGGGAGCCATATTTAATGTCAGGCTCTCTAGAAACCAAGATGGCAACATGGCTTCAAATTTCATATGACTTAACCTTATTAATCGCTCAGAAAAAAAGAACAACTATTTTTGAAAGCGGAGAGAGATTCTTCTTTGGAAAATTTATTCAGTAAAGAAGAATCCACTTGTTTATTCCTGTCTAGTCACTTCTATTGAGGAAGTTGAAAGCCACACAATCTTTGTACGTACTGAGTTGGATGCCCTTTTATGTATTTCTCAGGAGATGCAGTAAGGATGCCTGTGTTGCACACCCCAGGTCTGCACCCTATTTAGTCCCAGTATGGAAGCTTTCACTTCAATTGAAAACCCTGGGTCCATCTGAAATTAGCCTTCACTGGTCCAGGGATCTGTAGAAAACATACTTCTCTTATTTATGTGTACCTTTGATGTATGTGGCTTTCATGTTCAATTACTGTGTTAAACACAGTGGTCTTCCTTTCCAGGGCTTTGTGTAGCAAAAGTTGACTTTCATCCTTCAGTTAAATCTAATTACGAAAATCAACTGAAGGAACTTCCCATAAAAGTGAGATGTTATTATGTGCTAATGAAAGGCAGATTGTCTCCTTGTTATCCGAGTCATAAACACGAAGCTGCCTTCCCATCAAAGGATCTTAATTATCTGTCCCCAGAGCGTTCCCATAATTGTGGTATACTATTATCAGGTGTCAATGAATGCCCAAACATGCAGTCTGTGTGTAGAGAACATTCTGCAGAATATCTGACGTGATGGTCTTTGTTAAGCTTATCCAACTTTAAAACCCTAAATTGCTCTACTTCTTTCGAGCAAAACTGTTTATTGTGTAAACTCCATGTGGAAGGGTCCTTGCTTTTTTTATATATCTAAGGTTGTTCTTGGATAAAGTGTTTTGGAGGGAGGAGTGGGAGTAAGTGTAAGCAGAACAGAGAGTTCTGCTTACCGTTCCCACTACCGGAGGGTCTTGATGAGACCAGTCGGTGGGTCTGCTTCTCTCTGCACCAATGTTAATGGCATAGCCTTGCCCTCCTTGACCCCAGCTCTCTCACCAAATGCCTGGCAGTAGAGAGTCTTTTATTCCAGGATCCCTCCTGCCTAGGCAATCTACCCCAAACCAACATCAGACCTTGGTGGTATTTCTTTATGATGAGTCAGCTGGCTTTCAGGACCATGGCATAGCATCTGAAACACTAAGGATAGAGTTTTCCTTTCTCTTGATCACAAACCATTCTCTTGTCCTACTCATAGGTGATGGGTCTTCTAGAGCTGAGTCCTTCAGATACCCACTGTCTAGCCTCTTGTTTGCTTTCTTCAGGTCTCCCCTATCTTCTTGCAGACAGTTATTTTTTAAGTCCTCAGTGCAGGCCAACCTCTTTCAGAGAACTCTCTGCTCTCCCTAAGGGAGGGAGGGGTGTGTGTGTGTGTGTGTGTGTGTGTGTGTGTGTGTGTGTGTGTGTGTGTGTATCTTGTATCTGCATGTGTCTGTGTGTGTGTCTCTGTGTGTGTCTGTGCATGTGTGTTTCTGTGTGTACATTTGTGTTTGTGTATGTGTGTATTGTGTGTCTGTTTGTGCACCTATGGGTGTGTGTATCTGTGTCTGTGTGTCTGTGTTTTGCATCACAAAGCTTTTCGTCTTATAAACCAGTGCCCTAGGCTTTAATGGGAGTTGCCATCTTGGCTGGGTCACAGCTGCACCCAAACAGCAGGAGAAGGCAAAATGAGTTAAATGAGTTCAAATGAGCTAAATGAGTTCAAAATGAGTTAAAAAGAGACCCCTCCAAACCCTCCCCACCTTCTGCAATGGCATGAGCTGGGGCAGATTTCATCACCAGAAGCAAGCAAGCTATCACAAGATGAGTGCTATTTTTTTTTAACTGTTGCATCTGAACCTTCCCTGGAGTTGCTTCCAATCCAAGATCAATCCAAATGAGATACTTTCATTCTTCCATTGTCTTCTCCCCATTATGTGTTTCCTTGGTTCTTCTTCCCCTACATTATATTACCCACATATCAACAACCAATCAATTAAAAGCCAGTCATTCTAAGGAATAATCTTCAAATGTGAAAAATACCAGAGTTACCAGAATTCTTTCTTTCTCTCTAATTCTTATATTATCATTTCTCAACCCTTTTCTGCCAACTCTTCAGTATTTGAGGCATAACCCATAACATGCCGAAGCAGCATTCAGTTGATAGGGACTGAGTACCTGCTCAGAGGTCCACATCTGCACCCAAAGTTCAGCTGGGGTTCCTGGGCAGCTAGGTCACTCAGTTATCGGTGTGCCCTCTTCCTTAGAATCTCAGGTCCCTAACTTTTTCCTGAGCTGCTTGAGGTAACACCCATGCTCATCCTTCCCTACACTCCCCCACCCCGCCCCCCTGCAGGCTCTACTTCCGTACTTATAATTTCTAAAAATGTTGTTTAGTATCTGTTGGTTTTGCTACGGAGTGAGCTCCTCCAGGGAAGGGAAGGTGCCCGACTTACCCATGCTGTGTCCACATCGCGGACCTCAGCTCTTCACAAACATGTTCTAGATGAGTAAGTGAACACTGAATGCACAGTCTGATTTCCCTACCAGCCATAAAGCCTGGCTTCATTAAAAACTGTCCTGGGAAGAATTCAAGGTCACACGATGTTACCAAATTTGAACATAAACAGATTTCATCATAGCTCTGGCAGTAAAATTAGTAGAACTGTAGCTTCAAAATAAGATCTTTTGATTCAATTGAGAATGTTCAGTTCTGTATAAAACATACACTTTTTTCCCCAAGATGAATGTTATTCTAATTGTCTACCTAAAACTATTGTCAGGAGCAAACTTAACTGTGCGTTCTCCTCTATGTAAAGATACCCAGGGCTTGCCTAATAAGAGACAGAAACAGAGCACTTTATTCCAGAGGCACAAAAAGAATCTTGTCTGGGAAAGTTACACGCAGACAGTCCCAGCAACAAGTGTGAAGATCTATGTCTTTTCTGCTCCATGCCTGGCGAGCAAGGCAGCTAAAGTGGGCTCTGGGCACCCAGAGCACCAGCTCGGCCGACCTTGACTGGGACCCAGTCCAAGGCAGGGGGCCACCTCTGCTATGAGGTCTTCCTACAACTACCACGCGTCTTGATACATTGACAGAGGAAAAGTTACTAAGTTTATCTACTTTTATAAATTTGCATTTTTAAGAAGATAGAGAAGGTTATAATTCAGTAAGCAGGTTGATTTGAGAGCTGATTTTGAAGATGAAAAATTTACACTTGTAGTTTAAAATGTCAGTTGCCTGCTGGTGGATGCTTACCTAAATCATAGGTCCAGTCTTGGACTAAAAAGTCAAAACCATAAAATTCAAGTTCTACAGTGATAATTGAGACAGCTTCCAAAGGGTGACTCTGGAAATGAAGCTTTAGCAGAGCCATGAGACTATTTGTTCAGGTGGACTGCCGCTGTCTCTTCCCGCAGCGCTGAAGCAGGGACTTTCCCCGTTGGTCTGCAGGACCATCATTGACCCCTGGAAATGGAGAGAGATCGAGCAAACCACAGCTAATGTAGAAAGGCTTCCCAGAACCACCCACAAACACCCTACATCCTCAGAACTGTCTGTGTGGGTCTGGGCTCCCAGCGTTAAATGCAGAACCCACCAGGTGGAAATTGCCAGCCCCTTTGTCTTTCTGTCCCCAGTAGGTTACTTGGTGGGTAAGGAAGCAAGCAAAAGCAACAAGGACCCACACAGGGAGTGTCCTTCAAAGGTAATGAGGCCAGTGGGGAGAACAGAAGTGAGCTGGGGCTCTATGCCAGGTCAACAGAAAACACCAGGGTCAAGGCTGTGGGAATACTGTGGAGATGTGTGCCATGACCCCGAAGGAGAAACCGAAAACATGAGCTCATGTGACAAGAGAGACCGGAAACATGAGAAATAGAAGCCTCTTTTCTTCTTTTCTTTTCTTTTCTTTTCTTTTCTTTTCTTTTCTATTCTTTCCTTCCTTTCTTCCTTTCCTTCTTTCTCTTTGTAGGCTCCATACCCAGAATGGAGTCCAATGTGGGGCTTGAACTCACCACTTAGAGATCAACACCAGGCGCTCCAAAGCTCAGTTCCTAGGTGGGGATAGAGGAGGTCACAGAGCCGCGAGGGAGCCCTGCTGCAAAGCTACACTCCTTGGGGAACAGAGGGTGTGGAAGCATCAGCCCGAGACCTGAAATGCCTGGTCCCAGTCTGCAGGGGAACACAGGAGCCTTGGCTGGAGGTCTCTTGCTTCTCAGTCTTTGGATTTTTGCTTTTTGCTTTTAGCACATCCTGCCCTTTCTCAAGTGGTTCCAAAGCCCCAATGGGACAAGTCGCCCAAGTTAGTTGTTCCAGTCCCAGTCATTTGAACTGATCTCGAGGTTCCCAGCATAGGATCCTGAGGTGGATTGTGCGACACACAGAGTCTTTAAGCCAAAGATCCTCCCCTCGCCTCCAGCTGAGACTTCTGCTTCTGTCACTTTTGGGCAGAGTCATCCCTGCCTTCATCTTCCACTCCTCCCCACTTCCGCTCCTGTCTGGGGATAGGCATAGCATTGGCCTGAACCATCAGACAGAGCAAGTGGGACAAACAAAAGACATGGGCCAGGAAATCTGGGCTCCTGATCCTGGACTTGCTACTACTTCTGTCAGCAGAGGAACTACTGAAGTTGCTGAGAGACGGAATGGTCATACCGTGACACTGGGGCTTGCAGGAGGCTGCAGAGAGGATACTGGCTTCTACAGAAGTCCGAGTGGTGGCAGCATGACTGACCAATAAGAACAGGTTGACCAGTAGTCCAGGCCGGAGAAGGGGCCAGTGTCAGCAGAGATGGGGAACAGCAAGTTCATGCAGGACAGACTGGGAACTGGTACATGCTATTTCTTAGGATTCTGAGTTCTCTAAGTTCACTACTTTAAGAGTACTTTATATCCTAACATTACTACTGCCTCGATGGTCCCAGGACATCTAGTGTTATCACTGGGAGTATCTCCCAAGTACCGTCACCAAAGACAAGGTCACTTGGAGGCCATGGGGAGGGTGAATGCTTGAGAGGCTCTCAGCCGGGCTGGCAAGCTCTCAACTCCTCCCTGGAGGCCAGCACCAGCAGCTGCATTTAAAGACAATCTCTTGCCACCATGCCTTCTTTAAGCCCAGTTGTGTTTGATGGCCCACTGAGTTTAGGTAGCTAAGGAGATTTACAGGAGAAAAAAAGCAAAAGGCAAGCACAGAGCTGCACTGTATGCCCTGTGGTGTCCCTGGAATGCAGAGCCAGCACGTCCCGCTCACCAGCAGAGCACGTGTTTGACAGGAGTGCCAGCAAAGGCCGGACTCAGTGGCTCTCTTGTGCCTGACTTGCTTAGACTAGGGAAGATTTGCAGCCCCGAAGCCTGTGGACTCTCAGGCGAGTCAGCTGTGAGGGATTTCATGGTCCTCTGTGAGCTCAGAGAGGATTCTCTGTCCACATTTGAAATAAGTAAATTAATAAATAACCTGTCCTGTGGAAAGAAAATGCAAACAGCAAGAATGATGATGATGCTATTTACCGAGTGCTCGCTGCGTGCTACGTGTCCATCCTGGGTTAGGCGCCTCGGAGGTATCTATTATTGGTAAAATTGACAACAGCCCCTCAAGATAGGCACTTAGTGGGCTTATCTCCTGAGGCTTAGCAAACTATCCTAGAGCTCAGTGGCTTAAAACAACAATTTGTTATTAGCGTGTCTCATGAGAGTGCAGAAAGGAATTTGGATAGGTGCAGTCAGAGGGCCTCATCTCTGCCTCATGGCGCCTGGGCACTCAGCTGAAATGGCTCACAAGGCTGGGGGCCAGGAGAGCTGGTGGCTGGCAGGGCATCTCTCCTTCCACACACACACAGACCCTCTCCTGGCTCACTCAAGCTTCTCCCCGTCATGGTGGCCTCAGGGTAGTTGTACTGTTCAGGGCTCCAGGAAAGGCAGGAAGCGGAGCTTTCTGGAACAACGTCGCTCCCTCCATGTTCTCTTGGTCAGAACATCCACAGAACATCTCCCCACCCTGGGTTCAAGGTAGAGGACATCGACTCCATCTGTCCATGGGAGGAGAGTCAGAGATTTGGTGCCATTCTGAATCCACCACAGTCTTAGTATCCTTATTCTATAGAAGAAGAAGCGGAGGCTCAAAGAACTGAAGTAATTTACATCCTATGAGGAACCCAGCTGAGACTGGAAAGGGGGACTGCCTCTAAGCCTTTTCTCTTTCCAGTACACAACTCTGCTCTCTCAATGTTTGAACATTTGGTATAATAAGATAATACTTGGTGAGGGGCAAACCACGTTTCTGACCGTATATAGAATAAAGCAAAACAAGTCATTTTGCTACCATCTTTCATCCTCTATCGCTAGCAAAAGGCACTCCACCCAACACACAGCTGTAGAATCTAAAGCTTCTCTAGTTTGAGAGGTTGTTCAAGGTAAAAGAAGAGAAAAAAATATAAATGAACAAAATCACCAATTTAAATGAGAACTACCTGGCTCAGGGAAGGTTTCTTTCCCCAGAGGATAGAAATATATTTACATTATGAAATAAGCTGGAATCCAATGGGACCCCCTTGTTATTATTAGATTTCCTCTTGAGAAGGATTCATAAATGAAAACATTACTTGCTATTTTAGTATTTTGTTTTTCAGGGAAGAAAATACCCTTTGCAAAAACAAATTTAAAAAGAAAAACTTACCCATTTCAAGCACTTGTTTATTTTTTTATTTGCCATGCTAAAACCGTCTTCTTTCATCTCTGACTTTGTTGGAAGCTGGGGAGATGAGGGTGTTGTTGTTGTTGGGTTTTTTTTTTTTTCTGTTCTTTTCTTCCAAATCTGGAAGGTCTCCTTTCGAACGTGAGCATGACTAAAAATCTTTTCTTACCCCAGAGCGGTTTTTCTGAGTCCACGCATTCCTCCGGGAGTGACCGTGGGCCTAGAGCTCCCCCCAGCGGGAGGAACGAGATTGGTGGGCAGAGGGGAGCTTGGTGCAGGCTGCCCAGTTTCGCTGGGACTTGAGGGGTCCTACTGATCCCTGTGAACACGATTCCTCTGTGGACCTTTTATGTCTCTTTTATTGCATGTGTCCTACCAGAGCGTTGTTATTCTATCTCCGCAGCGACACGAGAATCTTGAGGAAAAAAAGGGTATTGTGGCTGCTTTTGCAACCCTAGTGCCCTCTGTGCGTTTGGCATCTTCATGTTTGAGTAAGTGTTCCATCGTAGACTATGAGCACTTTTTAACCTTCTTTATCAACATTGTTCATTTCTCATCACACAAGCAGACAGAAGTTGTATGTAAACAAGAGACATGTTCCTGAAGACTTTCAAACGTAATCCAAACTTTGCCTGATTTTGGATGGGTCTTGACAAAGGAAGGTGCGTTGGCTCATTCGCAAAGTGGTTGGTCTGCTGCACTCCGGTGTGGCCTGGGCCTCGCAGGTCCCTTATGTTCCCCGGAATAGGCCAGGCAAACCCTGCTTTACCAACATGCTGCTTCACTTTATCTCTCTATCAGTTGTGCTCCTTGTCCAAATAGCCCATTGGGTAAAGCCATCATGCCTGCATGTCTTCACGCAGCCGTCACCTGCCCAGTGAGATAACTGCCCCCACCCTTGCGTGGGCACCGCCTCAGCCCTCTTCCTGCTTTATTTTCCAAGAAGCACAGATCCCCATTTAGCATTTCCACTTGTCTCCCAAGTCCCCGCCCGTACCCTTCCCTCACCAGCATGTAAACTCTGGGAGCACCAGGCAGGATTTCTGAATCTTGTATCCACAGCTGTACCTCCAGAGCCTGGAAAAGTGCCTGGCACAGAGAAGCCACTCCACAAATACCTCTTGAACGAATGTCTAAAGAGTAAATAGCATAAAACCAGTCTACAATTCTTTGTTCCTGACAGATTCAAATTATGCAATTCTTTTTTTTAAGGATTGTATTTATTAATTTGAGAAAGAGAGAGAGAGAGAGCACGAGTGGACGGGAGAGGCACAGGCAGAGGGAGAAGCAGGCTTCCTGCTGAGCAGGGAGCCTGATGCTGGACTTGATCTCGGGACCACGGGATCAGAGCTGAAAGCAGATGTTCAACTGACTGAGCCACCCCCGTGCCCCCAAGTTGTGTGATTCTTGAGGAATTTTTAATGTAGAAGATGCATGTTATTTATAAAATTTCACTGGTAAAGTCAGGCATTATTAATCTGTATAACTTATATTTGCATAAAATGTAACCACAAAATTAAATTATTACAATTTAAGGCTAAAGTCTTCTTCACAGATATATCTTTGGGATATCATTTTAGAAAGAGAACATTTTCAGGATGGAACTAGGTTACCTGCAAATAGTCCAAAAAACATACAGTAGAACTCTACTAAGCCACTTTAGTCAATTGTTTTCAACTTTCATTCAAAGATAACTAGCAGAGTAAATTCTACATCTTCTCTCTTCCTGAAAGTATTATTATATAAAAGATCTGTTATTAGACTTATTAATAATGTTGCAGAACTTTATAGCTTTACTGTACTCAGAACTCTTGGGTAACACTGCTTAACTCTGGGTACAGAATAGTGAGAGGTATCAGTTTTATGTGGAAAGTTCAGTTTATGAATGCGAAATGTTGGCAGAATCTGACTCTATTATCCAAAGTAGCTGTAACTGCTAGTTGGGTGGCTTGTGGCTACGAAAGCCTGTGCGAGTGGTGCCACCGTGTGTTTCCTACGGAGAACTACAAGACCATGAGCAAAGAGGAAATGAACTTGGGAAAGTCTCAATAAAATGTACTTACTACATCTGGCAGGGATGTTTCCTTCTCAGCCATTTGGCAACTTACTTCAGTCATACCTAATAAATTCCCAACTCCATTTTTCAACTATTAGTGAAATTTCCAAACACTAACAGATATGTAGTAAAGTGCACTCTGATTTTTTTTTTCCAAAAACATTTGAACTTCTGTAACAAATCCACACAACTGAGTGGAGATGTTGTGTGAGTTATTATTAAACTACTATAGACCAGGGAGCATTTTTCAGTCCATTACAGTGGCTCGACTATAGATTTTGGAGTCAAGTGGCGCTGGGTTCAAGTTCTGCCTTCCCACTTACTGATTGTGTGATCCTAAGCGAGTTCTTTAGCTTCTCTGAGCCTCAGTCTCCTCAGATGTGAAACGGGTTCGTTATAGTGCTTCTAAGGCGGTATGCATAAAACACTTAGTAGGATTTCTGGCAGACTGTAGCTGCCTTATTGAACCGTTGGTCTCACAGCTGCCAGGGACCCCCAGGGTGGGGGGCTTCGCTGCTGGCCTCCATGGGGACCCTGCAGGGTCAGGCAAGCTGGACAGGGCGGGGCCCACTCTCAGCACCGTGGCCACCCACCTTGTCCCCACCGATGCAAAGGCGACTATGGGACGGTGGCTACATTGGAAGTTCTGCTCTGGCTTGAGTTACGCTGGTCTGCACTGTCCTGTGCCCAGGCAAGAGGACTGGTCCCCATGGGCGGGTCTTTCTCCATCACACAGACTTCCTCTCTTATTCCGTCTTGGGAATTCTTTTGAAAAATATAAAGAAATGAACAATGATGACTCTGTGAAGGGTTAAGACAGGAGAGCCGGAGGGAACCACGGGGAGAGCCCAGCAAATAGAAGCAGGTGGCAAGCCTGAGGAATCACCCTAAGAACCATGCCAAGGCTCTGGAGGAAGGAGCTTCTGAACATTCTAACTCCTCTTTCTCTTCTTCTGGAAAAATGTGAGGATTTCAGGGCAGTGCTGAGTGAGCTCTGTTCTAGGCAGCACACTGACCTGGTTTCCCCCAGACGTCAGGAGTCCTGTCCCCCGGAGCTCACAGGTTAGTGGTGGGCAGATACAGCAAACCATCAGTCGTGGCCAGAAAGGAGCGCTGCTGCCACAGGAATAAGGGGACAAGTCACCAGTTATCCCATGTCTCCGCGGTGTGCGCCTCTTAGGTGCCAGGCATTGCTCTAAACGCCAGCAAACAAACCACATTGGACATATGAATCTGGAGAAATAATTCTCAATCTTGACCTCCATATTAATCTCATTAATTTCATAGATATTTGGAAGTGACTTTTTAAGCAATGGATTCATTAATGTTAACAAAAATATAGATCGTAACGTCATCTATCAGTTTTATCCCAACAAAACCCAAGAATAATTTTCTAAAATCCTATTGTGAGAGAGGATCCTGTCAAATTATAATAGGATTTGTCCTACAAGTCTGTTAGTTTTTGTTTGTTTGTTTGTTTGTTTTTGCTTTTGTGACTCAGAATCTCTTTTCCCAGAGAAATGACTTTATGACTCACAGTTAAACTTGGGCCAAGTCTCAGAAGTGCATGGAATCTATAACGTAGCAATAGATTTGCAAAAACAAAACCAAAAATGAAACAAATTTTTTTAAAAAGCAACGCTTCTGAGGTCCTGGTAATTTAACAAGCACACAAAACTTAGTGATATAGGAGTTTTTGTGCTTCCTCACTTAACGAGTTCTGAGTCAAAACAGAGTTCATGGACCAAACTCTCTCCCAAGCAAAGACAGAGGCGCTTCATTTCCCCGAACACTCAGCTGAGGAGGGTGGGTCAAAGCATCTGGCTTCCTGGCAGCAGAGCAGATGAGGGCACGGGAGGTTCATGCTCACGAGGAACCCGGGGCCCCAGGCGTGAAGAACCCTCTGAAGGCTGCAGCCCACCGATAGCGAGCCACGGGGTAGCAAGCCCTATTTCAGCCCCATTCACCCTTCGATGACAATCACTGTAGTCAGATCCCAAACCGGCAGAACTCTCGGGAATGTAAATTTTGATGAAAAATTTTAAAAAGGAACTTTTAGAATAAGAGGAGAGAACGAGTTCAGTGGGGTTGCTTGAGCCAGAAGCTGGCGTGGGGAGAGAATGAGACATTGAGTGTCCAAAGGGGCCCAGGAGAGGAGTGGAGAGACGCCCTGGAAAGAAGGGAGATAGCCGGAGATGGGTTGAAGGCAAAGACAAGAAAGACAACCTTGTCTTGGGCACTGGCAGCAGCTGCTGTGATAGCAAGAATTCTTTTCATGGGGTACACCATCAGGTCTAGTTTGAAAAACTACACTCTTTAGTCTTTCTTCATTTGGTGCAAGCCTTCCACTTTTGGCTTCTCCGAGCTGGCTTCCCAGTGTAAAGGTCTCTCCCTCCAGCCCTATTTCAACCCAAATGTGTGTGGGGACGAGAAAGTAAAGTATTTATATCCCCCCCTTTACAGTCCCTGTTCTCCCTCCTCTAGCTCCCTTTCCCTAAAAGGTGAGTTGGCATGGACTTACACGACTTCCCTAGTCAAAGATCTGTGGGAACAGAGAGCCCTCAAATGTCAAGGGGCTGTCAGAACCTTCTTTCTCTTTTCCATTCTTCCTTTGTCAATGCTTAGCAACATTAGGTTTAATATTTGTGTCCCCTCATCGATCACAAATTCCATGTGAGCAGACATTATGTCCTGCTGGGTTTCAAGCGGGCTACCCCAGATTATGGCACCTTGGCATAGTGAAAAATTTAAGATGAAGGAATTTGAAAAACAACAGGTGGAGGAAGGTCTTGCTGACCGCTCTCTTCTTCCCTGAAGCGGGTCATAAGACCCCGTAGGACAGAAAACAGGTTTCCTCAACTCTCTTAGAATCTCTGGCTGGGTCTGAAAACTGAACAGACAAAGATTAACAGGAGAAAAGTATACAAGTATATTTCATGAAGGTTTTACATGGCATGGGAGCCTTCACAAGGAAACGAGGACCCGAAGAACCACACCTGTGTGCTTTTATGCTGGGTTCGGTGAGGAGTGGGCAGGCATTGAGAATAGGACGGGTTAAGGAGCAGGAGGTAAGTGCGGAAACATGGGGGAAGCTTAGCAAGGCCTGTGTGTTCAGTTTCTTCGTGTCCCTCCGTCTTTGGCAATAAGAGTGTTGCTTTCCTCCACGTGGAGGGGGCAGCTCCCACGTGAGGGTTTTATAACCTGTTTCAGGGCAAGGGGGCCGTGGGCGGAGGAGGTCAGAGTGCTCTACCTGCTTCTGCCGTTTGCTCAAACTTCCTTGGCTTAAAATATTCAACAAGCCAAGGTGACATATTTTGGGGGAGCATGTCTGACCCCATCAGGCCTCCTGTGAGAGGTGCCCTCTCATACCTGGAAAAGAGGACCTTCCTTATCTCAGAAGATGGAGGGACCTTAAGGGGACCCTGAATGAATAGTCCTTGCTTGGTTTCCTTCGTTTACTACCCTTAACTCACACCCTTTTTCCTGTCGTGTTTCCCACAGCTTTCCCCCCTTCATCAAACCTAGCATGACCACATTCAGGTTTCACCACTTTTCTCAGGGCTTCATTTCCTTAGGGAGTCTCCGTGCCCTGTGAAACTTGTAGTACATAAATCTGCATGCTTTCCTCCTGTTGACCTGTGTTTGCCAGTCTAATTTACAGCACCCCAGCTGGAGAATCTATGATGGGTAGAGGAAGAGAATTCTTCCTCCCCTATGTTCTCTTGCTTACCGTTGTGTCCCGTGTGTGTAGGAACAGCGCCTTGTGAAGAGTAAGTGCTCAGAAAACATTGAATAAGCAAATGTGTGAACGAGGGAGAGTGAGTAGGAGGCTATAGATTTTTGGTGGAGACACTTTAGAAACATTTGTGGCACTTCGAGTGGTTTCAGAGGTGGACGGCACTGGGGTATGTTAAGTCTAATTTCACCTAAAAATGTAAAACTTCGCTGTTGCCTGATAAAGGTCCAGTTCCCTTACAATCAAATCAGTCATTCTAGAGCTACAATGAACTGAAAGTCACAGTCACAATATTTTGCAACCCCTCTATTTCCTCACCTCTCGAGTCTGGACTTGCCTTGTGACTTGCTTTGATCAATAAAAGTGGCAGAAGTGATTTTGAGTTGGTTCCAGGAGGCCTATAGCTTCCAGTTCCCCCCTCTTGGAATGCTGTGCCTTCATATAAGGAGTCTTCGGGCTGGACAACAGGATGATGATGGAAAGCCTTGTGCACGGATGGTGCTCATACCCATGAGACTAAATAAGGATGTGAGGACCAGTGAGAGAGACATTCACTAGAAAAAAAGGCAGACTATTTAGGAATAGATACAGGTCATTGGTAGATGGGCTGATGAGGCCAAAAGGAAGATCTCTCTTCAGTTGCTATTTCCTATGAAACAAGAAGTAAGAGTTAGCAGGCAGGCGGGGAGATTGTGTGGGAATTTGAGGGGAAGGAGGGTGTGAATGGCCATCCAAGTGAGTGGGTGAGTAATTTGACAGGAAAATGGAAGTACAGTTGCTCAGCAGCACCAAAGATCTCCTTGATGTTTATGATCATTAAATTGAGTAATGTTAGCACACTGGTTTGTTTTTTCTCTAGCCACGTTTCCTTGCTCAAGAGCAGTTCCAGAGTAGGTGGAGAGTTGGGGCTTTTCCAGACAAGGAGGGAGGGAAGGAGGGGGGGAGGGAGTGCCAAGGAGGTTGAGGCTTAGTTACCACAGAGTAGCTAAAATGATGGAACATGGAATCTATGCTGGGTAAAGAGGGAAGTGTGAATAAGAGCAGAAGAACAGGAAAAAGGAGGGAGTTCTGTTGAAGGTGAAGAATTGACACTAGCAAGGGTGAGCAGGAATGAGAGGAGGAGGTAGTTCAAGTGGGCTGCCTGAAATTGGAAGGCACACAGTTACTAGTAATTAGTTAAGTTCAAGGGTGCAATCCTGGGAACGGGTGGCTGAGTTGGTGGGGGTGAGAAACTGAGAGGCTGCGTAGGCATTGCAGGAATCATCTACCTATGTGGATACTGAAATCACTGTGAGTTATCAACTAAGCCAGGAGTATTACTGGCTATTATCCCTGCTTGATCACTGCAAAAGATCCCAACTCCCTTAACTTTTCATTCAGAGCAATCATCACAGTCTGTGTGGGTCGGGTGATTATTTGACAGTAAACGGGACTGATAGTCTGTTTTGTTTGCTTACCGACTGACATACAGTTGGCGCTCAAAGGCAGGATTAATGAACACTACTCCAGCTATGGAACAAGTGTAATAAATTATAGCACCAACGTGTTTCACATGAATGGAAAAAGCAAGGATCCACGGGGGTCGGGGGGAGGCATTTTTAAATTTTTATTTATTTATTTATTTTTGTCTGTTGTACTCCCTACTGATTTCCTGGTGCTTGGAACAGTTCCCGGCACATAGTAGGTGCTCAATAAATACTTACTGAACGAATGCAGGAATGAACGGCCCTCGGTACCCACCGCGCTTGCGCTAGATGCCCGAGGCTCAGGCGAACCCAGGCGCTCTGCGCCTGCGCAGTGTGTGCCTGCGCTGCACCCAGACCGGCTCCCGAGGCTGCTTTGCCGCATTAGGTTTGCGCCCTACAGGCCCCCGTAGCAGCTGGGCTGCGGCGCCGTCCCAGCAGTCACCTCGGCGTTCCCACGCCTCCTCAGCCGGGCTCTCCCCCTCCACGTCAGGGCCCGGACCTTCGAGATGGCGGCTCAGAAGATAAATGAGGGGCTGGAGCACCTCGCCAAAGCAGAGAAATAGTGAGTGAGAGCCTCAGACGGGGGCCGCTGGCTCGGCGCAGGGTCTGTGCCCCACGTCGGCCTGGTCCGGGAGTTGGAGGGAGGGCGCGGGAGAGCGAGCCGGGAAGGCAGCGGCTTCCCGGGGGCTGCGGCCCGGGGGCCGGGGCGGGGCCTGCGGCCCCTCCGGAAGCGGACATGGTCTCCCCGCCGGAAGTCGTCCCAGCTCTCTCCTGGGGTCTGTGGACGGGAGGCTCTGGTGCTTTTGGTGTGGGCACTCCGGACTGGATGATTCGTCGGGGAGACTGCCCTGTGCATGGTAGTGTAGCAGCATCCCTGGCCTCTACCTAGTAAATGCCCGCAGCGCTTCTCTCCCCTCTTCGTGACAGCCAAAACCGACTCCTGGGGGAGAAAATCGCCTTGCTGAGAACCGGCGCTCTAGAAGACTCTAGCGTTGGGAACGGGGCTACAGATGAACCCTGAAAATTCCGCGGGGGTCTTTTGTCGTTTCCCAATATACGGTTCCTGGGCTTTGCGCTTCCCTAGTCATTTTATGTGTCTCCCAGCTTCTGATATGGTGCGTAGTAGGCACCCAACAAATATTTTTGGAATTGAACTCATCCTGCCCAGTGAGTCCTTTGAACACTCCCCTCCTCCTTAGTGTCATTACTGCAGCGAATTTTTATTCAGCAGTTATAGAAAATGAAAAGTCTGCGTGGTGCCGTGTCTTAGATGCTTTACGTACCTGATCTGAGATCTTCACAACTTTCGATAATACAGAAGAGATGAGGCTTGGACAAGCCTTATGATAACTTGCCCAAGGCTGCACAGTTGAAAGATGGCAACGCCAGCTTTTGAACAGTGGGAAAAAATTCCAGTTCTTTCTGTTACACTATATTACTCCTTTTAGGCAGTCTGTAAGATACTGGAGCTCTTTTGGTGCAGGAGATGTCGACCATAATCTTACCTTTTTTTTTTTTTTTTTAACTGGGAGCAAGCATAAAAGTATTAGAATAGTGCGTTTAATAAGGACCATAATAAAGCTGTGTTAACTTTGCTTTGGTAGAATGGGGGGGAGAAGTTTATTCTGTCTGGAGGAATTTGGAAGATTTCCAAGAGGTGATTTTGGAACAGGGCCTGGAAAAGAGATTTTTTAGACAGAAGGCAAATCCTATGGGACAGAATCTATGCACAGGATGTCGTATGTACACAGGACTGAAAATATGCGGGAGGAATAGTTCATGTAGAGTAGTTGCAGTGCCAGGGGATGAGCTAGAGCAGGGAAGCTGGGGCCCTATAGTGAAGGGGCTGCCCCTCAGATGGTCCTGAACCTTAGCCTTTCTAGGGATCATATAACCAGTGGGACCTGGTCAGGTTTATTTGTGGTGAAAGAAATGTGGCAGCAAATGGAGAATGTACAGCAGGAGAGAAAAGTGAGAACTTTGGCATATTCGGCAAGCGTATACTTGACCCAGCCACTGGGGTTATTAATTTAACCAAAAGTGGTCCTTTAATCAGGAGCTTAGAATTCACAGGTGGGCATACAAGTCCACAGATGAGTAAAAGTAAGATGTTAAATGTTAGAATAGAGGTATGCAGTTGTTTCAGGGGGTATAAAAAGTAAGGAAAAATTAATATCCTCAACGTGGGAGGAATGGAAAAGGAGGGCAGGCAGGAAAGGTGACTTTCCATGAGGGTTTAGTAGACTCATGATGAGGGTTCAAATTAATCATACAAGGGGTGCTCCAGTGGCTCAGTCTGCCTTGACTCATATCATGATCCCCCAGGTTCTGGGATCAAGAGCACCGCATTGGGCTCCCTGCTCAGCAGGGTGTCTGCTTCTCACTCTGCCTCTTCCCCTGCTCATGCTCACTCTCTTTCTCTGAAGTAAATCTTTAAAAAAATAAAGTAACAATACAAGAGGCAGGATTGGGCAACATCTGTCAGATGGAATTTGGTAGGCTTTAATGACTTGACTGGATATGGAGGGAAAAGCTTGACTCTTAGGTTTCTAATTTGGGAGATGAAGTGGAGGGGAGACCTTCAGCTAAGATAGGGGATATTGCAGCATGAACATGATGGGTGGGTAGGGATGGGGCAGGCAGATGTTGGAGTCAGGCTTGAGTGTGTTATGTGTGAAGTGCCTCTAGATAGAGTTGTCAGTAGATGACAGGAAAAATGGGCCAGGAGCTTAGGAGAGAAGACCGGGTTCTTCTCTGTTTTCTAATGATAATATGGTTCAGTATTGCTAGATAGTTTTGTACTTTTAATTAATTCCCTCAAGCAAATGGTGGGTTTGTGGGTTTGGGGCCTATGGAAGTTGATCTGTTGGGCTCAACAGAATTTCCTTATTGACTCTTGACCAAAATATCAAAAACACTAATAGGTAGAGCCACTAAATTAACCAGCATGCCTTCTCTCTTTCTTATTAGAGGTGTTTAGTTGAGTGGGGATGATTTGCTGTATTTTTAAATCTCTAGTTCTTTCCACGTGTAGCATGTTAGGTAAATGGTTGTATTGTGTTTTGGGTGGGATTTAAGAAATTATGTTAATATATAGACTATAATGAACCCCTTAGGGTAGGGGTGGAAGATTAGAATTTTGTCTTATTTCAGTACTTACCCAGTTTTGTGGGTTAGACAGACTGCCATTTAAGGATTTTATTTTTCTGAGCAATAATGTTCTTGGTAAGCTTAGAAAATTACTCACATGTTTGGATCCTAGTATATATGCAAACGTGAATCTTAAATACATTTTTTAAAAAATAGATTTATTTATTTGGCAGAGACAGCACAAGCAGGGCGAGGGGGAGAGGGGGAGGCAGGCTCCCTACTGAGCAGGGAGATCTATGCAGGGCTCCATCCTAGGACCCTGGAATCGTGACCTGAGCTGAAGGCAGACGCTTGATTGACCGAGCCACCCAGGCATCCTGTTAAATACATTTAATTGGCAAAAAATATCGCTTGAAAGTTAGGGCTTCTAGGAAGTTCACACAACTGTCAGCAAAACAAAGGTGTACTTCTGAGGGCTGTTGGGGATTCTTCTTTCAGTTAACATGCTCCTTTGAAGCACCTTACAGCGTTACATGTAAGCAGGCTTTCACTAATTGAATTGAAATTTATAATTTAAGATGGCATTTCTTTAGCAGTTCTTAGGCACACCTAAGTTTGACAGTCACTGGGTTACTTTAAACTGAAAGTTTGAAATTATTTTTTAAAAAATAAAATATTGAAGAAAGGGCGAGTAAGATAAGGACTCAAAATTGATGGTCCTTTGCTTTGGCATCTGATAAATCAGTAAGTGATCCTGGAAAGCAGCTTCTGTTGTTTTCATAACATTCTTATCTTTCTGGCTATCCTTCCTGTTCACTGGTGGCTAATTCTCAACCTGGTTTGCTGGCTTCCTGTGTTGTTGCTCTGAATGTTTGCATTCTGTAGTCTTGCAGGTCACTCTCTTTAGATCTCCCTGGTGGATCTTAATTAGGCCCTTGGTGTGGCATATGCCTTAGTTAATACCTCTAGCCTCTCCTGAGCTTCAGTCTCACGAATCCAGCTGCTTGCTTTATGCCATGCTTCAGAGGGTCTCAAGCTTTAATGCACCTCAGGGTTTGTTATACCCTGATTGCTGCTGCCACCCCAGAATTTGTGGTTCTGCAGGTCTGGGATGGGATAAGTTTACATATCTTGCATGTTTCCTGGTAATACTGGTCTGGGGACCATGCACTGAGAATTTCTTTCTTTTTTTTTTTTTTTTAAAGATTTTATTTATTTATTTCACAGAGAGAGAGAGATCACAAGTAGGCTGAGAGGCAGGCAGAGAGAGAGGAGGAAGCAGGCTCCCTGCTGAGCAGAGAGCCCGATGTGGGCCTCGATCCCAGGACCCTGAGATCATGACCTGAGCTGAAGGCAGAGGCTTTAACCCACTGAGCCACCCAAGCACCCTGCACCGAGAATTTCTGCTGTACTTGGCTATTATGCAGACATTTCAAAAGGAGAAAACCACGTCTGTGATAGGGAGAGGGAAAATGGTGAGGTTGTATTTCATTGTAAATGAATTTGGGTGGAGATGGGCCAGATGGGAACTTTGTCCCTGGTGTCTTTTTTAAATCACCTACAAAGCCATTAAAACAGGATTCTAAATAAATGTGGTTGGGAACTTCAGTTAAATGTGTCTTCTTTTCATTTTAGCCTGAAAACTGGTTTTTTAAAATGGAAACCAGATTATGACAGTGCCGCTTCTGAATATGGAAAAGCAGGTATGTGTGATGATAGCCCTGTGACTCCAATATGTAGTCTTAACATAGGCTGATAACTACGTCTCGGCAAAATACTTAATGTTTTCTGTGAGATTTTAATAGTTAAACAAACCTGCCCAAGCCCTTGCTTTTCTCCCACTTGTTATTTTCAGATGTGTTGAGGGCCGAGTTAGAGATCCAGTGACCTGCAGCTCTCTCCTGAGAGCAGAGGTGGGTAGGGTTGGCAGCGCATAGCTGCAGGTTTTTCACATTGTTCATATATTCTTGAACTTTAGTCAGTTGCATACTATGTCGAGGAGTTTTTGCCAAAGGCCTCTGTTATACTTCCTATAATTGAATAAAGATTTTTCTTTGTTGACTTTTTATTTTTTAATTTAGCCTTATTCTGAGCAGATCTGTAAATCCTTTGTTTGGCACATGTTTTTTCAAGAGCCACACTTTTGCAATATGCTGATACATGTTCGTGAAGTATTAAGCTATATAAATATTTGAATACATTTATCTGTATATAAGATAAAAATGATCTGCACTATGCAACAGAGGAGGACCTTACTAAAAATTTAGCATTTAATTAGGGAATGATAGCTTTCAGCATCTGCACAGTTATTGGGGATACAAAGCATAATGCGGTTTTTGAAGTACTCTGAACACATTTGCAGTTGTATTTCAGCCATAGCTCAGATCACGTTTGTTAGCCTAACATAGAGACCACCTACATATGTGCTTTTGATAGACTTTAGTTTCAGTATATCACCAAAGAATAAAGAAACAGGTAAATAGAAAGCTAATGAGTCTTTAGCACTTTTATTTAAATCTTGACTAAATTCTCTCTGTCAGATTATGCAAATTATTTATGTCCTATTTAAAAGGAAAATTATTAAAAGTTCAGACTTTATGTGGATTCTGTGGACACCTTGTATAAGAACGCTTTTGTAACTGAAGGGCACAACATTTTGCAAATGTCATGAGGGAAATTTATCACAGGTTTGTTTTATAAGCATCTGAGATCATGAGCTGCTTGCATAAATCCATATTTCAGGTCAGATTTTCCCATTAAATCATCCTTTGTTTATTTTCTTTAATGGGTTATGCAAAATATACTTAATCATTAAAATAATTTTTTTAAAAAAGCAAAATGTGGAAGTCCAGGGATGAAAATAGATCAATAGTTTGTTTATTCTCAGCATTTTAATAAAGAGAATTTTAAGAGTTTGATTTTAACAGATTTTTTTTTTTTACAGTATCCTTTTTTACTTATTTATAAACAACCCTTGGCAAGTTTTCCAAAATCTGGAAGATCCTATTTCAGGGCCACTCCTTATTGTTTTGCTCCGATGATGACACTTTTACAACAGTGAGCTATATATTTTAGCTCTCTGGACAGTGGAGAGATCATGTGCATGGAAACCTACTAAACAGTATACAAGCTTTATTTAAAAGAAATGTATTATTAATGTTTTAGGCATTTATTTAAAGATTGTGCCGAAAGGAGGGTTTATTGTACAAATTTTGAATGTGTTTATTGGTCTTCCGTTTCTAAATAATTTGAAAGATGTAGTAAGTTGTAGCTAAAGCACTGTTTTTATTATTAAATGTAAAACTGGTGAAGTAGGGTACTGTCTTTTGGGACAGGACCTGTTATTTGGGAGTATTGGTTTGACTGATGTGATCCTAGTTTCTCAAAGCTTAGGTGCTGCTGTTAAAAAGACTTGGTTTTGAGTGCAAATGGCACTGATTTATTGCCAATAGTCTACCTTTAACAAAACAAAGTAAAACACTAGACTTTTGAAAGTACTTGTAAGTTATTGGTAATCAAAAAAGTTGAAAGAGAATTCTTTAGAAAAAAGTAGCATTGTATAAAAGTTCTTAGGTATTTGATTAAAATAAGGATATTTTCTAATGCTTCCCAATGATGCAGATTTTGGTAATGATTCTTTTGAAGTTTTTAAACAATGGATTAGAAAGTCTGTTTTTTGTTGTTGTTGTTGTTCTGTTTCAGCTGTTGCTTTTAAAAATGCCAAACAGTTTGAGCAAGCAAAAGATGCCTGTCTGAGAGAAGCTGTTGCCCATGAGAATAACAGGGCGTATCTTTTTCCACCTTTACAAAGAAATTCAGCAATTTGATGATTTGGACAGAAGCTCATTATTTTCTTTTGTTATCGATTTGCTACATGTGGACTACAATGCTATTAAATTAGAAAATGATTAGAAAAATTCTCTATTTAGACTCTGAAGGAACATTACAGGGACTTTCAATCAGAAGGTTCACACTGTTTTGCAGAGCCATATTTGAGAGTTTATTTCTGTTGTTTCTGCATTTGCTTGATGCTGGTTTTCCTTGGGACGAAGTGAGGGAACTACATAGGTGCTGAAGAATGAAACAGTAGCGCAGGAGTTAGAAATGTATAAACTGCCCAATAAATATTTTAAAAATACAGTCTTTCTTAGGTATTTGAAAAAATATTTTTAAGTAGTTTAAAATAATAAATTTTCCTGAGGTATTTTAAAACTTACTAAGTAAAAGTCAATTTTACCTCATTTTCAAATTATGGTTGTAATAACTTTGCATTGCAGTGACACTTTTCAGATTAATGGGCAGTGGAAATAGCTTAAAAATCTACATGGTGTTTTGTCATTGTTTTTGTGAATTAGTAGTTGTGAGAGACATCAACAGATGTAAAATGATTGCTTCATCTGTTTGTAAGATTTGTCTTTTGGAACCAACTAGGGGAGTTGACATTGTTTTTTTAATAGTAGATCTTTGGAAACTGTTGATTCGGTTTTTTTCCTTAATTTTGACTTTGTTACATCCATTCAGTCTTTTTCATGCTGCCAAGTAAGTAACTATTTTCCATGTTTTCATGTATTTGGAGATTATGTTTTAAATGTTGTTTTTCCATAGGTCAGTAAATTTTTCCTGTTATAAATCCATAAATAGCAAATTATTTTGTATTGATTTAAATAAGATCATCATTTCCATTTGTTTTGGTCTTTACCTGACCCGTAGAAACTAAGTCACTCCTAAGATATACAGTGTTTACATTCATCAATATTTTTAGGACCATTTTCTTCAATAACCTATGAAAAAACAAGTAAGAATTTTTTTTTCTCCCTCTTTCTTGATAATTAACAGTAGTTGTGGAGAGAAACAGTCTTTCTCCTGCTTTTGAGAAGAGTATTTACTTGTTTCAAAACTTGGATTTAGGTTTGCAGATAGAAAGTCCTTTAACCTTTCTGAGTTTTACTTAATTTTGCATTTGCAAAATAAAAATCCCTTTAACTCAGATGTCTGTTTTTTCCAAGGCATTATTGCCCACAAAAAAGAAAAGAAAAGAAAATGTGTTATTAAAAGCCTAAAGCAATATGTAGTGCCTGAGCCAGTTTTAATTGACATAACTTCTCATATCTGTGGTAGAAGGTTTCTTCTCCCCCTTATTTCATTAACATCTCGTCTGAGAAATTGTATTCTCTTTGCAGAGCTTACGAGCAAGCTGGCATGATGTTGAAGGTCAGTAATGTGCCACAACTGTTCTGTAGGTAAAATGAATTAGTAACTACAAGGTGTTCAAGTAAATTTGTGTGAAGGTTGAAGTCTCCTAGCTGCAAGGCGAGAGTTGCTAAGATTTCTTATCCGAAGTAATGCTAATTGGACCCAAGGGTATATTGTATGTCTTAAGATGGGGAGTTTTAAAGGTGAAATTTAAGAGAATGTATTGAACAACAAGTTTCTAAGCTTTCTAACCAGGAGAATGTTGCTAGACAAAAAGCTGCGTGAGAGATTTCCTTACTTCTGAGAACTTCAGGACATTTTAATGTAGTAATAAAAATTTACAAGTATATGTATTTTTTACTACCCTTGGGTTATAGAAAGAAGAGATATTTGCTTGTTTTATAAAAGTTGGCGTTGAAGAGAAGCTTGGACCTAAGCTATTGCTATTTAATTCTGATTCTTGTTGAATAGAATAGTTTGGCTCATGTACCTGAGCCACTTTTCATATTCCTGCCTCTTAAAAGCAGGTTGGGAATTAATATCCTGTTGTGGTAAGAAAAAACATGTTACTTTATGGCACTTTATGACATTCACTCTCCAAGTATGCCAAGAAACAATTGAAATCGAACATTTCCTTTCCATTTTTATGTTCGCTAATGTAGTAAAAGCTGTTTGAAATATTTATTATAAAGCTTTAAGAACTCGCACTTTAGTAAAACTTGTGTTTTTTAAAAAATTTCTGTGACTTTTATAATCTTGCTGATTTTTTTTTAAGTTAATACATGCTCATTGTAGAACATGTAGAAACTGGAAAGACCAAAAAATGTTAGTAATGTATTTAGGTTTTTCTCTTTCTAGTTATTTTTCTACGTACATACATTTTCACATATATACACACACAGATTGAGATAATGCTCTACACACAGTTACCCTACTCTTTACATTTGACTTTTTAATGCAAATTTTCTACTGTCATTTAAAAAATTACTTTGGTAATGTTTACCAACGGCCTTAAGAATTTTCATAGCTGGGAATTCCAATTCTGTGACTCTCTTGTAAAGAAATAGATAGCAAAGATTTATGTGTAAAAATGTTTATTGTATATTGCTTAACAAAAATGGCAATTATCTAAATTTTAATAAAATATTTATGTAAATTATGATGTTTTCTTATAAGAAACTGTTATGTAGCCTTTGGAATAAAACTTTTCTGGATAAAACGTATAGTCAGGTTAATATTAGGTGATGCAGGCCAGGTTATCAGCAGCAGTTTCTTAGCAACTAGAATTTGTTTTATAGCCGAAGGAGTCAGGTGTCCACCCTGACCTTCTGTTGTCCCGGTTCCCCCTGAGAACTAGGAAGCTCCCTGATGGCTCTTGTCGTCTTGGTGTACTTTATGCCTGTTATCAGGATACATTCCTTTAAAATACACAAATGCTAGAACACTGTAATATATAATCCTCACAGTTTTAGTTTATATTCTAACAGCTGTGCTAAGACTTGAGTCTTCATCAAAAGATATTATTTAGACATAATTTCCGTTGCTGTAGTATCTGTTTAATTTGAGGATTTGAAGGCACTACTTTGAATGAGGGAAAAATAAACCTAGTGGATAGGGGAAAGGACAAGAGAAAATACTTTCTGGCATGCTCTTGTATTTAAATGAAATGCCTTTGGACAGCTCTCAGCGGCATTAGAGGTCTTGAGCTATGTGGCTCAGTGTTAATTCTTTGGGTTCAAATTTCCATCAGATTGTCATACAGACCTTCATCATCCCCCAACAAGGCTTAGGAAGTGATAGTATGTAGAAGGAGGCAGAGTGGAAGACACTGCTTAGACCTACTTCTGGCTCTGTCATTTTACAGCTGTTAGATTTCATATCCTCTTTGCTCCACAGAAGCAGTAAGGTGACTAAGGCACACAAACCACTGAAAATAGGCATATTTTTATTTTCTTTTTGATGATTTTGGCATGCTACAAGGACATGGGGAAGAATATAAAATAGTGTAATTTTTAAGAAGAACCCATCCTTTTTTACTCTGTAGCTAAATAATAAAAAATTTATATGTGGAAGTCAGTACAAATGAGACCAGCAAGTTTGGTATCCTAAAGAATTTGTCAACTCAGTGAGGGACTGAATAGTCAGACTTGAAAACAACCCTTGAGCTGTCGTCGTGGAGTCTACTTTAAGATCTAGGATGGAAATCCTAAGTAGATAATGTCTGTAAGCTTTATATCTAGCTTTTAAATGACTTTTGTTCCTTTTTTTTAGAAGAGTTTTGATTTGGGGATAATAGATATAAGGACCACAGAATGATGAGACCTGTGATTTCATAGCAAGACAGAGCTGATGTGTTGGTGGCACTTGTCTTGGAAGAGGGCTACAGGCTCAGATGAGCTCAGGGTGTGAAGAGTGACTGGTGTGCAGGAGGCAGGCCCTGGTGTGGAGGGCAGCCAGGAGTGGGGAGAAATGTGGCCACTGCCAGGAGGTACCATGCCTTCCGGGACAGCTGCTGCTAAGCCCCAACCCACTATCGCCATGTGGGAACGAGAGCCCGCTGATGCCATAGCTTGTGATCTTTTTTAAAAGCAGGAAGCCATAGAACAGAATCTTTGTGAAACAATCTGATTTAAAACTACTGAAGCAAGATGCACTTGGAAATGAGGTACAACCCTTAAACTGCCGGTTCAAAACCGTTGCCATAAGCTTCGTATGTAGTAGGGACTCAGCAAATGCTAAAAGAATTATAAATCTTAGAAAACAAGTTAAGAGCAAGCGTTTTGGGTTCTTCCATTTATAGAGTTTTTCTGAAACTCTAAAGTGGTGATGAACTCTGTGTAGAAATTAACTGATACCTTTTTCGTTTGGCTGAATGAAGCTTGATGGGGAAGAGTAACCATGTAAAGGCATTTCATCTTAAATGTATTTGTTGTTGTATAACATTTGAATTATCTACTTTCATGAATTAGGAATAAAATGAATTTCAGTTTGTTAATTCCTCGTTTAAGTTGATGCATTTACTGTTAAGTTAATGCATTTACTGATCTGTGCTGTATCCTTTCCCCGAAGGAGATGCAGAAACTCCCTGAGGCTGTTCAGCTGATTGAGAAAGCCAGCATGATGTACCTAGAAAATGGCACCCCTGACACAGCAGCTATGGCATTGGAGCGAGCCGGCAAGTGAGTGTGGACACATACTCTGCATAGAAGCCATTGGCTATTTGTCTTAATAAAGTCCTTTGAAAAACAAGTTTTCTATTTCTTGTTTTAAGTTCCATTTTCTTGTCTAATATAGGCTTATAGAAAATGTAGATCCAGAAAAGGCCGTACAGTTATATCAACAGACAGCTAATGTGTTTGAAGTAAGTTTGAATTTGATTTTTTTTCTTTAAGTATACTTCTAGTGTTTAGATTCATAGCATGTAGGAAAATAGAGAAATGCAAGGACTGCTTTTTAAAATTTTTCTGTGCTCACAATTGAACCGTATTTTTTCGTTAGTTAATAAAATGGAATAACAGCTTTGGTATTTCCCCCCTGCCACCCTGATCAAGTGCTGTTACTTGTTTATCAAATAACTATTGGGAGGGAAAAAAAGATTCCTAGATTAAAGCAGCCAATAGTCTCTTTTCTTTGATTCCTTCAGAATGAGGAACGCTTACGACAGGCGGTTGAATTACTAGGCAAAGCCTCCAGACTGCTGGTACGAGGACGCAGGTGAGATTTTCAAAACTGTGTTCCTGTGTATCCAGGTAAACCTCCAGTTCACATTTGGAACTGTGAAGTAATTTGGGGAATGGCTTGTTAATCTTTTTGGTGTAAGCCATAGGCACACCAGGCTGCCTAGTAGAAAGAGTGATGGCTACAAGACAGAATATTAAATATCAAAAGATTTGCTATTTTTCTGAATCTGATGCCAAAATGTATCATGCATTGTGTTTTTACTGGTTAAAACCTGGCTGAGCAGCATGAGAGAGCAGTTTTCTTGATATGTTATTTGGTTAAGTGACAGTGTGTTTTTCTTGAGGAGAAATATCTATATAGGCATAAATAACAAGATACCCTAAGTGCTTACCCATGAAAATAGGTTCTCACCAGTCAAATAGTGTCATTAAATAGGGTATGTGATATGTGTTTTTTTATCCTTTAAACATATGACTTAAGGCATAAATAGTTGGATCCCAGAAACCTAGAATCCTACTGGCTTTTGTTTTTTTACTTTACCTTAGTTTAAGCTTAGTAAACATTTTCTGTCGTTAATAAAATTCTGTTTGCCAAGATGTTGTTTAGGAGTATTTAAGATAAACACACTTAGAAAACTATAGGTCTGAAGATAGATTTTTTTCATTAAAATCTGTCCCTAGTTCCCCAGTGACAGAAAAGATGCAAGATAATTTTGTGAAGGAATAAAAAAACAAATGACTAAAGAATCTATTGACCTCTTTCTGAGACTGAATTAAATGTTGTCTTCACAAAGACTACAGATTCTAAAATAAAGTAGCATCAGAACAAATAATAGAATTAATAACTCTTGCATGTTGGTTAGATGGACTACTTTATAAGACCTTTCACTCATTCGGTTTTTTTGTTGGTCTAAATGGAATAGTATTTTTATTTTGTTTTAAATTAGGACTTTTGTATTAAGCCATGAGGCAGAATTTAATTTATACATATCAGCCTTAGGTCATTACCTTTATTTGTCTTAATTCTCTTGGCTTCCTAGAAATCCAAACAATTGGAATGCTAACTGGCAATTCTCAACTTATAAATGGTGGTATAGTAAGTTCAGGTTAGTCCCTGAAAGTGTTTCTTTCCTTTCTTTTCTCTTTTCTTTTTTTCTTTCTTTCTTTTCCTTTCCTTTTCCTTTCTTTTTCTTTTCCTTTCCTTTCCTTTCCTTTTTTTCTTTTCCTTTCCTTTCCTTTCCTTTCTTCTTTCTTTTTTCTTTCTTTTTTAAAGATTATATTTATTTGAGAAAGAGAGGCCGAGATAGCGAATGAGGGAATGAGTGAAGAGGAGAGGGAGAAGTAGGATCTCTGCTGAGCAGAGAGCCCGACATGGGGCTCAATCCCAGAACCCTGAGATTATGACCTGAGCCGAAGGCAGACGCTTAACCGACTGAGCCACCCAGGCTCAGAAGGGTTTCTTATAAAACCAGAGCTGTTTGTGGCTATGGTCCCAGGTGTTGCAGAAGAGCTGAACTATAAGATAGTTCCTAGAGTCTGACCCTTTGAGCAGGGCTTCACGCTTGTAGAAACAGGGAATGGTGCCCTGGCTCTACTAATTCTAGGGCAGACAGGCACGTTCTGGCATACTTTCACCTCCTTTTCTCATCCACTCCCCTAACGGTCCTCCCCTAAGGCCCCCAGTGCCTTCTTAGGGCCTGAGGCCCCTTAACCACTGAAGGCCTAAAAATCGGAAGTTGGAGGTCGGGGCAGAAAGTAAGCGCCCCCCCCCTGTGTGGGCATGGGCTCTGTCTCAGCTTCCCTAGGGTCTTTCTGCTTTCACATCTGGTCCACTTCTGTTTTCGACTAAGATTATCTAAAGCTGGGTTGTAGGGGGAGTAGCAAAGGGGAGGAGGGGGCTAGGACCTTCCCAGGAGGGCAGCTGAGCAGTGTTTTCCAGCTACATAGGCATATTCCTCTGGAAAGCTCCACCAGGGAGTGGTGGTAGCCACTGTCATTCCCAGAAGTTACTAGTTGGTTGTGATGTGTATAATGAGAAGCATTATTCTAGAACAAATACCAAGTTTTCTTCACAGCTGTGGAGAATGGTATGGAGATGCCAGAAAAGTGGACATTTATAAATCTAGGGCAACCAGTACATCTTTTATTTATTTTGTGAATTTGTTTTATTGCCTTTTTTCCCCTTTTGGCAGAAATGCATTGAAAAATGATAGTAGTTCATGCAGTGTTTTGAACAGAAATTTTATGGAAATAATTTAAGTTGTATAACGATATAAAAATTGATTTAAATTTACTCAGGAGTTTTAAGGAATTTGATATTTGAAAACTACCAGTGGGTATGGATAGTATGAAAGAATTAAAAGTCAGCTGTCCCATGAATTTTTGTAGTGCAGAGGACTTTTATTAATAGAAAGATAGCTGAGAAAACGTATGTGATATTTGAATATTTTGAATATATATTTTCATTATAATCTTAATTGTGGCTGCCATTTGTCTAAAAACAGTAATTTTGTGTATTTAGAAAAATAACATCTAATAGGGTATAGTGTGCAATTTTAAATTTTATGTTTGTTATATTGAGATAATATATTTTTACATTAATATTTAATCCTAACTTAACCATAGTTTCTATCTAGTATAGCAAGATTAAATAACCTATTTAATATGTTTGTATTAGTCTCCTGCTCTTCCCCCAGTTTTTGGAGAGCCATAATTCAAAAGTGAGTCAGAGTTAATTAGGTTGCATCTGCGGGGCCTTAAATCAGTCCCATACCAGTGCCCTTATTCCCTCCCCGAAAAGGCCTTTCCAGTTGATCTGACTTAGCAGGGAGACGTACATTCCTGTGCCTTGCAGAGAAGTTCTGTGGCAGCTGAGCTGGTTGAGAATACTGTATGGTTGGCACTCAGTGAACCAAATACAGAGCTTTCCAGAGCTTTGTCCTGATTCCCCACAAGGAGGAGAATCTGAATTCTTTGTCATTTAACCACCCCCTCCCCGACCCCAACTGATTCCCCACTTCTAAGGCTCTCAGACTTTTACCAGTTGACTGAGATAGTCACTAGATTCTAAACTCAAGGAGGCCTAGGTATGTGTATGTGCAGTAGGTACTGGTTAAGCATAATCACTAGGTTTCTGTCTTGCATAATTTTGTCCTGTCTATTGTGGTGCCAAGGTTTATTGGGTTGATAAGCTTATTTGGTAATATGGTGTGGGCTGAAAAGTTTTGTAGATAGTTAAAAATATGTTCTGGACTTCAGGAGGCAGTTGGGGCCAGAGGAGGAGTTTTGAGTCATAGTGAGGGAGATGACCTTTGAAAGCTAGGTTGTGTAAAGTCCTATGACATAATTTCCTGTCGTATGCATATAATTTTTGTGGACCTTACATTTTATTTTATTTTTGAATTTCAGGAAGATAAAAACAATTTATTCTCTTAGCAAAACCAAATGCATTTTATTTTGTTAGGAGCATTAGGGTTTCATTATAATAACTTACAAATAATTTCCTGGATATAGTTGAAAACAGTTGGCTTTATATGTCAGTTTCATGGACTTCTAGCCAAGTCGATTGATTTTTTTGACTACATATAAATATGCAGTATTTCTCTTAGATGGCTATTTTGCTAGCTAGCTGTTAGCACATGGAAATGCTATTTTTATGCCAAGGAAATAAGTAAGTCATGTGGGAAGAATGCAGCCTTTATACTTAAATATGTGAAAAATTTAAAACATTAAGATTTCTACTAGAATGATATCATCTGGATGTTTATGTTCTGGTGTAATGTTTTAACATAGAGTCTGGGATAAACTCATGTTCATAATTATAAATGATACAACATATATAATCCCCTGTATTCATTTCCTTTTCTATATGACAAATAACCACAAACCTAGCAGCTTAAAACAGCATCACTTACTGTCTCCCAGATCTGCAGCTTAGAAGTCCAGGCCCAGTGTAGCTGGGTCCTGTGCTCAGAGTCGCACCAGGCCGGACTCAGGTGTCTGGTATGACTGCAGTCTTATTCTAGGCTCACTGGTTGTTGGCAGGATTCCTTTTCTTGCAGCTGGAGGATGCACATCCATGTTTGCTTGTTAGCTATTGGCTAGAGGCAGTTCTCAGCTCTAGAGATGCTGTAGCCTGTGCCCTCTGGATGGTTTATAAGATGGCAGTTTGCTGCTGCTTCAAGGTTAGTGAGAGCACGTCTCTCTCGACTTTAAGTCTCTCCTCTTTCAAGAGCTCATTGATTAGGTCAGGACCATCCACTTTCTCTCTGCTTCACTTGAAGTCAGTTGATGAGCATCCTCACAAGAGTGAGTTCCATCATATTCAGTAGGTTGTGCCCACGCTCAAGAGGAGACTGTACAAGGAGTGTATATGAGGAGCAAGAATCTTGGGGAACAATCTTAGAAGTCTGCTGCCATGCCCAGTTTATAAACTGGCTTTGTTCCCAGAATTTAGCAAGTTGATCTTTGGAAATTCAGAATGCATTTCTCCAGTGAGCCTTATTGTATGAGGTAGTAAGTTACCAGGGCACGGTCCACAAAAATTCAGTTTAATTCGTGTGAGTTAAACCACGCCATACCGTGTATGTGTGCATACATGCATGTGCACAGATCTTTTCAAAAGATAATTGGTCACATACAGAAAAGTGTAGTACAATGTTTTTATTTTTAATTTGGGTTATGAAACAGCTCTTTCCCCGCTGCATCCTAACAATACAGAGTGCTTGCCATTTTGGCTTTTGGGGTGAAAGAGACGGGTGAGGACTGCACACTTCCTTTAGATGCAGGTTAGATGCCAGGAAGAGAGTCCCAGGACAGGGGCAAGGACACCCGTATGAAGAGGTGAGGAGCTGCTTACTGTGTGCTGGGCTTGAAGCTGTGGAGCGGGAAGGGCGAGGGCTTTGGAGGATTGGGGGAACAGTGTTAGTGATGCCTTTCCTCTTCATCCTGCTGCCCGAGTGGAATGGAAGAAAAGGAAAATGGGTGAGAGGTGAATGTTGAGGATGAAAGGCACCAGGAAGGACATTTTCTGCGGCTCACTGAGGTCGCAGTGGACCATATGGCAGTGAGGACAGAGTGGGGGAAGGAATCCTCCAGCAGGCAGGCAGTGCACTTGGGGTGTCTGGATGGCTTTAGTGGAAGGAAAGAACTCTGGCATGATTAAATCGGGGCTTTTCTAATACTTTTCACAAAAGTTTGCAGAGTGGTTTGTTGAGTTGGATAGATGCTCGTTAATGGATGATCTTTACCAGACTTAAACTACTCCGTTTGAAGTAACCTGTCCTTGAGTTCTTCTACTTTTTGTCTGTCTGCTTGATGCATGAGTGGGCAAATCAAGAGTTTAAAAGATAAGCCAGATATGCAGAGGTCATGGAAACTGTGTCGTGGAGCAGTTGCTAAAAAGGCCTGATGCCTTCTTACTTTTGCTAGAATCTGTAATATCAAATAGGACAGTGATGTCTGCTTTAGATCATTTAGAGCTGCCTTATTTGACATTTCTTTGTTTTGTCTTTAGGTTTGATGAGGCAGCACTTTCTATTCAAAAAGAAAAAAATATTTATAAGGAGATTGAGAATTATCCAACTTGTTATAAGGTATGTTTTGAAAGTGCTTATTTTGGCTTTACATTTGTTAATTTTTCATATTGGTGTAGCCATGTATGTGAGACCGCATTCCATGGATATTTAAAAAAAAAATTGGGGGCCAAGATGGAGTAAGCCCACTATAGCCTATCTTTCCTGCTGATTACAACTAAAACTTCTGGACAAAATACAAAAACTTCTGAGCTCTGAAAAATAAAAGCAGGAAGAGTGAGCACTTGGAGAAGCAGCCAGTAGGGGAGTAGATTTCCAGGGTTTTCTGTTTTTCTTGTGGCCTTGCTGGAGAGAAGCCCCCAGTCATGGAGCTGGGTCGCAGAGGCTCCAGCAGCTAAAATGCCCAACGAGCCCATCTATCCAAAGTTTCTAACTGGAAGGACTGGGAAAAGCAGCCCCCTTGTCTTCTCTTGTTTCTCCCCTGGCTTTGCTCCGAGGGTGAGCCCTAGTCATGGAGCAGCAGCTGTGACTGTGGTGCAGCAGATAAAATACCCCAGGAGGCTGAGTCTCTTTGGTCAGAGGAGCTAGGACAGTGAGCTAAGAGGAAGGAGAAAGACCCAGGAAGGAGGGAAAGGGAACCCCGAGTGTCGGTGTGTCCACACGAGTCCTGGGTTACTCTCCAGCTCTGCGTGTGTTAGACGGACCCAGAGCAGCAGAGCATAGGCTTTGAGAGCAGCAGTAAGATTTGATCACTGCCCAGGACTCGGAGCTCCCTGGCAGCACTCCTGCTCGGCACTGAGCCATAGCAGCGGGCAGAGGCCCTGAAGAGTGGAGCCGCTGCCCACCGCGGGGGCACAGAACATGCATCTGAGCCTGACTGTTGGATTGCCTGCTGAAAGCCTCTGCACTCTCCTGAGAATCCTAGCAGTCTGTGCAGCAGAGCACCATGGTGTCCAGGATACAGGCCCAAAGCCCCCAGCATAGGGAGTCTGGAAAATGGCACCAGTTCCCAAGAAAAGACAACCCGTGCCAACACAGAGATGACCCAGATGTGAGAATTACCAGGGCACCACTTCAAAGCCACTATCTTAACTATTCCATGAGGTGCGAAGGGAAACAAAATGGACAAAAGGACTGTTTTTGTGTTGTTTTGTTTTGTTTTAAATAGAAACTTAAAATAAGCTAAATGAGAATTTTGGAACTGAAAAAGCAAATGTCTGCAGTAAAATACTGGATGAACTTAATCTGATGATGGAGACGATAAAAGATTCAGTGAACTTAAGGACAGATTGCTTAAAGTTACCTGAAAAATAAAGAAAAAAGGATGGAAAAACAGTTTTTGAAGAGCTGTTTGCCAATAAGATCTTACCAGTCACAACTTTGGTCTTATGAATGCCTTTGTTGGCTTATAAATAGTATTGTTCCTATTATCTAAAGTTTTTGTTCATTCACCTTTCTCCTAGTATTTCTTTAAGAATTCCAAAGTATGGAGTCACAGGTCCTGCTTCAGGATTTCCCTTTTCAAGATTAAACCTACATAGATAGTTAAGAGACATTTTCCTTACAATGTGTGGTGGTTGTGTGCTAAGTTGTGTTAGTCACTGTGGTCCTCAGACTGGCAGTATCGGGACCACGTGGGGGCAGAGTCTCAGGCTTGCTTCAGACCCCCCTACACTACAGTCCTCATTTAACAGGCCCCGGAGTGGTTTGTGTGCGCAGTGGAGTTCTGGATGTCCTGCTTTGCCGCAGGGCATTCTCCCTCGCGTGTCCTGTGGAAGTTACTAAGAATTTTATCAGTCTGTGTAGGCAAACCAAGACTCTTAAAAGATAAATTCCAGATGTCAGGAAATTGACTTGACTAATAAATAGATGTCACTTTGGACATTAATCTCCTCTTGTGTTTTAGAAAACAATTGCTCAAGTCTTAGTTCATCTCCACAGAAATGACTACGTGGCTGCCGAGAGGTGTGTCAGGGAGAGCTACAGGTAAGATGTTGGCAGCCCTGCCTTGAGTTGCAGTGTTAACTTTTCTGTTTCTCTGTGTAAGGTCACTGCTTAGAAAGCTATTCTTGGCCATGAAGCTAGTTTTGGTTTTTAATAAGTTTCATAGTGGTGGGAGGACTTACCTACCATTTCAGCAGGATTTTTACAAGTTGGGCTCTTTCCTATGTTTGTCTCCTGGGGATTTCATGGGAGTGAATGACTAGAATGATTTTGTTCCCTTTGCCTTCTGAGAAAAAAAAGAACCAAAAAAAGTAAAAAAATTGCTCTCAGATTACATGTAACAGGACGATTATTTCTTGTTGGAGGCAGTTGAAGTGAGTGGTCCAATTGGGGCATTGTTGACATTTCCGGCTGCCTAACAGGAGTTAGGGCTCTCGGGCCCATCCTGTGCATTGTGGGATGTCTAGAGCATCACCAGCCGCTAGCCACTTATTAACAAAAATGTCTCCAGCTATTGGCAAACACCTGCTGGGGGGCGGGAGGCAGAACCCCAGGGGCAGGTGGAGGCATGTGACCCGTTCTTGCTGTAGCATCCCAGGGTTCAGCGGGAGTGAAGACTGTGCTGCGCTGGAACAGCTTCTTGAGGGCTATGACCAGCAAGACCAAGACCAAGTGTCCGAGGTCTGCAACTCGCCGCTTTTCAAGTACATGGACAATGACGTAAGTGCCTTTTGTCCTTCCTCTTGACAGGTGGAGGCTTCTAGTGAGACGATTTTTCTCCTATGGACTTGTGAGATTTTCCCCCTCTATTTTTTACCTCCAGCCACTGCTTACAAAGGAATGTGGCACTGGCTCTGAATTTCACTGTAGGCTTAGACTGTTGAGATGTCAGCCATGCAGGTTTACAGCCATTTAGCTTGCCAACTAATGGTGTTGACTTGACTGTATGTGTATTTTTTAATTGGGCTCCATTTCTCAGCCTCTCCTACTATCCCTTGACTTCTGTAGGTTGCTTAGTTTAAGGGTATTTTAGGCTTCACTGTCTGAAGGAGGCTTATCTGGTAGTGGCCTTTGTAATTTGATAGACTTGTTGGAGGCCCACTTCTGTGACAGCTGGTTGTGTGATGCAGGTTAGTAATTAACTCTGTAAACCTCCGTTGACTCATTCTGTAAACGACTGGTCCCGGTCTTGCCAGCCTGTCCTGCAGAATACAGGTCTGCAGAATACACGGCCTCACAAGGCTGTCTACAAAATGTGAGCTGTGAATGTGCTTTTCTTTCCCTTTTCAGTAGATTTGTGAGCCCCTGTTCATTTGATTTGGTATCAGATCAGCTTGAGATCTTCAGGGTTTTTTTTGTAACAATGTATGTAGAAGGAATGTTTGTTTTTGTTTTTCCCAGATAAAGTCTTATATAGGCTTTTGTAAGTCTTGATTATTTTTATTTTTTTTTATTTTATTTTTTTTAGTCTTGATTATTTTTAAAGACTTTGTCCCTAGTTTAACTCTTTTCATTTACTCAGAAGATCTTTATTTTGTCAGGACTGCAAGTATTACTTAACTNATTTTATTTTTTTTAGTCTTGATTATTTTTAAAGACTTTGTCCCTAGCTTAACTCTTTTCATTTACTCAGAAGATCTTTATTTTGTCAGGACTGCAAGTATTACTTAACTAAGTGTGTCCCAATTATCTCCAATTCCTAAGTGTGCTGTATAACTGGTATTTTTACCAGTTGTGTACCTGCCGTGTCACGGTCACAAGCCATCTGATGGCAGTGCAGTATTGAATTTTGTTGTAGTTGTTTTTCCATCTAAATGGTAGTATTGGTTTTCTTGAGGTAGAAAATGAAGTTCTGTCTCTGACAGATAGCTGCTGTTGACATGTGGCATATTGAGATTCTGGTTATCTGGCTTTTGAGAACATGCTTTGTCATTGACAGTATGCTAAGCTGGGCCTGAGTTTGGTGGTTCCAGGAGGGGGAATCAAGAAGAAATCTGCAGCACCACAGGCTAAGTCTGAAGGCGCCACCGCCCCCACCGCAGAGGAAGATGAAGACGAGTATGCAGGAGGCCTGTGCTAGGATCTTGCTCTGCCGCAGAAAGGAAGAGAAGAATCCTGACATGTCATTCACAGACTTGGACATTGTCTAAGGGGATCCAGACTTCATTTCAGTCATGGTTTTGAAAATGCTAATAAAGACTCATGTTTAGTCATCATTTCCCTAAGTACCCATTATGTGAAAACACTTTTTTTCTTTCCATAAGACCCTTTCTAAGACACCAGCAGGAATTAACAGAAAAATATACTGTCACATTTTAATACAGTTCATTTTTAAATTTACAAGCCACAAATTATGTTCTAAACAAAAGGGACACTAGGCATAGAAATTCTTTTCTCTTGGGCTTTTGTGATTTATTATTAGAGAATTTCCTTTGTGTTTTATTTAATAATTGCTGCTGAAAGTGAAGTTTACTGAGTTAAAGTAGTATTTTAAACTTCTTTTGAAAAGGAAGTTTGTCCCCAATGATATCAGATACATTTAAATTATCAAATCTTTTAACCTTTTCAGAGGTAAGACTGGAGCAGGATGCTGTTTTGAACCTTAGAACATTGTTTAGCCCAATGAAAGGTACTTTTAAAGCTTATGTGTAAATTGAAAGTTTTAAAGCTATATTCAGCTCCTTTCTGAAATACATTTTTTTCTACCTGAAAAAACACAGCGGCTGTCCCCAGATGCATTTAGTTCTTGGCTATATGGGAACTAGTGAAGACTGTTGTGCATTCTAACAAAGAGATGATGTTCCCATCAATCTAGAATATAGACCTTTCTTCCCTCCAGAATAACTTCTGCTTAATCTAGAGCTGCGACGGGACAGTAACGTGACACGGGGAACGCTGTGTATATCACAGACGTAGCTAAAAGGGAAGAACTGTTTCCGAAGCACTTCTGTTGAGGGGACTGAGCTGCCAAAATGTCAGTCCCCGTAGGTGTTCCTAGAAGCCTGTTTGCGAAGCATTCCTTTTTCACCCGTGCGGCTCGGCCCCATCTCCAAATCTGTTCACTGAAGAGAGGCGCCCGTCAGCAGCCCTGTGCATTGTGCAGGCGGATGTCCCCCAGAGTGGTCCCCCGTTCACTCACCCCATCTGCCTCCTCCTGGAGCCGGGCTCCTGCCAGTGCAGGTGTGCAGTTCGCTGCTCCCTGAAGACGCCACGGCCCATGGTGATGCCTGGTTTTAGCCCCAGCTGCTTCCGAGGGAGGAGGGCTCAGCCAGGATGGCCGCTTCTGGCAGGTGCGCTGGGCTCAGCAGTGGGAGGACAGAAGTCGTTACTGAAGATCTGATTTTCAAACACTAACTTAATGCTTTGATTCCTCACGTTACTTGCATAGTTCTGCGGGGAACAGCTCGTTTTCAATAATTGTATGGAGATGAACGTTGAACAATCTCAGCAAGGCTGCATTTAGACATTTGTACTGAATAGCATTCTGATACTTCCGAGAGCCAGCCATTGCTGTTGCACCCTTTAGATCCAGTCGGAAACTTCGGGAGTCTCGTGTTCACGCTCATGTGAACTAAGCAGCCATCTGTCTAAACAGATTTGGCAGCACTTAAAAAGTGTCTTAGACCATTTGTTTATAGACTACCCATCGCAGCCTTGGAAAAGTTAAGTTTTACATGTTAAAAATGAGGAGTGATTCAGTGCATTCTGTATCAGCAGGGCAGCTGACCCTTAACAACATGAAAAGCTCTATTTCTTTGAAGTCCAGCCTCTTCCCCGCTCCCTCCCACACTTAGGAACCAACAAGCAAGACTTAGGGATATTTCTTTGATGTCAGGGTTATTCTGTGTGGTGTCCAGGATAGAGCCCTTGTTCCATCTTCATGCATTTTTTTTTTCCATGTACAGAAGTCTTTATCCTGAGAGTGTGGTCAGAAGTGGGAAATGTGTGTTTACAACAGGAAGAACTTTTCCAGAGCTCGTGTCATCACTTTTACCAAAGTGGAAGCCTGCATGAATATGCTCAGAATCAAAATCTCAATGTTCTATTATATTGTAAGTGAAGTCAATCTAAAAATATATTTAATATATTGAATGTATTTGTACATATGCAGAGTATTATGGTATTTGTGTATGGAATCCATGCTTCCTATTTTTTTGAGTTCTTTGATGAGTAAATATTAAATGTGTTGTTATGGAAATGTAGATTATTGCTTCTATGGCAAGATAATTATGAAAATAAAATCTGTAACTATAGAAGTGTGATTTATTACTATTACTCATTTTGCTTTGCTTATTTCCTCTTTTCCAAGGACATATTCTTAATTATTTATGTGATTCCAAATATATTATACGAGGGTGGTATTTTGTTCTCTTAAGTTGTATGTTCTGTTCTTTGGAAGTCAGTTAAGTACCTTTAGGAGTTACTTTAAACTACCTGAGCTTTTTAAGAGATTGATCACCCAGTTACTATAATACTGTGCTATCTGCTACTTGGTGAGATGGAAGATTTTATACATCTTTCAAGAGAATCATTCTTTCCTTAAGGGAGGTGATGGATAGTCAACTCCCTCGCTTCTGGGATGGACCACTTATTGCGGAGGGACATCCTTGAGTTCCCTTTCCCCAGCCACTGGGATCCATAATGATCCCTTGTCCGTCTCTGAGGGTTGGAGCCATGGAGCAGAGCCCTCAGGTCCCCTGCGATGCACTTGGAGCAGGAATGAAATTAGTTTCCAGTGCATCTTAGTATGTAAGGAACATAAGTTGACTAATTATCCAAGAAATTTCTAATATATTTATAATTTATATTTATTATATTTAAGAATGTAAACCTGGAGTAAGGCACATTTTGCTGTTAAGTGGTTGGTTAAGTTAAGTTGGTCTTCAAGAAGCATGTATATGACCTTACTGTTGAGAGTTGAAGGAAGCTGTATTGTGCAGCGCAGGTGAGCCGGACTCCTGGTCCCGCCCACCATGGGATCCCAGCTGACTGTGCTGGATCTTGGGCAAGCTAGACTCCTCACTTAGCCACAGGAGCGTCATGGCGCCCACTTAAAGGGTGGCTTCAAGGATTAAATGAGGTCACAAATGCAAAGCGCTTAACTGAGTCATTTTCAAATAGTAGGTTCTCAGTGATGAATGAGATCATGAACTCTGGGAGAGAAAAACTCAGTTAATAGTTTCGATTTTGACAGCCAAACTTGGTTGGGAACTTACACATTTCAGATTACAGTGTAAGTCATTTTATCTAAGACCTCATTTTATTTTCCTCATGGCCCGAGTATAACTGAGAACAACCCTTTGTTAGGGACTCATGTCTGTGCCTGTTGGCGCCTCCCAGTTACACCGACTAATGGGATGCAGCTCCCAGGCTCTGCACATCCGGGATGCTGCCTGGCCTGCCTCCCCCCGAGTTTTGTTTGGATCCTTCATTGCTCCGTGATCTCTTGGAGGCTGACCTCTTCTTGCCTCCAGACCATGACTGTTGGCTCTGAACCTGGGGGTGGAGTGCAGCAACAGCCCAGCATCTCGCTCCTCCCTCTGGAAGCTGTGCTCTGTGTTCAGCCCTGTGGTGGGCCCTCTGAGGTCCTGTTGGAACACCATGTCCACACCTGGCCACAGTGCTTTGCTCCCAAAGTTGGCTTCTGACTCAGGTGGAGCAAATTAGGGTTCCTTCCCTCCCAGAGAGGGTGGGATTTGCTCTCACTATCCCGATTGCTCTCTCTTCATCCTGTTTTACTTCCTAGAGCTTCTCAGTGCTTGCCATTATGCTATGTATTTATGAGTTTATTGTTTACAAATGGTAAATAAAATGTGAATCCCATTAAATTAAAATATGTCCTCCACGAGAGCACGGTCTTATTTTCTTCCTCACCTGTGAGTTTTCCAGAACAGTTTTGGGCACATAGTAGGCATTAAATAAATATTAATAGATGCATGAACAAAAGCACTCAACAAACGTTACCCTGTTTGCTTTTCTTGAAATTGGCTGGTTTCCAGTCCTGCTCTTTGTCACTCTTAATTTGTATTAGCCACTACTTACCCAGTGCTTTCCAAACCGAACAGGTGTAATATTACTAAGTTCATGAAAACATTTTTTAATTTATGGGCCTCTTTGTTTTCTCCCTCCCTCCATGCCTAATTTAGAGGAATAGAATTTACCCTGCTAGATATTCTTAGGCCAAAGCACATGAAAGACTTAAAGATAGGCTCTGAGGCCCGCCTGGGTGGCTCAGTCGTTAGTTGTCTGCCTTCAGCTCAGTTCATGATCCCACGGTCCTGGGATTGAGCCCCAGGTCCAGCTCCCCACTCAGCAGGGAGCCTGTTTCTCCCTCTGCCCCTCCCCCTGCTTGTATGTCCTGGCTTGCTCACTCTCAAATAAATAAAAATCTTTTTAAAAAATAATAAAAAAAAATGATGTGCTCGAAAACTCTGAGCACATGGAGATCAGTTCAGCTACCTGCCTTCCAAGGTATCTTGGGTGATTCTCAGGCTGCAACTTCTCCAGCTATCAGAGCCAAATCATAAAGTTGTTTTATTGCTTGAATCTGAGGTACAGTTTGGCTTTGATTTCCCAGGGGTGATCCATCTGAGGGATGGTGGTTAGGAAAGAAAGGGAAATCTGAAACAAAAGTAGTTTGAGCCGCACTGTTCAGATCTTAGGACTCATACCCAGAAACCTTGCCTTTCTTCTTGCAGCCCTTTGTAAGCTCTTTCTAGAACCTGGGCTTCCCAGTTCAAGAAGTGGAACATGCTCCAGCTTATATTTTTGCACTGAAGACCTTGATGGTGAGAACAGTCAGTATTGATGTAACTTATTGCATATAGCTTGCAGGGGATTTCTGTTCAAGACCAACTAGTGTTTCACCTTGAGTGTGCTTAGGTTCAATCCTGATGCCAGTAACTCCTTCTTTTAACTGTGGTGTAGGCCAATGTTTTTGGGATTTGATGGAATATGATTTTAACTAAGAAGCCTTTATAAATGTCCCTGGGCAGAGTGATACCTCCCAGAACCACATGGATAAATAATTTTAACTTTAGGGCCAAAGTCAAATGCTAAGTCAACTCAACAGTTGAACTGTGGTGTTTAGAGCATTGTAGAATTAGCTACACATTTTGGTACATTCCCAGATTTGGGAAGTGGTTTTGTAGCTGAGTTGCACTTTCCAACATCTTCAACAGCTTCCTCAGTCTCTAAACGTTTTCCTCGTCAGGTCTTCAACCATCTCATCCTCACCTCTACAGAAGCCTCTTAGCTCAAGGTCCGCCTCCACAGCTTACATGTTTTTGTTTTCCTGGGCTCCATGCAAAATAAAGTACAGGCCCTTTTCTTCAAAATAAGAAAAAAAGGGATCTATTTGTTTCCTCTGCGTCTCTCTTTGCCTGTCACAATGTTTGCATTTGCTATTCAATGTGGGTCCTTCAGGAGCAGGCCCTCATGGGGGCTGGGAAGCCACGCTGTGCACCAAGGCACGAGGACCCTACCTGCACCCAGGCCACTGTCCCAGCCCAGGCAGTCCTGGCTGGTGCGCAGGGAGCCTGCTGCTGAGAGCCCATCCTACGAAGATGGGAGGTGGCCCCCACATGAGCTCCAGGGCCCTGGCACATCTCCACTGGCCCATCAAACATCGCTTACAAAACACAGACCCAAAGACAAGATTATTGAGAAATTCAAGACAACCCCAGGTGCGGGCTCCTGTCAACATGAGCCCTGTGCATTTGCACCGGCCACCTGCCAAAGGCCAAAGGTGTCTGAGCCAAACCCAGGCATGTGGCCCCTGGGAAGTGGGGGCTTCAGCTCAGCTCTGCATTTCTCCCTCCTGGCCTTCAGATGAGCACCTGGGGCTCCCTTTTGCCTACCCCCCAATCCCGAGCTGTTACTCCATCCTGGAGGAGTTCCTCAGGGGACCTGGGGATCTTAGTTCTGGAAGGTGGGCGATGATGAATCCATCCAGCCCAGACGTCCTCACGCTCACTAGCAGGAGTGGGCCCAGGCCTTCCAGGCTCTTCCCTGCAGAGTAAATTAACACAAACAGCACTCCTCTCGCTGACAGTGATCCCTTCTCATGATCTGGCTTCCTTGAATGATTAAGTGAAGAGATCACCCCTGGGGGGGGAGGGGAGGGGCAGAAAGGTTTAAGGAAACCCAGACTTTTTCAGTCCTACAGTAGCAAAGCCAATGGAAATGCCAGGGAAAGGCTGCTGAAACCAGGATTCTCATGTTTACCAACCCATCCTCTGGTGCTTCCCTCCCCATTTGTGATTTTAGCCTGCCTGTGTCCACGGGTCTCCTGGTGTTTGTGATCTGTTTCTCCTTTGCCTCCTCCAGTGCAGGGCACACCTCTGGAAATGTCCCCAGACCCACACAGGAGCCAGAGGCCTCCGTCCTTAGACATGTGAGGAGGGAAGCCGAGCAGGGAGAGTGCATGGCCAGTCCATCTGGAAGGAGACCTAAGGAAGGGTAAGGGATGGGGAACTTGGAGAATGGGTGGAGAAGCAGAGAGTGGAGGAGACCTCAGACCAAGGCCAAGGGAAGCTGCCTGCCCACGTGGGAAGCCAGTGGAATAAAGTCAGACCAAGCCACAGCTTTTCCCAGGTCTAGGGCTCAGCAGGAGGTGCGGCATGAACTGGGGAAAGCCGGCCTCAGGGTTAGCGCTCCCATGGAATCCCTGGTCTCAGACCCTCTCCAGATCCCACCTTGGGGCAAAGTTCTGAAGACACACCTCATGCTGTTTTCCATGAGGAAACATTTCTGGAATGGAACCTTTATTGGTCGCATATTTCTGTCCTCCCTTTTTGGCGCCTGATTAGGTTTATCAGTACAGTTTCTTCAGGGCTCCGGTGTTAAGAATTTCCCAGCCACCAGGTGGCGCCACAGAGCGGGCCTAGAGCTCGCCTGGAAGGAGCCCGCTGGGGCCGGGTGCCTGGGTCTCTGGCAGAGAGCGCCGCATGCTTAATTAACACAGAGCGACTCCAAAGTTACTAATCAGACGGACTCCAAACAAACGATAGCATGGGTGAATAGGATTCAAAGCTACCAATCAGGTAAAAACGTGCAGCTATATGTCTCTTTGAATCATGCATGTAAGCCTGAGCATGCTCCGTATGCAATATTTATTTACCCGTTGTTACTCTCTTAGCACCAAGTTATGGCATAAAATTATGTAGTGGATGTGAGCCAGCCTGGACTTTCCTGAAGGCTCTGTCCTGAGCTACTTCTTCCCGCAGAGGAGTGGGTGGGTGGGGGAGTGGGGAGATCCAAGGAGTAAGGGGGTATTAATAGCATTTGGTCAGGGCAATTCTTTGTTGGGACCTGCTCCCCTGTCTCAGGTCATTTGAATTCCCTGACTCTTGCCCTCTAAATGCTAGTTGTGTCCCCCAAGCATTGTGACAAACCAACAATGTCCTTACACGACTGTAGGTGTCCTTCCCAGGCTTGGGCTAACGTTCCTTGTCGGGAGCCACGAGAGCTTGAGAATACACTCTCTCTCTGGCCTGCCCTCTAAACACTTACTGACATTGGACCATCAGCAGTGTGGCTGCAGACCATGCTGCCCTATGTGACACCCACACGGAGCTGTCAAAATCCAAATAAATTAAAATGATGTAAACATGAAATTCATTTCTTTGGTCACACTAGTCACATCTCAGATGCTCAATAGCCCCATGTGTTTAGTGGCTACCAGCCTGGGCATGCACAGTAAAGCATTTCTGTCCCCCTGGAAAGTTCTGCTGGATGCTGCTGCCCTGGTTAGTTCTTTCAAAGTGCAGCTGAGTACTGTTTTGGCCCCTGTATTAGAGGAACCAGTACTGGGGGCGCATCCACAGATCAACCCCAGTGATCTGTGATGTGATAGCTGCAGCCAGAAGACTGCCTCCCACCTGTGCAGACACAAGCACAGGTACAGATGCAGGTATAGGTACAGGCACAGGCGCAGGTGCAGATGCAGGCAGAGGTTCAGCCACAGGCACAGGTGTAGGTACAGGTGCAGGTGCAGGTACAGGTGCAGGTGCAGGCGCAGGTGTAGGTCCAGGTGCAGGCACAGGCGCAGGTGCAGGCACAGGTGCAGGTGCAGGCGCAGGTGTAGGTACAGGTGCAGGCACAGGCGCAGGTGCAGATGCAGGCAGAGGTTCAGCCACAGGCACAGGTGTAGGTACAGGTGAAGGCACAGGCGCAGGTGCAGGTACAGGTGCAGGTGCAGGCGCAGGTGTAGGTGCAGGCACAGGCGCAGGTGCAGGTGCAGGTACAGGTACAAGTAGAGCAGATTCTGCTGCTCTGGAACCAGATGCTCTGACTGCCTTTCATTTGGCTCCTTCTGCCCGACCCCTTGAGTCTTGTGTGTGCCTGATACAGGGGACATAGTACCCGAGGCCCCAAGACACCTGTTTTCTCTGTCAGACCTCGAAGGGCTTATTCTTTCTCCTGACAGTCACAAGGTTGCCTAAATGCAAAGTCTTTGGCTCTTTCTCTTTCTCCTTTCAGGCTTGATTACAGCATTAGAGAAAGGTTTCCCACGTTAGCAACCCAGAGACATTTAAAGGTTTCTGACAGAAATGCTCTCTTCCTCAGCAGGGAGCAGGGGGGCTGGGTTACACAGGAAGCACCCCGAGGGAGTGGCGGGGGAGCAGGAAGCATGGACCCTTCTCAGTGAGGACCGTGAGCATGGGCTTCTGAAAACCCGCCACCCAAACACTGCCTGCGCGGGTGGCTTCTCCACAACTCGAGCAAGTGACAATGACCCACAGTCTATTAGAGAGAGAGAGAGAGGGAGAGAGAGAGACCTACTTCAAGATAAACACCTCCTCAACCCCGAGAGGAGGAGATGGTCTCAGTAGCATCCTGGAGAAACTACTTGTTTCCTCAAACTTTCCAACATGTAGCATCACCCAGCAGGTGTCTCAGGCCATGTTCTCCTCAAATGATCCTTGAAAAAACAGTTCTAAGGAAGTACCTCAAGTCTTAAGAAAGTTTAAGAAAGTCTGTGTAATATTTTCTGGAACCCCTCTCTGCACTCTAGCAAGTTAAAACCTGGGAGAAGTTCTGGACAAGAAAATAGTTATGAATCGTGTACCTCAGCATCTTCCAGATACATTGGACCCTGATGACCTTCTCTCCTAAGGTGGCCCCTTGGAGACACAGCTGAGGGGTGACAGGCTACCTGCAGGGTGTCGGGCCCAGCCCGAGCCCACAAACACAACCCTGTGACGGACTTCTGAGCTCAGGCTTTCCTTTTCTGGGTGACAAGGCTGAGTGGCAGCCTGCCGGAGAGCTGCCCACGAAGCAAGTTTCACCAGAGAGAGAAAGAGCCACTGAAGAGCCTCACAGCCTCGGCATCTTCCTGCCCCTGGACGAGAAGGGCATGACATCAATGACAGGACACTGTACAGTCACAAAGGGCTTCTTTAGTGTTTCTTTAGTGTCCAACAGTCCTGAGGGGCAGGAGGGACATTTTACAATGAGGGGAAAGGGAGTCCAAAAACATCAAACAGTGTGCCCTAGATCGCTGAGCCAGTGCAGTAGAAATTCAAACCCAAACCTTTGGCTTCTAAGGCCTGGCCGCTTTCCTCTTTACCAAACTGTTGTTTACAGGAATGGCATTTGCGCTGATGTTTCTTCTACTCCTACATTTGAATTCTGCTCTCTAAATTGATGGGGTAAAATCTGTTTCTGTTGCTGTGGTTAAAAGGACAGGCTTCAGAATTAAAGAGATAAGGATTTAAGAGCTGAGTGATCTCGGAAAAGTTACTAAACCCCTCTGAGCCTCAACTTTCCCGTAGGCATTCCTACTTCGTATGGTTGAGGTAAGGATGTGGTAAAATGCAAGAAGGTAGGACATAGCCACACTTCAAGGAGTTTAAAAGTCCACATGGGAGAGAGGCTACGTCCCATCAACAGGCAGGGTAGCACGGTGATTTCCGGTGAGACCCTGGGGCCACTCCTCTGGGGTCAAATCCCAGCGCCACTGGTCAGAGAACTCAACTTCTCTGGGTCTCAATTTCCTCGTCTGTGTGTGGGGCTCATACAGGTCCCCATGAGGACGGCAGGAGGGATATGCGTGAACCCCGTGGGATGATTCCAGGATATTTCAGTGAGTGGGAGCAGCAGGCTGAGGGGCCAGTTAGGGGGAGGACATGGACATGACTAGAACCTTTCCAAATGGGCTGGCGAGGCAGAGCTGGGGGTACAGTTTGGGAGGTGCAGCACCGCAGGAGCCAGAAAGCTTATGGAGAGGTGAAGACTTCTTACAGTTTCACGTTTCAAATTCCTAATATCCCAAGGAAAACATCTGGCCCCTCAAAGGAATAGGCAAGGAAGAAACAGCTGGTGTCAACCCCAAAGGACGGTGGCAAGAGTGAACTGAGTGGTCTGATCCATGCTGGTTCTCTGCCCAGGAATCTTAATTTTTCCTTCTGGACTGTGCTTGGCCTTCCCCTTGGCGGAAATGTCCGCCTGTCTGCACGCTTGGGCCAAACCTCTGTGTCTTAGGGTCGCCTCCCTGTGCCGTGCAGAGTGATCGCTTTTGCACAGTGAGGAAGGAGCCGTGCTTGCATCGGGTGGCTGGGTGGGGACAGCTGAGCGCTGGGAGCCCACCGGGACCTGTCTCAGCAAGACAGGAGGCTCCACTGTCCCCTCCGAAGGGCACAAGTCTGCAGGAGGATGCCAGTGCCTCGGGGTGCTCCTTGCCCCCCTCACCTCCGCTCACCCCTGCTCCCCATGCCGGAGGGCTTTTCCTTTCCCTCTTTTCCCTACGGGGAGCACATCCTTGCTTGCAGACTAAGAGGCCTGATTTTTCTGATCATTCCTGAATCTTGAGCCCCTGGCCAAAGACCTTTCTTCTGAGCTCCAGTCTCTCATACCCAGTTGCCTACTTGATGCCTCTCATTGCCATTTCAAACTCACTGTGTCTGTCAGAGAAACCTGGAGTTCCCGCCTCCACCCATCCCCCCACTGCCTGGTCTGGGAAACTGCATCCAGTCCCAGTAGCAGCAGAGACGAAGGACTTAATCTCCCGAGTCACTTTCCCACACCCAGCCCACCAGCCAGTTCCATGGACTCTGTCTCCAGACCCCATCCACCCATTTCCTCCTGGTCGGGGCGGGGGTGCACGGTGGTCGCTAGTTGTCCTTCCTGAGAGCTGATTGACAGCCTGAACTTCTCCCCAGCTTTGTCATCAGTAACTTCTCCTTGGTAGCTTGGGACCAGCCGTGGCGGGAGGAGTTCCATCGTGGAATTTGGCCAAGTTCACTGATCAGGGATTTTTCTTCTCTTTTGACTTTTTCTTTTCTCCAAAGGGCTGATGTCACACACTGTACCATCACAGCGGCAAAAACAGGTTTCTGGAAATATAAGTGACATGTCTTTTTCTTCCTGAAATCCTTTTGATAACCTCTCCCTGCACTTGGAAGAAAATTCAGCTTCTTAATATGCTTTACAAGGGTCGTCCATGTCTCCGGCCTCGTTTTGTGCCAACTGCTTTCAGAAGTCAAGTCCATGTGGACCCGGGTGAGTCAAGTCCTTCGGAATGAGGCATGTGTTGTGAGTTTGAATTTCACAGGCCTCTCTCCCAGCATGCAACACTGACACTGTCTATATTTTATAGAATGTTCCTAACTTTGCTGCCTTGTTCAGCCTGATGAAGAAAACAATCTAGACCAGCGCTGTCTGATTAAAAAACATAATATAAGTCACATACGTGATTTCCAGTGTTCAATAGTCATGTTAAAAAGTAAAAAAAAAAAATAGGTGAAATTAACTCAAATAAAATGTTTTCCTTAGCCTAATACATGCTGCTCCAGATCTGACTTGTGCCCCCTGGTCCTTGGGCATGTCCTGGTTTACTTCCACACTCCCAAGGTGCATGGTTATCCTGGCTGGGACTCAGCGGTTTGCCTTTTGTCCTCTGGCATCCAGGGAACCCTCTAGGATCTCTTCCCAGGAGACAGGTTCGTCGGTGTGGCTTCCGGGTCCTGACAGCCAGCCCTCCTTCAGGACAGCTGGTTGCCAGCTCCGGGGCCTCATTCTTACCCTCCCAGGACTGGAGGCTGTAACCAGGCACTGGCTGTTCTCATTCCTTTGTGGCAAGGCCACACAGGGCCCGACTCCAGAGTCCACTGGGCTCTAGCATCCTGCATTTATTTGAGAGAGAGAGAGACAGAGACAGAGAGAGAGCATGAGCAGGGGGAAGGTACAGATGGAAAAGCAGACTTCCTATCGAGCAGGGAGCCCAATGCAGGCCTCGATCCCAGGACCCTGGGGATCATGACCTGAGCCGAAGGCAGACGCTTAACCGACTGAGCCAGCCAGGTGTCCGGGCTCAAATCTTCTTATATTCATTCCCTACACAGGAATGTAAGTCTGTGTGTGTCTGCAGGTATGTACATACGAATGCATATACAACTCTATCTATATCTTATATCTACATCTACATCTCTATAGCCATCCATCCACATTTGTCTGAAAGGCAACAGTCACAAAACTTAACCAGGGCACTTTTAATTAACTTACTTGAAAACCCTCCTACAGCCCTTCCTCTGTGCTGGGAGCTGTTTCAAATTGTTTACAAATATTGCTGCATTTAACTTTCAGAACAATTGTATGAAGGAGATACTATCACTGCTTCTGATTGGGAGATGGGGAAACTGAGTCACAGTACCGTTTCTCTTACCCAATTCCTTACTTATTTGCTGGTTATTGTTTTAGGAAAAAACTTGACCTTGAGCCATATCCGACTTCCTCCAAAACATAAAAAGAATACTTTGTATGTATAAATAATGCAGGCTAAGAGCTTCCCGAGGATATAGTGCAAGAAAACCTCGTTGATTTTCCTGGGTGAGGATATGATAAGGTCTGTGGCAGAGTCTCATTATGTTTCCAATTTCCACTAGGAAGTAAATTATACTTCGATGCAGGCAATTGGAGTAACTTAAGACTATTCCCATTGCTTCCCACTGGATTTACATGTTTACCCTTGCATATCACTGGGAATGAGTTGTTTTGCTTTGTTTGTATTTTTTAGAGGGGCGGGGAAGAGCAGAAGAAGAGGGAGAGAGAGAATTTCAAGCAGGCTCCGCATCCGGCACAGAGCCTGATGTGGGGTTCTGTCTCACGACCCTGAGATCATGACCTGACTCAAAATCAAGAGTTGGTTGCTTAACCAACTCAGCCACCCAGGTGCCCCCTCACTGAGAGAGTTTAACAATCAACTTAACAAAGGAAAGGTAGAAAACAACAATAAATAATACTGAAGTTTAAAGAGTTCGGGTGACGAAACAAGTCAATTTGCTTGGGTCTAGAGGTCACCTGGGACCTGGGACTGTTGGTGTTAAAGCCCTGACAGTTTCAGGCAAACAGGATAATTGGTCTCTCTGCTCTTGGCGTCAGGCTTCTGACAGTAACAGAAACAAAGCAGCAAGAATTTGATTATCAGTGGGGCTTATAATCCGGAAACCGTGTCCCTCAAGTCCTCCCTTGGGACCCTACAATGAACTCAAGAATGATGCTGTGTTAAAAATGGATTTCCTGCCTTATACAAGGTTTCCCCGGCCTTGCTGCTCCCTGTGTTAATGTGGCTACTCTGTATTTTAGACATAACCCAATTAAAAAAAATCTCTTCTTAATTATTTTAAGCCTCTTTATATGATTGCCCTTTGATACGTGACTTTTTTTTTTTTTCCAATGTCTGTTTCATTCGATGTCTGGTCTGGCTCTTCGTGAGAGGGCAGATCTCACCAAACACAAGGGTATGGTCATTCTGGGAGAATTTCTTTACATTCTTCTGATTGGAGGCCTTATAATTTGACTAGCCCAAGAAGCTGCAATTTTCATCTTTCAGGTAAGTTTCTAAAGTCTGTTTTTCCACTTTAGATCTGATCACATGCATGAAAGCTAGATGAAAAGAGGTTAATTCGTTGTTCTAAACGTAGAGAACCGTTTGGTTGGTTGCTCACAAGGAACCAGGAAAAGTGAGCCACTGTGATCCAGATAAAGGATTACATCTGTCCCCGATCCCATCCCCTTCTCACCAATGGGCTCATATTTCCTCTCCATCAACCTCTCTTGGCCAGGCATCACTCTCTTCAGAAAAAGGCGGATTCTATGCCAGTGATGGGCACGGAGAGCTAGGGCAACCGGCCTCACCAGACAAAGGATACAGTCAAAGACTCAGTGCAGGGAGACCGTGGTTTGCGGGTTTTCTCTGTCTTCTGGCGTCTCACCCAAACAACTTCTTAATACGCCCTACGAGGGTCGTCCATGTCTGCGGCCTCACTTGGTGCCAGCTGCGTTCAGAAGTCAAGCCCCTCTGGACTTGGGTGAGTGCATATTACGTACTGACCCAACCTGACCCCTGCCTCCCTTTGTCCTGAGCCACAGTGAAGCCAAGCTTTCTTGATGTCAAAAACAAAGTAAAGGCAAATGAGTTTCTTCTAATAAGTGTCAAATTTAATGAAAATATTTAGGTTTCAGCTCAATCAGTGAAATGAATAAAGCATTCAAATTGCGTTTTCATGGTGTCCAAATAATTGATTTAAATGAGGAGAGTTCAAGTACACTGGTTTGAAATGATTGGTTTTCTGTCTTATTTTTTTTTAAAGGTTCTTGTGTGGATTTGGTTGGCACATCACCTGATTGTGGAGATCTAGCTTTGATGTCATCTTTCATGCTAGTTTATATAGGGTAATTAGGCTCAAAATGGATGATTTCTCCCCTGTTGAGTCAAGAGCAGTGAGAGCCACGATTTATTTATTTTTTTTAATTCTTTGCCCCAGGGGTACAGGTCTGTGAATCATCAGGCTTACATCTTTCACAGCACTCACCAAAGCACAAACCCTCCCCAATGTCCATAACCCATCCACCCTATCCCTACCCTCCCACCCCCCAGTAACCCTCAGTTTGTTTTGTGAGATTAGGAGTCTCTTATGGTTTGTTTCCTTTCTGATCCCATCTTGTTTCATTTTTTTCCCTCCCTTCCCCCACGACCTCCCCCGCCCTGCCCCTCAATTCCTCATATCAGAGAGATCATATGATAATTATCTTTCTCTGATTGACTTATTTCGCTTAGCATAATACCCTCTAGTTCCATCCACATCATTGCAAATGGCAAGATTTTGTGTTTTTTAATGGCTGCATAGTATTCCATTGTATATATATACCACATCTTCTTTATCCATTCATCTGTTGATGGACACCTAGGCTCTTTCCATAGTTTGGCTATTGTGGACATTGCTGCTATAAACATTCGGGTGCATGTGCCCCTGAGGATCACTACCTTTGTATCTTTAGGGTAAATATCCTGTAGTGCAAATGTTGGGTCATAGGGTAGCCCTATTTTCAACTTTTTGAGGAACCTTCATACTGTTTTCCAGAGTGGCTGCACCAGCTTGCATTCCCACCAACAGTGTAGGAGGGTTCCCCTTTCTCCACATCCTCACCAACATCTCTTGTTTCTTGACTTGTTAATTTTAGTCATTCTGACTGGTGTGAGGTGGTATCTCACTGTGGTTTTGCTTTGTATTTCCCTGATGCCAAGTGATGTTGAGCACTTTCTCATGTGTCTGTTGGAGAGCCACGATTTAGTGTCACAGGGCAGACTGGGGTGGTGGGAAGGCAGTGACTTCGTTTGGGGGCTTAGACCAGAGTGACTATGACTGTGACCAGGCCACTGCTCCCCTAGGGCTCATTTCCCTCTGCTGTCAAAAGAGGACCTGCACCCAGGTGCACACAAAGCCCCTAAATGTGGAAGAGTCAGGGTTTATAATGAAATGACTGAATGCCCCCTTTCCTTCAGGTTGGCTTTAATTTCTTTCCTCCAGCTCACAGGTAGAAACATTTCATGTCTAGGGCCTCGTACACACTTACCGCACCTGTAAGGCTTTTGAAGGGGAAGTCAGGTTGACACAGAGCCTCACAGCAGGCCTCTCAAGGTTGATGGCTACAGAAAGTCTTCTGTGAAGTCCAGGGCCCAAAAAGAGCTCCAGGCTCCCGAAGAGGGACGGGGCTTCTGAGGGGTGGAAACACCTGTTGTGGGTCAAGCTGGAGGAAAGGTCTCAACACCTTTGGTTAAACCTTTATGATCTTTTGGGGCACCTGGGTGTCTCAGTCGGTTGACCATCCAACTCTTGGTTTTGGCTCAGGTTGTGATCTCGCGGTCATGAGATCAAGTCCTGACTTGGGCTCCATCCTAAGTGTGGAGCCTGCTTAAGATTCTCTCTCTCTCCCTCTCTCTTCCCCCCTCCCTGCTTCCCTCTCTAAAACAAAAACAAAAACCTTTATGATCTTTTAAGGTCCTGGTCTTCTGGCACCTTTTCCACGAAGCATCCAGCATCTACTTTCCACGCCTGCCCTTCCATCTGTGAGCTCCGGGAGCCTTTGGTCATGGACACTTGCTGGCATTGGTCTGGCCCCTCTGCATGGTGTGGTCCCACTCTTCTGGACTGGTAGCTACTTAGGACATGGGCTATGCATCCTTCATTGCTTCATGCGAACCGTCCCTTCATTCGCTCACTCGCTCACGTGCCCTGAGCGTGTGTGTGTGTGTGTGCGGAGGGCTACACTTGAAGGATGTCATGTGAGGCCTGATCATCCCAGGGTCCGACATGTGAGCCGCACATTCCACAGAGGCTCCTTGGAGACCAGTGCCTGGCTCCCTGGCAGAAGGGCCCTGAGGCTTGGTTCTGGAAGCAGCTTACATCTCAGGACTTTCAGAACTGGGAAAGGGGCCTATGCAGGGGTTCATGTAAGGGTTTGTAAGATATTTCAAATACAATTGGGTAGGAGAGTCTTTCACTTCTGGCCTCTCTTCCCCACCGCACCTGAGCAGTGAGTGGACAGGACAGTTTCCTGGGGCTGCTGGGACAAAGCAGGTGCTCCAAACAATGGGAATTTATTCTCTCCCCATTCTAGAGGCCAGAAGTCCCGGATCAAGGGGTCAGCAGTGCCCCTTTTTTCTGAAGGTTCTTGGGAAGAATTCTCCATTTCTCCTTCCCACCTTCTGTGGCTCCTGGAAATCTCTGGTGTTCTTTGGCTTGTGGCTGCCTCTCAGTTTCTGCCATCCCACGGCCTTCATCTCTCTGGGCCTGTCTCCTCCTCTCTTCTCGAAGGTGAGGACACCAGTCATGCAGTTAGGGACCCCTCCCCCCAATCCAGTGTGGCCTGATCTTAACCAATCACATCTGCAGAGACCCTGTTTCCAAATAAGGCCCATTCTGAGACTCTGGGTAGACAGGAATTTGGAGGGACATATTCAGCACAGTATAGGTTCGTTCTCCAGAAACCAACTGTGAGCTGGGGATTTGTGTGCGTGAGTTGGGTTGGGGAGGCTGTGGACACCCACACCTTCCCGGGCACGAGGGAAGCAGGAAGAGAAGTTAGCAGAGAGGCAGCCATGAAAGAGGAGGAGGGAAGCGTGTTAACACACTGGAGAAGGATGTGGGTTTCTTGGTGACATATCAAAACACTGACATCATCGACAGAATTTGTCACGTACCATTATAGTATGGCAATTACAAACTGGTTATGAATTTGCTATTTTAAAATTGCATTTATGAAAATCGGAATTGTCCTGAAATCTTATAGTTAACATGTAGAGGAAACATCATAGAGTTTTCCCCAAATTTGACAACAATTCAATACCACAGTAATACCAATAATGAGCATTAACATAAAAGAAACTTCCCTGAATTATCCACACTAGAAGACAAATTTGAATCATGTTATAGAAAAGCTGAACCATCCTCTTTATAGAAAGGCAATCTTATGAAACCTTTGTCACCTAAGAAAAAGATCAAGGAATATGAAACCCAGAGTCTTCAGAAAGTTAAGTATTATAAAATTACAACAGAGAGTAAGTTAATTAAAAATATTTTCCTGCATTTTATGATGTTTATGTATTTACCAGCTTTCAACATTTTTAGAGTGCTTTGGTTTCTTTCTCCTTCTAAATGGGCACTTCAAACCCAATTTCATATTCCAATTTTTAAAAAAGATTTTATTTATTTATTTGACAGAGAGATAGACAGTGAGAGAAGGAACACAAAAGCAGGGGGAGTGGGAAAGGGAGAAGCAGGCTCCCCTCCGAGCAGAGAGCTCAATGGGGCTCGATCCCAGGATCATGACCTGAGCCCAAGGCAGATGCTTAACGACTGAGCCACCCAGGCGCCCCTGTATTCCAATTTTTCTTAAGGAAGTTTCTTCCAAAATGTATAAGCTCCACGTCCCACACAATCTGGATCTGTCCTGGGCCTCCATCCAGCTCGGATGCAAAGCCAAAACATCAGTGTTTAGACCCTGGGAACTCAGGGTTCCTAGAACACTAGAGCACAGAGGCCCACACTGGTGAGGTGGCACGTGAGCTCCCAGGAGTGGGGCTCAGAGCGTAGCTGTAGATGGAATGGCCTTGGGGTCACCCAAGGTCTGGCCCCTCCCTGACTCTGCCCAGCCCACTCTGGGAGTGCGAGGCACTGTGTGACCTCTGACCTTGGCTGCGTTGGGGTTGCAGGTGTGAGGCTGGGGAGAAGCGGGGAGGTGATTGCTTTTCTAGAGAGACTTCCCTGGAGAAATTTGATCACATCCATCATCTATGCATAGCAAGACGACGGAGGCCCCAGAGGCGGCACAGGAAGGCACCTGCTCGTTTGCACACTCACACCTCCCAGCTGGGACTGGACTTCTCTTTGGCTCATTTGGGGGCTGTTTGGTTCCTACCCCTTCACCAGGGAAAGAAAAGCCAGACCGTGACCCCCACCCCTCCAGGCTGGGCAGAGGCCAGAATAATGTGTGTTCCCCCCCTATCCAGGCTCACGCAGTCACCAGGAAAATCTGGGTCCTTTTACCTCCGAGCTAAAGATTTCAGCTTTACTGGGTCCAAACCGATGACTTTGTTGAAACCGGGAGAGCCTCCCCAGCTCTCCAGGGAGCACACAGCCCTCCACACAGATGTCCTAGGAAGCCAGCGCTGAGATTGGAGGGAAATTCCTGCAGGTTCAGGGAGGCGCCACAGTTGTGTTGTCAGTCCCCCCTGGCCACGCTCTTGCCCAAGCCACTGACCTGTCTCTGCTAGACTCAGAATTACTCCCTACTCCTCATCAGTCCCTGCTCCTCCAAGGGGCAGCCCCGTTTTCTACTGACTCTGTCTGTGGCGGGAGGTGGATTGCAGGTGCGGATGCTCAGGGTCCTTGAGTGCGGGCGGATCAGGATGTGTGTTGCTGGCTGCACAGTGAGAGCCAAGGGCGTGGCTCCAGATGCCCAGGGGGCTGGGAAATAAACAATGGCTAAATATAGAGCTTGATGTCCCTGGAGCCACTTCATGCTTTACTCTGCTATTAGACGGCTTTTTAAGTATTATACTGAGCTTTCTTGTCCTCCATCGGAGGTACAGAGACTCGCTTTGATGCTCATTTCCTTCCTGCTGGAAGTATTTCAGGACCGCCCCTCTCCGGGGACAGGTGATCTCCTAGGGGCCGCCCCCCACTCACAGGCTGGCTGTGCAGGGACTGAAACACAGGAGTCAGGCCTCATACATCTGCATCGTGTGAGTACCACGGTTCACCGCTGCCTTCACCCGGGGAATAGCCTTGTCCCCATCTCCTCACCGGCCGGCTTAGCAAGGTCAGCGGCAAGGACAAAGGCCCCGGAAGTGTGTGTGCAGTAGCGTTTGGCTTTGGCATCCCTGGTGGCTGGAAGGCACGGGTGATAGTGAGGCAGCCCCCCGGAAGCTCCCAGTTCTTGCTCCCATCAGGCTGGGAGCTTTGGGGTGGGCGGTGTGCCTTCCTCCCCTGCCCCACTCCAGCCCCATTTCTCTCCAAGCCTGGTGATAAAGAGTCCTTGTCAGATCTTGTCCAGAAATGCTTCTTTCAACTCACCCAGCCATTCATTCCACAAATGCCCCCACAAATACTTCCCGTGTTCCGGGCAACGCGCTCTGTGCAGGGAGCCCGGAGATGAATGACACGTGGCCTTCACCTTGGGGGTGACTGACCACCCCCAGTCCTCTCCAGCTTTGGGGCACAAATGTCCGCATTATCGACAATGGCCGAGCACCACGACTTCTTAAAGGGGCCTGTGCAGCTGCAAAATCTTTGGCTTTTCTCCAATCAGTTCTCCCTCCCCCTCTCAAAGCTCCCAGAGAAGTTGTGCTTTTCATGCTGGGAACACAGTCTCCCAGGTGCCTCGCCATGGCCTTGCCCTTCGGTACTCACTCCCTTGCAAGGTCCTCTCCCACAGGGAAGCTGGACTGGCCTGGGTGACCACTGGGGGACTGAGGAAGCTATGCTCTCTGCCTTCTGAGGCAAGGTCAAGAACAGCTGGGTGTGTGGCTGGGACCTTAGCAAGGGTGTTCCCCCTCCCCACTGCCCCCAGCACCTGCCCGCAGCCCTTTGGCCCCGGGTCTGTCTTTCCCAGGTGAAGGGTGGTGATCGGTTTTCATGGCCCCTCAGTCTGAAAAACGAGGTTTTACACATGCGTAACTTAGCTAAAAAGAACAAGGCCATTTCCCCCTTCGATCTGTGGATCTTATAATCTTTAAAAAATCTTTACAAAACTCTCCAGTATATCCAGGTTGAATCTTAACATAACATTTATTCAAATGGAGTTTAGGGGGCTGCCTGGGTGGCTCAGTCATTAAGCATCTGCCTTCTGCTCAAGTCATGATCCCAGGCTCCTGGGATCCAGACCGGCATCAGGCTCCCTGCTCAGCGGGAAGCCTGCTTCTCCCTCTCCCACTCTCCCTGCTGGTGCTCCCTCTCTTGCTGTATCTCTCTGTCAAATAAATAAAATCTTAAAAAACAAAGAACAAACGTGGTTTAGGAATGAAGGATCTTGAGGATCCTTCACCAACCACAGCACCTGTGCAGGGGAAGTTCTCTCTCCCTGAGTCAGACAACACGGTAACATCCAGAAAATCTTTTTGCTTTTATTTTCCTTATGGAGCAAATCTGTGGTAGAATCAGATGCAAAAGTAAGGTGTTTTGGTTATGCATTGCTGTAAGGTTTTCCTATATCCATTGGGCTGACTATTGATGTCTGTGTGTGGGTCAAGCGTCTATATTATTTCTCATTTATTTATCTCTCTATACGGAGCCCATCCCCCTCACCACCACCAATTCTGTCTCTAACCAGACTGCACAGATGGACTCCAGGTACCTTCCCTATCTTCCACGGTGCTTCTGTGTGACCAGGGTCATACACAAAAGAACTACTCATCAGTAAATATTTCTTTTTGGGTTTTGTTTTATGGACATGATATAACTGTTTATTGAAAAAAAAAAGCGCAGCAAGCAACCCAAAAAGTACAAGGCAAAAACCAAACCAAATTCTTTCAACCCTTATCATTCAGAATTAGATATTTCCTTCGTGATGATCACACCAGTCCTTTCTGTACAAACTAGTGAAAGTACAAAAATACATGCATTATTTTATAGGATGGGATCTTATTTACCATGTTAAAATAAAATTCTAACAGTCTTCATGGAACTTGGTGAAAGAGAAGAAAGGGAAAGGAATTTTGAAATTCAGATAAATGCTTCTTCTTGAGAGAGATTCATTTCTAGAAGCTTCCTCTCAAATTTAAAGTGGATTAGATTATTTATGCTTTTATGCTTAAATATTTCAACTATTTCAACATTTTCTGTTGATTCCTTGCTTGGAAATATGGGGACATTAGCACACCTGGGGGCTTGAAGCATTTTTTTAATATGTCCTGATTTTTTTTAAGTTATATTATTAATTTTCCATTTTTAAGGTGTAGAATATTTACGGTGCATTTTTAATGACAATTTCCTCAGTTTTTTAGTCTTAGTTTTTTTTTTATTTAAATGGGTTCAGAGCTCATCACCCATTTTTAATCACTGCTTTCTCTTTTTTTAAGAAATGGTTCTGATTTACCCCTTGGTTGGTTAAATGTCATTTTTTTTTCTTTCCCCAAGAAAGTTTCATGGATTTCTTGAATTATTGCCTGCTTGACAGCATCTGCCTTTTGTCTTTTCACTTTATGTGTAAGCTCGCTAAGGGGGAAACTTCTGGGTGACACTTTTCCCACTCAGAACCTTATAAATATTGCTTCCCTGACTTCTGGCATTGAATACTGGAATCTGAGCCCAACCCAGTTTTTACCTTGTATGTAATGTGGATTTTCTGCCTGAATGAGCATGTGAATCCTTCTGTACCTTTGGAGTTCAGTAAGTAGTCTGGATTAAGTTTGGTCTTGATAATTCTACCCCTCCATATCTCTCTCTCTATTTATCTATCTGTCAATCTATCTATCAAATTATGTATCATCTATCTCTATCTACCTACAATATTTATAGTACAGGTTGTGTTCTTTCAAGCTGTAGAATTAAGTATGTCATTATCTCAGGGATATTTAATTATGTTAAATGAATTTATTATTTTCATCAAGTAATATATGCACAAACCTTATGAATCAAACACACGCTGCCCCACACTTCCCCAAGCCTCAATCCTATTTTCCAGAGCTGACTGAATTCATATTTTTTTCTTTTTCTATGTCCTTCTGTATTTCTAAAAAACACCCTTATAATGCTCTTTCTTGATTTTTAGATTTCAGAAGTTAATGACTTCCTTTAGTGAAAGTTGAGATTTTTCCTCTTACTCTTCCCCCCCTTTCTCATCTAACATAGTTTGACTGATGAATGTCCTATGATTTCATCATTTTCAGCATATAAATAATGTTTATTGCCTATCTGATGTTGCCATAACTAACAGAGAGCTTTTCCCTGAACACCCGAAGTCTTCTCTCATCTTCCTTACCCTGAGTCTTTTTTCCCCAGAACCTTCTCCAGTCCTTCTTCCCCTCAAGGATGCAGTCCAGGGATTTATCTGTTTTGTTCCTCCTTCATCCCCAGGGCTTAGAACCAAACCTGCCTTGCAATTGTTACTCATTAAATCTTTGTTAAGTAAGCAAATGCTGAGAAAATTAAGTTTACGATTATATATTCTATCTGGTGCATCTTTTGTTTTCCCCCCAAATTAATAATTGCCTAGAATTAATTGTTGCCTCATATTTTACTTGCTTATATTTTTATGTAATTAAAATTGATCCTTTCCAAAATTTCCGAAGAAATTGTAGCCCCCATGCCCACCCTCGAGTACTGTTTCTCTGTCCCCAACCTCCAACCCCCCTGGTGTCCAGACCACCACGGCTGTGTGCCTGGGAATCCTCTCCGCACCCAGGGTACCCTTCCGGGTCCCTGCCTCCTGATTCCTCTTCTTGGTTTGCTCCCTCATTGTAGTGGAGCACGTCTTCCAGTAACTCTCCCCAAAATGGGGGGCAGAAGTACTGTTTCTGAACTACTGCATGTTTGAACTGTTTCTCTCTAATATTTGTGATTTGGCTGAAACTAACATTCTGGGTTGGAAACCTTTAGAAATTTGAAGACACCCCTTCATTATCTTCTAGTTCCTGTGTTGCTGTTAAGAAGTCCTTATGGTAGCTTTTCCTCGTTCTCTTTCTCTGAAATTAATTAGGATGAAATTAATAGGATCTATAACTCTGGGGTTCTGAAACGTCATGATGAGGTGCCTTGAGGGATTCTTTTCAATGATTACACTGGGAAAGTCGCAACCTTCATTTCTTTTATTTTGAAAAGTAATTTCCTTTCTTATGTTTTCCTTTTTAGATTCCTAGTAGTGGGGAGTTGCACGCCCTGATTTGATTCTCTGATTTTATTATCCTTTCTCTCCTGTTTTCCTTCTTATAATTGAGGATCTTCTCAATTTTATCTTTCAAATCTTCCATGCGTGTTTCATTCAAACTCCCATATTTTTAATTTCCACTGAGCCCTCTCTTCTTACCTTGTTTTCTAATTGTCTTTCTCTCCCTCCTAACATAAACCCTTCTTATTTCTAGAACGCAATGTCATATATTACCTTTTGAACCATGTTATTGTGCTTTCGGAATTCTGCCCCTGAGTTCCATTTTTGGGTGTGTTTGGCCTCGTCCCTCACGTTGAAGGCCCTCCCCTGTCTCTCCTTGAATCTCAGTGTGAGAGGGAGGCCCTAAGGGCCAGTGGGAGGAGCCACTTGTGGGCGGGCCTTACGGACACAGGGGCGGTGCCGCAGGGAGCGCTGTACAGGTGTTCACAAGTCTCTTTGGAGCCACCTCCGATCTTCAGGAACCGATGGTCTCTTCTCCGGATTTATCCGGTTGTCCAGAGAAGACACCTCCAGTGTTCTGTGAGCAGGTGGAAGAGGAGGCCGGCGTCCCTCAGCAGCCCATGGACATTCACTTGGACTTCCAAGACAGCCCTCCTGCCCGGCTGCACTACCTGTGAGCCCTCTGGGGGTGGAGAGACTCTCTCCCAGGGAGCACACAGGTGGGGGACATGGGCAGCTAACTGCTCCTCGGCCAGATTTGGACCCATTTCCCTGTTTCCTGCCCTCACCTCACTTCTCTGATTGCCGGCCCATCCCGCTCCCCAGACTTCCCTGGGGCCTGCGGTTGGCTGGCTCCCGCCTCCTAGCGGCCTCCTTGAGAACTGTGCGGTTGGGGCCCTGCCCCACCTGCCTTGTCTCCAACCGGGTGTTCTAAACCACGCCCATCCTCAGTGCGTTTGTTTCTAATGACGTCATTGTCTAAAAATCCTGTTTTATCTTCTGTTTCTTCCTTGAGGAGGTTGCTTTGGACCCCCAAACCTCCTTTCCATGTCACAGCACGCGCGTGCGCGCGTGTGTGTGTGTGTGAGAGATTTCTTTAAGACTGTGGAGATCTATTTCTCTAAGCCTGCCTCTTTCTTAATTGGAATCTCTCTTTTTCATGATTGAGTAGTATTTCTTTTTAATAATGTATTTGAGTGTAATTGCCGCACAATGTTACATTGGCTTTAGGTGTACAACATAGTGATTTTACAAGTTTTTGCATGATGCTCGGCTCACCATAATCGTAGCTACCAGCGGTCACCATATAATGCTATTACAATACCATGGACTAAGTCCTTAATAGGCAGCATCTCTTGTGATACATAATTGTCTTCTGCCTTTCACTTTTACTAATTTCCTACTTAAAAGTATTTAGGTCTAGGGGCGCCCAGGTAGCTCAGTCAGTTAAGCGTGTGCGTTCAGCTCAGGTCATGATCCCAGGGTCGGAGAGAGACCACATTGAGGTCCTTGCTCAGCAGGGAGGCTGCTTCTTTCTCTCTCTTTGTCTCTCCCCCTGCTTGTGCTCTCTCTCTCTGACAAATTAATAAATAAAATTTTAATTAAAAACATTTAAGTATAGACTATGCATGATCCTTTTTGATCATTACTCATCTTTCGATATTACTTAAAACTTCCACGGGGAGGCTAGTATCACCTTTCAAGACCTACTGTTTGCTCCTAAACAAGGCTTTGGTACGTGAAGGAGAGAAGCTGGTGTTTCCTCCGTGCTCCGAGGTGTGCAAACACCCAGCATCTGTTCTGTGAGTTCTGCTGCCAACCACCTCCTTGAACACTGTGGGTGATTTATGCCATTGGCTTGGTATTACTTGGCTGTCAATATTTCCAGAGCTGTCTTGGGGATTTGACTCATCGTCCTTGAACTTTGGTGAGAAAATTTTACAAAATACCATATGTGCAAATGTCAATGAGAGGAGACAGTGTCATGGAAGCAGATTGGCTGACCTGCCTGTGGCCTGGCGCCTGGGGGCCTCACCCCCTCCTTCTTCAGGTGGGACCTGTTCCAAAGAAAGGAAACCCAGAGAGGGGCTTCCAGGACAGAGCGAATGTGTGAACCCCGCAGAAGGCTGCTTCAGCCATCCTAGATGACCTTGGGGGGATTCACTCCTGGTGTTGTTTAGCCCCTGCGTGGGTCCCCTGGCTGCAGGCCAGAGTAAGCTAGCTGAGTAACTTCTAATTCGGAATAGAATTAGAAGAGAAGTAAGATTCTCCTACCTGTGAGCCAACAGAAAGGGGACATGGTGGCAGGAAAAGATCTTTGGTGAGTCAGAATGTGTTCCTGCTGACCCAGCCAGACTCGCTGGGGGCGAACTCATGGTTAGATTATCTATTGATGCCTAACAAGCCATCCCCAAGTTTAGAGGCTTAAGCCAGCACTTTATTGTTATGTCTCCTGTTCTGTGGGTTGACTGGTTTCAACGAGGCAGTCTTTTTTTTTTTTTTTTAAAGATTTTATTTATTTATTTCACAGAGGGAGAGAGATCACAAGGAGGCAGAGAGGCAGGCAGAGAGAGAGAGGAGAGGAAGCAGGCTCCCCGCTGAGCAGGGAGCCCGATGCGGGCCTCGATCCCAGGACCCTGAGATCATGACCTGAGCCGAAAGCAGAGGCTTTAACCCACTGAGCCACCCAGGCGCCCACAACGAGGCAGTCTTATTTGGGGCCTGGATTGCTGCCGGAAGGAGATAAGAGGTTGGAGTCAAATAAAGGCGGAGCTGGCTGGTTATCAAATATGGCGCCCTCCCTCTGGGGCCACTGGGGGATGCTGGCTGTTGGCTTGGAGCTCAGCTACAGTTGTCAACTGGACCACCACTATGGGGCCTTCTTGTGTGGCTGGGCTTTCTATATCATGGCATCTGTGCTCTGAGGGCATTCCGGGCACAAACGTTCCGGGGAACGCAAGTGGGAGCTGAAAGGCTTATTATGGCCTAAGATGAGAAGTCTCCACGTACCATTTCCTCCTCATTCTTTTGGTCAAGCAAATTGCTAGGGCCAGCCCAGACTGAATGGAAGGGGAGATAATTTCCACTTTTAGACGGAGGAATGGCAAGGTCAGCTTGCAGAAGAGCACATGACCACCGCAGGGTGAGGTGAGGAGACAGTGAGGAAGGCTAAGGGCAGGCCCACCTCCTGCCTTTCCCTCTAGTGGGCAAAGCACAGCCAGATCACTCCTTACTTAGAGCTTTCATTCTGACACCTGCTCTGCAGAAATCAACTGGGGGTAGATATGAATATGAGAGTAGCCTCCAGAAGGATTATTCTCTCTTCGGCCCTCCTGGATAGATATGTGACCCCATGAGTATCTCTGCCTCAAGAACTTGGCCAGGGTGACCCCTCCAGGACTGAGCCAGGGGTAGGTCCTGTTCTCTGCCCTGGCTTGCAGGAACACTGTCTCAACCCTGCTTTGCATCCTCAGGCCCCAGACGAGGGAAACCACCCATGTTTGGAGTCCACATAGGAATCCATGGATTTTCCATGGACACTTTCGCATGCCTCCCTGCCCTGTTTTATCCTGTTTTTCCAGCTGTATTGCCCATCGGAGAGCAGTGACCCGGGATGGCCGAAGCCAATGCCAGGCTTAACTGGGCCTTTTCTCCAGGGAAATCAGCCAGCATGAGAATCCAGAATAGGCCATGAGGAGGCTCCTCCCCACAAAGGGCACAAACGGATGACATCCCAAGGCTTATTTTCCCAAACTTGCTTTGGAGGGTTGGCCAAAACATCTAGATATAGAAGCTTCATACTGGCTTTGTCTCTCCACCCAAACATGAGTTCTCTCACTTTCCTTTAGGAGCCGGATACTGTATTCATAAAATGACACCTGCTGCTATTTCCGGGAGCATCTTCCCTGGGGAGCAGGATGTCTCCATGGATAGAGACCTGCAAGCTCATGGCTGCCAGGGCTGGAAGAGAGGGACATGGAGCTAAGCCTCTTCCTGGAGGTGGGCCCTGGAGTAGGGACCAAGGACCAAGGAAGAAAGTGGTTCCAGGAATGGGAAAGGCTGGCCCACGGGAGGCCACTGGAGGGAAGGGGTGAGGGTATTGTGTGTGTGAACAGTAGGCCCACGCAAGGCCACAGCAAGGCAGCCTTCCCAGAGGTAGCTGAGGTGCCCTGTGGGAGTTCGGTGAGCAGCTCTGGGCCCAGCCTCCTGAGTGAGACTCAGAGAGAGTAGAAGTCCCAGGACTCATCTAGTTGGTGCAGGCACAGTCCCCAGTGACAACCTCAGGAGTCACAACCAGCTACTTTTTCACCTCAGTTTACCTCAGGAAGGGGCCAAGGGGAGGGAGAGGGAAAAAGAAAAGTGATCATAGGTTTACGACATTGCCTTGTTTAACACAATTTTCAGAGTAAGAAACGTTGTTTCTGTTTTGACGGATGAGGGAACTGAGACAAAGCAGTGCTCATGTCCACTCAGCCAAGACATGCCAGTGCTGTGCTAAGAAGGAGGGCGAGCTCCTGCCTCCCCTCCCTCCTCCACAAACAGGCCTCATCTGAGGGTGGTCAGTGGGCTGAGGGCCTGGGGTCTCACCTCAGGATTGGTTTGAAGCCCCTGGGGCGGGGGAGGTGAGGAGCCTGGCTGTGGGCTTCTGGGGGAAGCAGATGGAGGGGAGCAAGGGCAGGGTGGGCACCCCGAGTGAGACCCAGAGAGGCGACAGTCCTGTGTCTCAGCACCTCAGGATGGCTCTGTGTGGTCCACCATGTTCAAGGCTTCACTTGTGTGCTGTGTCTCCTCACTTGGAAAGCCAGTAATACAAGGAGCCCTATGATTTTTCTCTCCTCTCAGACCCGAATGCTTCCCTGCCCCTCATGTCATCAGCATCGTCTGTGATGAGACCAGACTTATGTGCAGCTAAACCATCCCAGATCTTCTGTTTTCCACACCTTGAGCCCCGTGAACCTTTCCTCCACAGAAAACACCGAAAACTAACTTAGTTTCCTCCAGACAGCGGCTGGAAATCCAGGAACCTTGCTCCGTAAGTTCTGTCTCATCTCTGTCCAGCACTTTGGGACTTAGCTGAACATCGTGGGAAGGTGAACCCCGTGACCAAGATGTAGACTTCCCTAGCCTTTTATCACAGATTATCCTTTGGTTAATTTGGGCAAATAAATTTTTTTTTTAAACTGAAGGCAAAATAACTTGACTTATTCCTATCCAGCAAATGCAGTTTGGACTAACACCAAAGCACACTGATACACTTTTCTTTTATGTCTTAAAAACTTTTTTGATGGCAAGTCCTGAGTTTGGTTTTAAAAAGCATAATTAATAGCTGGGAGAGGGTTGTGAATTATGTATGAACACACAGACTCACATAAGGGAAAGTGTATGGAGGTGACAAGGACAGGACACCACCATGACGTTCCAGAACTTTCATTCCCCAGTGAGATCAAAGTCACGGCAGGCTATAGATACCTTGCTGCGTGGCAGAGACATGAATGGAATCCGGGGCCAGGCAGGGTTAGAGACCAGGGGCCGTAACCATGGATCAGGCTTTATTTCTTTTCTCTCTCTCTTTGTCCTTCCTTTTTTTCTCCCTCCTTCCATCCACCCTGTATCCATCCATCCTTTCTTTCCTTCCTTCGTACCTTCTTTCTTCTTTCTTTCCCCCCTCTTCTCCTACCTCTCTCTCTCCCTCTCTGTCTTGGGCAACTAATACTCTGGTTTATCTGTGGAAAACTGTCTAGTGAACTAACAAAACCAGATAAACGGAGACAGAAATACATGTAATTAATTGTACAACCTCGAACTAAAGGGGTCAAGCATTCACTAATTTGTATTTCATCAGAGCGGGGCATGTGCTCCCCAGATGCTGGAAATGCACCTCTACCTCTTAGAATAAAGAATATTTGGTGACTTTAAATCAACACATCAGCCCCCTGGCATTCTTTCTGGAAATGAAGAGATAGTCATGTGCATGGTTTGGCAGTTGAAAAACTATAAGTTTTTCACTGAAGGCTCGGGTCCTCGGAGCCAGGGTGAGCAGGGCGCTGTGGGAAGCTGGAAGTGCAGGGGTTCTACATATCCTCTAAAGACAAAGTGTAGAGTGGGAGCTGAGAGGTTTGGTAGTTACTTTGTTTTTCCTTCCTGGGCCTTACCATTGCAACCTAGTTACCATATAGAGTTACCAGCACAACCTTCAGAGTTCACCCACACAGTCAGGGAAATTGATTATAAACATGTATTAAAAAAAGAGTTACAGGGAGAGTTTGATTTCTCCAGAAGTTTCTGTTTTTATTTTGAAGTTGACACTGAGTTGCGAGATGGTAGGTTCTCATTCACCCATTCCTCGTCCATATTGTAAATGTTCTGATCACTGTGCATTAGAAAAAGAGCCTAGAGGTCAAAAAGACGATAAAATGGCATGATCAGAGAAGGTCTCATGCCTTAAGAATCATTTGGACTAAGCCTTAAGAATGAAGAAAACGTGAAGCACCTAACACGTGAAGCACGTAACAGTCGGTTAAGAGTCTGCCTTCAGCTCAGGTCATGATCTCAGGGCCCTGGGACTGAGCCCTGCGTTGGGCTTTGCGCTCAGTGGGGAGACTGCTTCTCCCTCTGCCTCTGCCCCTGCCCACTGCTTGTGGTCTCTCAAATAAATAAATCCAGCCTTTAAAAAAAGAAGAAGAATGAAGATACGAACGGAAAAGGCTCATGGGTTGTAAGGCAGCAGGAGGAGGGGGATTCAAGTAGGAGAAATGGCTTGAGCTGCTGAGCCCCCCTGATCTTCCCCGGAAGCCTTGCGTGCATGTCTGTTACTCTCACAGGCCACCACGTGTTACGTCGATTTGTTTGTCTGTTCCCTGCTGCCATTTTACACTGTGAGCTCAGCTAACACTCCACCCGGCACACAGTTCTAGAATTTCACAAGAATGGAAGCACATAGTGTGTGCTCTTTCACATAAGCCTTTTTTCCCCCCCACAGAGCATAATGTTTTTAAGATTCATCTATGTTGCTATGTGTGTCAGTAGTTCCTCAAGTTTAATTGCTGAGTAGTATCCATTGTATGCTTACCCCACATCTTGTTCAGCTGACATTCTACTCATGATCATCACAAGGGATATTAGAGACAGTTTTCCTCTACCTTTCTGATTTTTCTGATTTTATTTCTTTTTCTTCTCTTTTTGCTTTGTTTATACCTCTGGTATGGTGTTGAACAGAAATGCAGAGAATAAGCATCTTTCTTTGTTTCCAGCTATAGGTTGAAAGCACTCAGTTGTTTATAATTTAGTACTATAAGTTTTTCATAAATGTTCTTTTTTTAAGATTTTATTTATTTATTTGACAGAGAGAGACAAAAAGAGAGAAGGAACACAAGCAGGGGGAGTGGGAGAGGGAGAAGCAGGCTTCCCGCAGAGCAGGGAGCCCGAAGCGGGGCTTGATCCCAGGACCCTGGGATCATGACCAGAGCCAAAGGCAGACACTTAACTACCGAGTCACCCAGGTGCCCCATTTTTTCATAAATGTTCTTCATAACACCAAGAAAATTCCTTTTTATTCCTACTTTGCCAAGAGTTTTTATCACACTCATAAAAACCTTGACTGCATCTACTGAAGTAGTAATATTGCTTTTCTTCTTTATTTTTCTAAATCGTTGGATTACAACAATTGATCTCTGAATGTAATTTCAACCCAGAAATCCTGGGATAAACCCTACTTGGCTTTAATATATTATCCTTTTAATATATTACTTGATTCAATTTGGTAATATTTTCTTGAGGAATTTTATATCTATTTCATGAAGCTATTGGTCTGCATTTTTCTTTTCTAGAGATATTTTTCTATATTTTGATCTTAGGGTTATACTTGCCTCATAATATAAGTTAGGAAGTGTCCCTTCTTTCTCTACTTCCTGAAAGAGTTTGTGTAAGATTGGTGTTATTTCTTCCTTAAAAGTGTGATAAATTACCCAGTCAAAATCATCTGTGCCTGGAGCTTCTGCTGTGGAAAAATGTTAATAAAAAAACTCAATTTCTCTAACGTACATCTGGTTTCCAAATTTTCTCTTTCATTCTGTGCCAGTTTTGCTAAGTTTTATTTTTCAAGGAATTTTTCCATTTTATCTTAATTGCCAAGGTATTTCCATATTCATTTTCTCTCCTCTGCAGATTAAATAGTTTCTACTAATCTTTCAAGTTCACTGACTGCTTCTTCTGTCATTTCCTTTTAAGCTGATAAATATTTTCATTTTAAGTGTGCTACTTTGAGTTTCAGAATGACCACTCGGATCTCTATATTTTCTATTCCTCTGTGGAGAATTGCTATCTCTTTATTTATTAAGAGGTTTTCATTCATCGAACAGAGTTGTCATAACTGCTTGAAAATCCTTGTCTGCTAATTTTGACATCTGGGCCATATCAGAGTAGTCTCCATTATTTGTCTTTTCTCTTAAGAATGTGTCACACTTCCGGGCGCCTGGGTGGCTCAGTGGGTTAAAGCCTCTGCCTTCGGCTCAGGTCATGATCTCAGGGTCCTAGGATCGAGGTCCGCATCGGGCTCTCTGCTCGGCAGAGACCCTGCTTCCTCCTCTCTCTCTGCCTGCCTCTCTGCCTACTTGTGATCTCTCTTTCTGTGTCAAATAAATAAATAAAATCTTTAAAAAAAAAAAAAAAGAATGTGTCACACTTCCTAGTTCTTTAGATGCCAGATGATTGTAGTTTGTGCCCTCATCATTGTGAATGATGAGCTGTTGAGACTTTAGGTTCTGGCATCTTCTTCCAATGAGCATGCGTGATATTTTGTTTTATCAAGATTAACTTGTTTGATTGCAGACATCAAACTCTGTCTCCTGAACAAAGCAATTTTTTCTCAATTTAGTTCTTTGTGGCTTTTTTATTATTTAAAAAAACTTTTTTTAATTTATTTGGGAGAGAGACAGTGAGAGTGCATGAGTGGGGGAGGGTCAGAGGGAGAAGCAGGCTCCCCACAGAGCAGGGAGCCCAGACATGGACATAGGGCTGGATCCCGGGACCCCAGGATCATGACCTGAGCCAAAGGCAGATGTTTAACTGACTGAGCCACCCAGGTGCCCCTAGTCCTTCGCTTTTGAACTGGGCTGCTTGCCACTTCTCTGCCCAAGCTTAGTTCAGAGTGGCCAGAGAATTTGATTTTCTGATTCTCTCCTTTCCAGGACCATCTTCCTCATTTCGCCCACGAGTGCTCTGAACCCTGTCCTCCTCTTCTTCAGGTCAGACAGCCCGACGAGAGGTATCTCAGTGGTCCCCGTGCAGCTCTGCCTGTGCTCTGATGTCAGGCTAGAAGTCATGAAAACCAGAGCTCACCCATGGCCTTGCCATGCTTCCAAGTGCCAACCTGCGTCTATTCTCTTCCCATTGTCTCTCTGGGGCTATTTTTTCTTTTCCTCTCCTTCCTTTCCTCCTCTTCTTCTTCTTTGTACTTGACCCTGTGGTTTCTAGCAGTTACGTGCAGATGGCCTTTCCTGGCGGGGGCTTGGTTGGCTCTATCAAAGATAGAGGGCAGCTCTGTCTGAGGGCGGATGGAGGGCAGCTCTGTATCTGAGTCCTGGGGAGAGGACAGACACAAGCCAAGCAGTCAACAGAAAGGAATAAGAAGTCTGCTCTGTGGCTTCTGTGTTTGTTGACCCTGGGTCTCAAGGTAGCACTTTAGTGGTTCAGACATGACAAAGGAAGACTCCTCAGGGCAAAGGGATATCCACCCAGAAACTGTAGGCCATGTGGGCCATCCAGGGCTCCAAGCAATGCAGGCCACTCCAGTGCTTTGCAGACTGCCTTCATGGGGGAGAGGACTTGCGTGGAGGCCAAGTGGACTCACAAAGGACTGATTCACAAGGGCATGAAGCCACCTTCGTGGAGCTCCTAGAACAGCCTGGGCATGCTCTTATGGTACCACAAGGAGCTCAGGCTCCAACAGCAAGAGAAAGGAGAGACTGTTAATTGTGTCATGGTAACCACTTTTCTTAAGTGTGGGAATAAGAAATTAAATGTGTATATCATGGCTGGGAACAGAGTCTCTAGTACAGCATGCATCCAATAAAGAGATGAAATCCCCTTTCTTCACAGGCTTCCCGCCATGACAGGCTCTGAGAGAGCCTGGCCCATGTCTACACCCTCAATCAGGCTTTTGTCTTGGTGATTCCAACGTCAGCCAGTCTTGTGACAACAGGGAAATAGCCTATACAAGGCAAATGGCTCATTTTATGCCTAGCAGGTAAGAGGGTGCACCATCTGAAAGGGGACCGAAGTGGGGGATGAAGGAAAGAAACTAAGCCTCCAGCATATTAATTCCTATTCCAGGGCGCCTGAAATGAGCCTGTAATTTACAAACCTATTAAGCTGTTTCTCTTCTTCTGAGTTCCACCTGTAATGCCTCAGGGAATTAATGTTTGTCTTTGGGAGTGTGCGTGCGTGTGTGTGTGTGCATGTGCGTGTGTGTGTGTGTGTGTGTGTGGAGAGGTACAAATGGTGGACACTTGAAGAAGAAGGTATATTGAGGAGAAGGGACAAGCCGGGGACCCAAGAAAGGTTGAGTTCTGCGAAACTTTCCCTCAGACCCTGTGGACATAAGCAGTCCCACGTCTGCTGTCCCAGCTGTGCTCTGATTCTCCGTAGATGTCCCCGCCGGGCAGGACAGACTTCTGGGCGTGGCGCTGCGGGAGGGGCGCTGGGGAGGCAGGCCGTGTTCAGGCGGAGAAGCAGCGCCCCTAGGAGACCGTCTGAGATGTACTGGAAGGCATCGGCTCGCACTGTCACGGGGCGGGCTGGGCAGGTGGGACCTACCAGGGCGGAGGGTGAGGAAGGGGGGCAGCTGAAGTTTGGGCCGCTGCAGCCGGCCATCCACTGACTTCCCTCTGCTTCGGGGCACACTTGCTCTTCCTGCAGGGTCTTTCCACTGAGATCGAACGAGGCCAGTCCTCCTTATCCCAACTGTTTCTAGACTTAGCACTGAGGAAGAACTGGAAATGAAATCCTTTTCCTCTGGTATCTGACTCCCAGGCTCTCCCACAGCTCATCAGTAACTGTGTTTTCCTTCTTCCAGCAATGGGAATGTTCCAGCGCTTGTTTCTCTGGCCAGCTTCCCAGCCCTCTCTCCCCGCCGGGTCTCTGGATGTTCATCGCCTCTCCCTTCTCCTAGCACTGTGGCCCCAGCTCAGTGTTCATCCAGCATCCACTCCGTTTCCAGTCACGAACTTCAAAGGTGGCAGGAACATCCAGCTTGGCTTTTTAGGCACCCAGACCTCTGTCAGTACCTGCGACATGCAAGGTGCTGTGAGAAACACGACGACGCAAAAAGCTCACCATCCATTTTCCTCAATAGCGGGTGAACTGGCTTCAGTTAGGTTTTATCTTCCCTGGAGAAAACCCTAGAAAGTTCAGGAAGATCCTGCACTTTCTCTGTGAACCCCTTCTGCATCTGCTGGGCTCCCCATGTGTGTGTCAGTCAATTTCACACCCAACACCACTGGCGTCTCCCAGGCTCCTGGCGCGCCTTCTCCAACTCTGGGTGTGGCCAGCACCCGCCGCCTGTGTGGGAGAGAACCCACGCCCTCGTGGTGGATTTTGATTTTTTTTTTTTTTCCTTTTAGCATACTGCTGACTTTATGTGCAAATATTTTGTTGAGAATTCTGTGTATTAGGGCACCTGGGTGGCTCAGTCAGTTGGGCGTCTGCCTTCAGCTTGGGTCATGATCCTGGGGTCCTGGAATCGAGCCCTGCATTGGGCTCCCTGCTCAGCAGGGAGCCTTCTTCTCCTTCTGCCCCTGAAATAAATAAAATCTTGAAAAAAACATTCCGTGTATTTGTTCATGAGGGGTATCTTTCTTTAACTTTCTTTCCTTGAGATGTTCTCGATGATTTGAGAATCAGAGTCACACTGACCTTATCAAATGAATTGAGAGATACTCCTTCCTCTATTTTCTAAAAAAGTTTGTGTAAGGATTGATATTTTGAAATTTTTGCCAGAATTGATCAGTGGTTGTGCCTGGTCTGGGGTTTTCTTTGTGGGAAAGTTTCCAATTATGAATTCTGTTTTCTTAATTGTCACAGGGCTATTCATTCTATTTTTTAAAAATTTTATTTTGAGTCTGTTTTTGTACTATATGTTTTTCCCCATTGTATTTAAGTAGTTAAATTTACTGACCAACATATGTCCATAATATTTATAAACCTATTATTCTTTTAACATCTGTAAAATCTGGAATGATGTCTATCCATCAGCTTTTGGTCTTTTTGAAAATTTATTTATTCTTTACCATTTAGTTGTTTTCTCTTCTTAATGTAATTATTTTTTTCTTACATTTTTTCCCTTTCATTTGCTCTTCCTTTTCCAAATTTTTTTAAGACGGAAGCTTAGATTATAAATTGCATACCTTCTTGTTTTCTCATAGAAGCGGTTAAAGTTGTCCCCCAGGTACTGCCTTATCTGCATCCCACACATTGTCACGTGCTGTGCTTCCATTTTTGTTTAGTTATGATGGCTACTTTCTAGTTTATGTTGGGACCTCCCCTTTGATCCATTAGTTATTTGGGGGATTTTCATAAAACACACTCAATGTGCCTTCATTTCTGTTAAGTTTATTCAGTCTTGTTTTATGGCTCCACGTACGGTCCATCTTGGTGAATGTTCCACCGGAAAGTAGATGTATTTTGTCATTGGGTGAAGTGTTCGCTACATGTCGATTAGGTTAAGTTGGTTGGGAGTGTTGTTCAGATCTTCCGTATCCTTACAGATTTTTTTTTCCTACTTATTCTGTCAGTTGCTGAGAGAGTATTGAAGTACCCAATTAAAATTTATATTTATAGAATGTATGTATATTTGTAGAAGTACAAAATTTTTATTTACAAATTAAATAAATTATAACTAATTTATATTATAAATATTTAATTTACATTACATATATAAATATACATATATAATATATATAATATATACATATATCATCTAAAATACACATATACATTTATAACTATAGGTTTGTTTTTTTCTCTTTTCATTTGGTCAGCTCTTGTTCCATGTGTCTTAGAGCCGTTATTAGAGTATCTGTGTATTACTGCTGCATTAGCTCTGTTATAATTATTCAAATATCTCTCTGTGTTTCTGGAAATTCCTGCTTTCCTATCTTTTCTTATTGTGTTTCCTTGTCCATTATGTCTGATATGAATAGAACCTTCTCAGCTTCTTTGTGTTATGTGTTTACATGATATACACTTTTGATGTCTTTACTTTTAACCATATTTCATGTTTCTATACTTAAAGCTCATCTCTTGAGAAGTCTTGCTTTTTATTTTTATTTTTTTTTTATTTTTATTTTTTTTTATTTGATACAGAGAGAAAGATCACAAGTAGGCAGAGAGGCAAGCAGAGAGAGAGGAGAGAGGAGGAAGCAGGCTCCCTGCCGAGCAGAGAGTCCGATGCGGGCCTCGATCCCAGGACCCTGGGATCATGACCTGAGCCGAAGGCAGCGGCTTTAACCCACTGAGCCACCCAGGCGCCCGAGAAGTCTTGCTTTTTAATCCAGTCCAAAGATCTCTGGGTTTTGGTTGGAATGCTTACTTCATTTATATTTGATTACATGTTTATGTAACTATATATGAATTTGATTTAATCATACCTCTAACTTCATGATCTATATAAACTGAGGTCTGCCATTTTGTAGATTCCTCTGCATCTCTGTCTTTACTGTAATTTTTTGTGTCAAGCAAACTATTTTATTTATTTTTTTTAATCTATGTTTGCATTGTTTTCGGAGGGTTCTCTAGAGATTAAGTGAGCTTCTTCGACTTATTCAAATATTTTAAAAGTTAAAATGGAATTATTTCTGTTAACGCATAAGAATATTTTAAAAATAAAGAAAATATAAGCCCCTTACAATGGTATCATGTATTATATCTATCCAAAAATGCAGCATTATAAATTTTACTTTAAACATTTAGAAAATAAAAGAAAAAATAAAGTTTTTCAAATTTATCCTATACATTTTCCATTTCTGGGGCTCTTGAATCCTTCTGTATATCCAGGCTGCCTTCTGGTGGCATCTCTATTCAGCCTGGAGGGTTTCCCTCCCTCCCTCCTTCCTCCCTCCCTCCCTCCCTCCCTCCTTCCTTCCTATAGCCTGCCAACAATAAATTCTCTTTATCTGAAAATGTTTTTATTTTATCTTCATTTTTGATGGATAGTTTTACTTCATGTAAAATTGTTGTGAAATAGTTTTCTTTTTTTTTTTTATCACTTTGAATAGTCATTCCAAACTTTTTTTTGGCCTTTATTGTTTCTACACTTGATCTTAGCCAAAAGGCCAAGAAGTGATTGGCCTCTACTGTTTCTGATACAACATCAACTGCTGACTGTCTCATTGTTCCCTGTGTGTGTTGAGTCTTTTTCCTCTTTTTTTCTTCCCCCTCCACTGGCTTCTTAGATGATTTTCTTTTTCTTTTCGGCTCTAGACATTTCATTATAATCTAGGTGTGGTTTTCTTTATGTTTATCCTATTTCTGATTGTTGGATCTTCTTGGACCTGTGAGTTAATGGTTTTCATCCCATTTGGTAAACTTTCAGCTGTTATTTCTTCAAAATGTTCATCTACCTCTTTCTCTTTGCTTTATTCTTCTGGAACTTGATAGGTTGTTGGAGGTTTGTTCACAGATTTCCATGTTTTCTCCATGTTTCTTTCATCTTTTTTCCCTCTCTTTCTTTTGGATTAGGTAATTTCTACTTAATATATCTTCAAATTCACTCATTATAAATTCTACCTTCACATGTCTGTTGTTGACCCTTGGTAATTTAAAAACTAGCATTGATTTTGTAAGAATTGACTTGTTTAAGATTTTGAGATTGTACATCTATGGACATCATGAACCTCTCTGTTAGTTTTCTTTCATATCCTTCAAGTAAACTTTAAATTTTTTTCTTAGAAACTTTATCCTAAGTATTTTAAAGATTTCCCCTCTCTGCATGTTATGAATATTATCCTTTTTTTTCTGGTACATTTCATCGTTGGTTATTTCTGCTTGATAGCAATCCTGTTGATTTTTGTAGGTGAATCTGTTATTCAAAAGCCCTGCTAGGGTCTCCTATTAGTTTTACTGGTTGTATGTAGACTCTCTTTGGTTCTCTAAGTAGACAATCATACCAATAAAAACAGGTGTTTGGGTTTTTTTTTCTCACTTAACATTTTTTATTTCTGATTTATTACCTATTTTAATGAATTTAAAATTTTTAATTTCATTTTCAAAATCATGAACTATTTAGGAATTTATCATTTCTGGCCATAATCTAAGAATTATTTTTGGTTAGCTATTTAAAATGTAATTGAGAAAAAAAATAATAAAATTTAACTTAGTACTGGTTTAAGAAGGGGTTAGTCAAGATAGCCTAGATCATAATGCCATAATGAATAACCCCCAAATCCCTGTTTCTTAAAACAACAAAATGTTTATCTCACCGACACTATCTGACTATCAAAGTTTGGCAGGTAGGATCTGCTCATTGTGATGACTTAGACACATGGGTTGATAGAATAGCCACCATTTCAAATGTTGCCAGTTGCTATGTCAAAGGTCAAGAGTGAGAGGAAGAAAGAACGTTCCAAAGGCTCTCATGGGTGATCAAATGCTCTAGGCCAGAAGTGACACATTTCACTTCCGCTAACAACTCATTGGCCAGAACTCATCACATAGTCACACCCACTCACAAGAGGGTAGAGACAGGAAATGCGACCCTACTATGTGCCTCAAAGAGGGGAGACCTGTATTGGTTGAACGACACAGTATAATAACATTTGCTAGAAATTTGTCGATACTTTTTCCCCCACCTGTTCAACTTTTGTAAATGTTCCAGGGATCCTTGGAGAGTGTATATATTCTCTATCTGTAGATGGCTGCATTCCATAAATAACAGACACATCAAACTTCTGAGCTGAGTTTTTCAGATCTTACTTTTGTTCAATTTGATCTGTAAGATTCTACAAGATCTGCATCATAATGTCCCACTATCCCCTGGGGCAAATAATAAATAAAAAAAAAAATAATGTCCCACTATGGGTGGGATGTCAGTTTTGTCAACTTCTCCTTGCAATTATGTTTATATATTTTGAAGGGGATATGATTAGGTCAAACTTATTGCTTGTCATTTTGGTCTGAATCCTTATCTCTACCAAAAATGATATAAATATTGATTGATCAAGAGAGTACATATTTTTCCTACAACTGGCCATCTTCACTCATTGACAGGATTTGGCGCTAGTAGTTACTTGTAGCAGATGTACATGATTTCGTTTTCTCCTGACCGTACCATTGTAAGGCCACTGGCATATTGTTATTCCTGATTTCCTCCTGAGTCCCTGGACCCCACACCAGAACGTTAAAGTCTGGGCTCTTTTCTTGGCCCATGCTGTTCTCAGAAAAGGCAAGACAATATTTGAGGCCAAAACAATGGTGAAAGATGCACTCTCCCCAGAAGCTGTTTTGGATCTCTGCGGTGCCAATATTTGTAGTAGAAATTAGCTGTTCATGCTGTGTCTTGCCACTCTGCCAAATTGAACAGCGCCTACCTGGTCTTTCATTTACCTGTACCTTGCTAGCACTTTGCACACAGTGGAGCTTAGCAACACCAGGACAATGAGGGAGAAAGGAACAGGAGCTATTTAGCAGAGATGTTTTCCTAGCTTGGAAACCGTCTTCCTACTAGTTTCTTCCTGAAGTATGTATTTCCTTGCTAGAGCGCATTTCCTAGGTTATTCTCATGAGGGGTCCCCTACATCAGCCCCGAATCTGATGATTCATGTTTATACCTCCTCCTTGGGAAGCTTTTGGCCCAGTCCTGCTTTGGTGTTTTTTTGGAGCCTGCCTGACTACAGTGTGTTCTCTCTGTCAGACCCCAGTGGGGGGAGCAGGTGGCTTGGTGGCCTGGTTAGTCTCCTCAGGTGACTGCTCTCTGCAAGGGTCTCTGTTCCCTCCATTCGGCAGACAGACTTTGCTTTTCATATATAAACTTACATCGGAGGTTTTTTTCCTCTGCCTTCCAGCATTATAGTGTTTTCTGGTTTTTTGTTTTGTTTTGTGTTGCTGTTGTTTTTTCTGTTTTTCTGTTTTTTTATGTTTTCTCAGTCTCTTGTGCCAAGGGCAATGCAGGACAAAAGCTGCTTGTTAGGGCTCATAGCAGTACTAAACCATGTGCAAGGCAGCCACCTGCAAGCTTCATTAATATTTCACTGCCTTACTTCGGTCTGGGTGCCACGAAGCAGCATCATTAATAATTTACTGCTACTGCCGTGCTGTTCTCTAATGCGTCATTAGTGTTTTAGGGTGGTCTGGCCCGTGGGCTCTGCCTATGTGTCAGCAGCCTCAGAGGTCCAGGCTCTGGGCAGCTCCTCTGTGCCAGGGTGGGGAGAGTAAGCTGCACAGAGCAGCCCAGCTGGGCCGTCAGCTAGCCAGAGGCACCGGGAGTCCAGGGAGGTTAGCCCAGAACTTTCCACAGCTCAATCCATTTCTGTTTTTGCACGAAGCCTGCCTGCATGGAGACGGACCAACATTCATGGATGTAAAATTCTCCCAGAGAGAACTTTGCTTCAACTGAGATTGTACCAAAAATATAAAAAAATGAATGCCTTATGAAAAACAGCGACTATATGCAAACTAATTTTATGTAGTCGGATTTTAAGCAGCTCTATTTCCACACTTGGAAGTGTATGTCCTTATGATTTTGCTTTGTTTTAGACTTGCTAAAAAGCCATCGTGGTCCCTAAGTTTTGTATATTTGGTGGACTATGACATCGTGTAGACAGATCGGGGTGGGGCTAAGGGATAGAAGCATTCCACCCGGTCCAGGTGATGTCCTTCCCTGGGGACTCCAGTCTTTTCCACTCTCACCCCCTCATATTTCCTACTCATCTGCCCTCCATATATCAAAAGGGACTCTCCGAGATTATCCAGCCCTTGGTATAACTTCAAGGCAACGTGTTCGCTTTCCTGGTGCTGCTTGTGAGTAGGAATTTGCTTCAGGTAAGGGTAGAAAAATTTATGCTTTCTTTTCAAAATCATCTCTGGTGTAATCCAGTGGGGAGAGAATGATTTTATGTGAGGTGTCAGAGCCTTCATAGTGTTACTGAACCCACTCCAAGTGGGAGACTTGCTGCCTTTTCTAGTTGTCTTTGAGGCCAAGCTTGGGGCCACCAATTATACCTCCTGGATTATCATTTATTGAGGCTGACCAAACTTTTCCAATTATTGGCTACTTGATTCTGTGCCTGGGACTTCTCTTGTCAGCCATTTTATTTATAAGGCTGCAAAAATTCTTCACTCTTCTCAGTAAACTTGACTTCGTTTTTCCAATGGACATGTGACTAACACCTGAGCAAGTGTGATTGATCAGGAAGTGAGTGAAAAGAAACAGATCCTTACTTTCCATCTCTGGAGCTCTAGTTCCTGAATTGCTTTAGACATTCCTTTCATGGGGGTGTGAGAAAAAAACTTTGGGACCAACTTGGCTGGAAGAATGGCAGAGCCCGCATTTATTGTGAATCTTCTACACGTTATCATGATACCTTAGATCCAGAGTCATCTTGCCAGGATCCCCCCCCCCCAGGGCAAGATGGGAAGGGAGTGTCCTCGAACCTGGCCCTTGTTGAAACGACCTGAAAGGGTTTAAATGCACAAAGATTTGTAGAGCCTGGCCTCCTAAGTCAGAGTCCTGGGCAGTCCAGAGTTTGTATTTTTTAACAAGAGCCAGAGATGATTCTAATGATTAGCTAGTGGATTCGATGTACTGTCCTTAAATCCAGACCCATGACCAATTGTTCAGAATCAGTGGGCACAGGATAAAGAAAGATATTTCTGGGCCCTAGATCTATATGATATGATGGTTGAGTCTTGTAAGCTTCAGAAATCTATAGCTTTCTAAAGCTGTCTGTTGATTCTGATCATCAGAAAGATTCGGAAACTCTGGAATAGAGAGGATGGATGGAGAGTGGAAGCCTGCAAGCCCACAAGGGGCTGCTGCAGTAAACAATGAGAAGGGCACAGTCATAGGACGAGAATAGCAGAGGTTTAGGGATTGGACCAGAGAGACACCAGCTGGGGTTGATGGCCTGAGTGAGTCTCAGACTCTCCGAGGTCCTTGGCAAGAGTGACAATTCTTTTTCTTTTTTTAATTTTTTAAAGATTTTTATTTATTCATTTGACACAGAGAGAGATTACAAGTAGGCAGAGAGGCAGGCAGGGAGAGGAGAAGGGAGGAAGCAGGCTCCCTGCTGAGCAGAGAGCCCGATGTGGGCCTCGATCCCAGGACCCTGGGATCATGACCTGAGCCGAAGGCAGCGGCTTTAACCCACTGAGCCACCCAGGCGCCCAAGAGTGACAATTCTTAACAGATATAAGGCAGGAAAGACAAAGAGAGCTGAGATGAAAATCATGATTTTGGTTTTGATTATACTGAATTTGAGCTGCCAGCGGGTTATGAATGTAGAATCCCTCCGAACAATTAGGAGAAGCAGAACAGACAGGGGAGAAGTCAGACTAGACATCTAGAACTGTCTACATGATGGGCGGTTCCATCTGTGGGCACGGGTGACATTCATCATCTGTGACACCAGCTTGGAAGAATCTTCAGAAGAAAAATGGACAGTAAGGAGGCTTTCAGTGCTGATTTTAAGTACTTTTTAAAGGGTAACTTTGTATCTTGGGTACATGGGAATCTGCAGGCGCAGTTCTGCTCCTGTTGGATGATGGCTTGTCCTGTCTATGAGCTGGGATTTGGCTTCCTTATGAGGAAGAGTGTGCAGAGTTGCTCCTCCACTAAGAGCCAGGCTCTTGACATTCCTTCTGTGACCAGGAAACTCCTGGGCTATTCTGAACTCCCGTGGTCGCCTCTCAGTTCCATCTGGAGACCGGCTGGTATCCTCTTACCTGAGACAACAATGCCGTCAATAAGCCCAGAGCCTGATACCTCCTGAGTAATGGAAAGACATCTTTTAAAAATATAACCCAACTATAAGTAAATAACTTATACAGCTCTACACACACACACACACACACACACACACACACACACACCCAACAAATAATCTGATTGAAAAATGGACAGAGGACCTGAATACACGTTTTCCCAAAGAAGACATCCAGATGGCCAACAAACACATGAAGAGATGCTCAACATCTCTAGTCATCAGAGAAATGCAAATCAAACCCACAATGAGATCTTGCCTTACACCTGTCAGGACAGCTAGAATAAAAAAGACAAGAAATAGCAAGTGTTGTTGAGGATATGGAGAAAAAGGAACCCTGTTGGTGGGAATGCAAACTTGTGCAGCCCCTGTGGCAAACAGTCGGGGGGGGGAGGGGTTCTTCAAAAAATTAGAAATAGAACTACCTTACAATCCAGGAATACTAGATATTTACCCAAAGAAAATGAAAGCACTAGTTTGAAATGCCCCCTAATATATTTACCGCAGCATTATTTACAATAGCCAAAATATGGAAGTAGCCTAAGTGTTTATCTATAAAGGAGTGGATAAAGAAATTGTGGTATACATACAATGGACTATCACTCAGTCCTAAACAAAATTTGAGGGCTTGCCATTTGTGACAATGTGGTTGGACCTCGAGGGTATTATGCTAAGTAAAATAAGTCAAACAGAGAAAGACAAATGCCATATGATTTTGCTTATATGCGGAATGTAAAACACAAAACAAACCAAAAGCAGAAACAAAGCTGTAGGCACAGAGAACAGACTGTGGTTGCCAAAGAGGAGGGGCTGGGGGCTGGGCAGAAAGGTGAAGGGGTGTGGGAGGTACACACTTCCTGTTCTGGACTAGGTCACAGGGGAGAAACGTACAGCACAGGGAACAGAGTCGATGGTATTGCAATAGTTGTGTGGGGACAGACGGTAGCTACACGAGGGTGAGCCCAGCATAAGGCACAGACTTGTGGATCACTGTGCTGTACGCCTGAAACTAATGTAACATTCTGTGTCAACTGTGTGTCAGTTAAAAAATAGGTGGCTCAACAGGGAAGGAGACAGAAATTCTTTCAGGGTAAGACAGCACCGGTGTGCGGATAAGATGGGAATCCTCACCTGGGAAGGTCCATTCCCTGTGGGGGGCTGCCTGGAGGGCGGGCCCCCTGAGGGCCCCCTTTCCCTCTCCTCCTCCATTCTGAAAAACCAAAGGCTGCTTCCTGAGCTTTCTCCCCATCCTTCCCCTCTCTGCCCCAAGTAGCAGCTGAAAGGGGACCTAGCAGAGGAGGTACGGCAGTAGCGGTAAATTATGAATGATGCTGCTCCACATACACTGAAGGACGGGCAGAGCCCAGCCAGGGCCCTGGTGAGGAGTGAGCAAACAGAAGAGGCTGAGAGCTATGAGGAGGGCATGTGGGGGGCCGACCGGGGTGCTTACAGTGGCCCGGACAGACCACCAGGCAGGTGCACGTATCAGAGACTGCACTCCTGCACCAAGCCCACGGATATGGAGAACAGACTAGGCAGCTTCTCCCCCACCCAACCCCCTGGGCCCCTCCATACATTACATTCGGTATTACAGAGACCGAATGCTTTTCCAGCATCCGTGCATTTGCTGACACAAGGCTGGGCTCCAGCCCCCCAGCCTGACGAGCTCACTGAAAATGAAGCTACTATGCTGCCAAGCTGTGCGAGAGCACTTTCCCGGAATGAATCCTCTGGCTCTTTCCAGAACTCCTGCTCCCGTATTTCAGCCTCAGCACCCGTGGCGGGCACCTGGCCCAGGGCTCGTAGACACCTTGGGCTGCTCCTTCTGCCCCATCTCCTCTCTCTCCTGCTCGCTGGTGGCCCCTGGCCACGTCGCTCTCCCGTGGGCCGTGAGTTGGTGATGGAAACTGTGGATGAAGGTGGCCTTTCCAAAGCAGTGTCCCAGGCCCCAGTGGCAGACAGAGGGAGCTAAATAGGGCCTTGGAGCTCCTTCAATACCATGGGCAGTTTCCATTTGTCCTACAATGTTACCTGGGGCATTTAGCTTCAGTTCTTTCCTTCGGCAAAAGGTTTTAAACTAATGTTTTGTTTTAGCTCTAAATCTTCGCCTAATATCCCCCAAGATGATGAGAACTTGTCCTGAGTCCTAAACCCTTGGGTACACGGGCGCTGCAGCCAGGGCCAGGGGGTGGGGAGGCCTGACTTGCTGCGCTGGGCCCTGCGGCAGGTGCTTAGCTGAGGACTGTGCCCCTTCCCGCGGCAGGTGAGCCGTGTCCCCCACGCAGAGCCTTATGTCCTCCTGGCTGGTGTCACTCACCTGTACTGCCCGAAAAATGAGAATTATAAATGTGGATGTATAGAAATAAAGGTTAAACAAAGATTTTGGAGAAAATCTCGGGGCCACCAATGAAAAGCTTTCCCTAAACCTACTGATTTCCCTTACCCTAAAGATGATTCTTGAGGCATTGCTTTAGACCTGCAGAACAGCCGCATCCGGTGGGCGCCGTTGAGTGCTAGCGACACATATGCAAATGGTGGTGGCCCTCCGTCCGCGCCAGCTGCCCCAGCACTGCGTCCGCATTTGCTCCTGGAAGGGGCTGTGCAGAGACTAACCTCGCCTTCCCGCAGCCGCCCCGCCCACCGCGGAGTCGACCCCGCCCATCGTCTGCATAATTAACTGCGCGGGAGGAAGAGCCCAGTGGCCCAGGAGGCCGACTTCGGAGGTCCCAATAAGTCTATGACGAGGGACAGCGGAAGTACTGTAACTCAGAACTAACACTGCTGCTCCGTGACTCAAAGAGCAAGTACACCCAATAGCATTTCCATATACCCGCTGCTCCCGCGTAGGCTCCGGCTCCCTCATTATCCGCGCCCCGCCCCCACCGGAGTGGCGCGTTTGTTACATGAATGAGTCTTTCATTTACCTTAGGGTTCTAGGTTTTCACATCCTGTGGATTTGGACAAATGTATAATGACTTTTATCCATCACGACAGCACCATAAACAGTGTTTTCATTAGCTGAAAGTCCTCTGTGCTCCACCTGTTCATCTCTCCCCATTCTACACCCCCCAACCCCAGGCAACACCGATCTCTTTACTATGACCATAATTTTGTCTTTTCCAGAATGCTGTATGGTTGGAATCATACAGTGTAGCCTTTTCAGACTGGCTTCTTTCACTTACTTTTTTTTTTTTTAAAGATTTTATTTATTTATTTGAGAGAGAGAGATTACAACTAGGCCGAGAGGCAGGCAGAGAGAGAGGAGGAAGCAGGCTCCTTGCTGAGCAGGGAGCCTGATGCGGGGCTCGATCCCAGGACCCTGAGATCATGACCTGAGCCGAAGACAGAGGCTTTAACCCACTGAGCCACCCAGGTGCCCCAGGCTTCTTTCACTTAATACAATGCATTTAAGTTTCCTCCATGTTTTTTTTTTTTCTTTTTTCCATGGCTTGATAGATTTTATTTGTTTGTTTGTTTGTTTTAAGATTTTTATTTATTTGAGAGAGAGAGAGAGAGAGAGAGAGAGAGGGAACACAAGCAGGAGGAGTGGGAGAGGGAGAAGCAGGCTTCCCCCCTGACAGGGAGCCCAATGTGGGTGGGGCTCCATCCCCGGACGCTGGGATCATGACTTGAGCAGAAGGCAGATGCTCAATGACTGAGCCACCCAGGCGCCCCTAGATTTTTTTTTAATGCTGCTGAATAATATTGCATTGTCTGGATGTGTCCATTGGATGTATCACCAAAGGACATCACAGTTGCTTCCAAGTTTTGATAATTATGCTAAAGCTGCTATGTGCAGGTTTTGGTGTGGACATAATTTTCAGCTCATCTGGGTAAATAGCAAGGAGTGCGATTGCGGAGTCCTGTGGGAGGAGTACGTTTAGTTTTGTAAGAAACTGCCAAATGGTCTCTCCGAATGGCTGTACCATTTTGTATTCCCACCAGCAATGAGTGAGAGTTCTGCTAGTCCCACATCCTCGCCAGAATTTGGTGGCGTCAGTGTTCTTAATTTGCCCATTTTAGCAGGTGTGCAGTGGTATCTTACTGCTCTTCCAATTTGCATTTCCCTCATGAGGTTGATAACCTCTCATAGGCTTATTTGCCATCTGTAGATCTTTGGCGAGGTATCTGTTAAGGTCTTTGGCCCATTTTTTAATCAGGTTTATTTTTTATTGTTCCTCATATATTTTGGAAACAGTCCTTTATTAGATGTGTCTTTCACATATTTTCTCCCAGTCTGAGGATTCTCTTCTAATTCTCTTGACATTATCTTTCAAAGAGTGGTTTTTAACTTTTATGAAATTCATCTCACTGTGCAATGATTTCTTTCATGGATTTTGCCCTTGGTGTTGTATCTAAAAAGTCATTGACACAACCAAGGTCATGGGAGGTTTTCTCCTATGTTATCTCCTAGAAGTTTTATAGTTTTCTATTTTACATTTAGATCTGTGATCCATTTTGAGTTCGTTTTTTGTGAAGGGGACAGGTGACATCTTAGTCTCTCTGCTGTCCCTCTCTTTCCTCACTTCAGAGCATAAGAAGGCAAGACCAGGGCTCTTCATTGAGCCTCCCTAAATTCTCAACATGCATTACTTGCTTTTGTGGCTTTATTTTGTTTTTGTTTTTTTCATTAGAATGTCACCTCCATGAGGATAGGGTTCTCCAAAGCCAGTAACTCCAAACTTATTTAAAAATCAGAATGACACTTTGAGCATTTAAGACTCAAACTGTTCGGGCCCTAGATCCTCAGATTTGACAAATCTGACAAAGCTCTGAGGGGATTGCGAACCTTAGAATGTGCATTTTTTGTAAACTCCACTCAATTATCTGATGTGTTTCACAGGTTGAGAATTGGCCTGTTGCATATGGAATAATTCCAGGAGATGCAGAGGCAAGAGGTTAGAGGTGAGAAACTAATCACAGTCAGATATCTCTGCTTTATGAGGAAAACAATGTCTGTTTGATTATTCAATTACCACATCCATTATGTACTCAAACTCTCTGATTTTGGAAAGATTGCATGGGAAATAGAAGCTTAATAATTCACAAGATGCTAAACATATTAACTTAGGAATTGTAGTGTTTATACCCTTTGATAGGTCAAATTCCAGAGAACACAATCTGTAGCACCTCATGGGGTTCTAGTTACTGATTGGAGACAGAGTCTGCCACTACATGGTAACTGTAGAATGTTTAAGGCATTCTTCAAGAGCTTAGATATAAAGCACGATAGATGGAAAGATTAGGTCTGAGGGGCTGAAAAAAATGAGCATGTCCAGGAAATCTACTCCCTAACGAAATGGCCTGAGCACGCCATGACAGCTGACTGAGTCCACTCTCCCTTCTCTGGTCAGTAGTTCCCGTCCCCTCTATGGGCTCTCTGATGGCAGCAGGTTTAGACATGCCACACTGTCACTTTCTCCCACACCTGGCCGGAAGTGCTGGGATTCAGATGAGCAACATTAATTTATTTCACTGGGTGGCTTTTCTTCAATAATAGACACCTACAGAAATCATGACACCTTGTTCAGATACATTCCTCCAATAAATTAATATTCCCATCTTCAACTCCTTTGTTGAAAACAGTAAGTCACATGCAAATACAAAGGGAAAAGTCAGGACAGCATATAAGAATAAGTTAAGGAAGAATTGAGCATTTTATAAATGATCATGATATTAAGACCAGTACTTTATTTCACATGTGAAAAGGTTACTTGGGAATAATCTTCTTCTGGGTTTTCATATATTTTCCCTTGTCTATCCACATAATGACTTTCTTTGTAACTACAAGATTGACTAAGGGGATTTGATTACATAGTATGGTGGTACCAAGCATGGTGGGAAGCATGGGTTATGAACAGTGGCTATGCCACACTGGGAAAAAACATTTAAACCCTTTGTGCTTCAGTTTCTCATCTGTAAAATGAGAGAAAAACAATACCTACTTCATGGGTTTGCCATGAGCACTAGAAGAGATAATCCATATGAAGCCCTCAGCAAGGTGCCTGTGCCAACTAAAATGTCAGCACAGGCTGGTTGTTTCTTTGGAAGACACAATAAAGGGGGGAAGGGGGGACCAGAGAGCCACATGTCAGAGAGCACTTCACCCTCACTCTCAAATGTTCTTCTAGAAAGTCCTTCACAGTCCGGAATAGAGAGACCACCTCCATTCTGGAAAGGGATTGATCTTTTTCCTTGCATGTTGGCTGATCCAAGGAGTAGACTTGCCTAAGGGAAGGATGACATCTCAGTGGCTCAGGAAAGCTCTTCTCCTACATATGGTTGAGAGCAAGTGACCAGACTCTGGAGGGACCCTGGGTTGACTTATCCGGGTGAGCACAGGCATGAGAGTCCCTGGGGTAGCGGGGGAGCGGTGGGTTGTCTTCCCTTTGACAGCACTGGCTTTGAAGCACATATGCTTCTGTCAGGGTGAGTGAAATGGGGTAATTGGTGATGAGCAATACAAGATTCAGGCAACTGTCCATGTCAAAGGATATTCTTCTAGTCTCACTTTGGTGATTTCTTGAAAAGTCATGATAATGAAATATAGTCTATTAAATCATTGATCTTTATGGTAATATTTTTCTATATTGCCCATATCTGTAGCATTGTCCTATTCATCTCAGCTTATTTATTACTATCAAAGAATACAGAAAGACCAGGCCATCAAGCACAAAAATCAGATTTTTAGGTTGAAAAAGAAACCAGAGAGATCCTAAAACTTTACCCAACGCCACGTTTGACTTGGGTGTGCCTACCCACCTGAGTGAGGTTTCTCCCATTACGTGAGAAGTTCATTGGTACCTCCATGTGGAAAGGGGTGCATCTCACTGTGCTTTCCCTGCCCCCACCCCTAAAACTCAGTAGCCTGGGAAAGAAATATTGTGCGGCCACAGAAGTGGGATTGGGGAAGAGTTGCTCAGCCATACCTAACCTTCCACCAAACATACGAAAAAGGTATTGAGGAATCTAGGGGCCCAGTGAGGTCTGACAGGCGGGGGTCTTCACATTAACAGCAGAGTGGAGGGCCGACCAAGGCTAGGTCAGGCAGGAATGGAGGCTGATGACAAGGAGACTTTAGTGGAGAGGTTGTGCCAGCAGGAGGCTGGGGTTCAAACAGGAGGCTGGGCTTCTAGTGGGAGGCTGGAGTCCCAGGAGGAGGCTGGGGAGTCAGGAGGGGCAGACGGTCTTTCCAGGGGAAAGGAATCAAGTCCTGGCTCCAGCTATGCTCTGGGCAGCTACCTAAGCTTCTGTATATCTCTGATTCCTCATGCTTCTGTATGTCTCTGGTTCCTCTCTTGAGGAACATTAGCATTCTGGTATACTTTGACTCTACACTTTCTTCTCAGGAGTATTGCCTCCTTCTCCTCTTTCCTAAACGTGTCATGATGTGCTCTCTGGAAATTCCCTGGAGTTGACATTTTTAAAAGAAAAAATTCACAACCAGAAATATGCATAATGATTCTTGCTGTTGTTGGGAAATCGGAACATGGTCCAAAGAGTTCCCCTAAGTAGTCTGAGTTTATTGTTACGATGACTGGAAGAGTTGATTTCCTCAGGGTGGAAGTATGTTGACTTTCACGTTTGAAGAACAAATATGCACTAATTTTCTAGAAGACACGGAACAGCTCCATATTCACTGTAACTCTTTGGAAATTAATTTGTTACCAGTTGTGTCTTGCTTATATTATTCACATAGAATAATATAATCTCATTATTCACATGAGAAAGACAAATAAAACCAACAAGAAGTGAATTCTTCTTTCAGTTGATTTTTTTAACACCTTGTTTACATAGTGTTGAAAACAATCATTTTTCCTACTTCATGCAAAAGAGGCAGAATGAAGAATATTCTTGAAATGACTTTGCAAGATGTGCTTTATTTTAAGTCCATCCTGAAACCAAACTACATAGGATCATTTTTTTTTTGACGTATTCTAGTCCATTCAATGTTTCCTCACAAACTGTATTTTAATACGGAATGAAAACTACATTTCAATCATAAATTTTCATGCTACATTGCTATTTAATGAAGAGGTTGTATTACCAATAATAATAATTTAAGAAAAGGCCATTTTTTTATTTCCCCAAGCTCAATATACATATTTCTTTCATAATTATGAACTTAAAAAACCCGTCTCAGATGTAAAAATGTGAATTGGAATATGTAAACTCTGATATACCTGAAAAACAGGAAGGAAAATGTCACGTACTGGAAAACACCATTGCCTTAAATCATCGAAATGGGAAAAGCGTGTTGAGGGAGGGGGAAAGGTAGGAGAGCATTCATGACCCCAATTAGTAAAGAGTTACAAAGTCAGAGTATTCAATCCACACCCAGCTGGGCGCCACTTTTATCTTTCTACCTGGAGCCTGTGTCTGACGAGGAGCAGGAACTCTGAAGCAGAACGGCCACCATCACTGAAGCGAGTCATGAGCTGGGCCTCAACAAAGCCGGTCCACATATTTGTTTTGCTGCTTTTTTTTTTTTTTTTCCTGAGAAGTCACTGGTGTTTAATGGAAAGATTTATTTTATTAGTCTTCAGTTAAGATAAGGCAGTAAGAGTGTCACTAATGTTAACTTTTTGCTTAGAAATGAGGCTTATCCTTCCTCTGGTATCTTCACGAGTCTTTGGCTCCCTTTCTTGTTTCCCCCTTGAAATCCTTTCAGGAGTTTCAGCCTCCTATTGCTGTTGCATATTTTGGGGGTGTGCTGAGTCCCATCTGTTCTCCTCACCACAGCTTCCCCGTTGGCGACAGAGCACAGTGTCCACCATTGTAGCATCTCTTCAGGAAGGGTGTGGTCCCCGTGCAGAAAAACGTGGGTGTCTTTCCTTCTCCCTTCCTCTTCTCTCCTGTTTCTCTGAGGGAGGAGACCCAACATGACTCCTTTGCATAGTCAATCAGAATACAAGACACTGTTGACTAAAACATAAAACAAGTAGCCCTGATTTTGGAGGAATGGAATTACAAATAACTTTTCAACAGCGCCTTCATTTGCAAGGTAGCTTAGACTGCAAAAGGAAGTCAGCTCCTTCTGACCACCTGTCAGAAGAGAAACCATTTCCATCCAACTAGAAATGCTTAGCTCTTATGAGGATATTGTGCTTTTTAAAAAATTCAAATGTTAACTTGACTTGCAGTCTGTGTCTTAAACTATCAATTTGTTTTTTCTCTAGTCCATTTGATCATGGTTTCTGGTGAGCGGTACAGGAATATTAATTTGGCATAGAGATCTTCCTCTAGTTCCAGTTCCCCTGTCTCTCGAACTAAAAAAATATCTGTGCACAACTTCAGGATCCGATCCACATTTGGAAGCTCTTCAAACATGATCGAGTGAGAAATGCCACTGAAGAATTCGCGGACAAACTTCCCAATCACAAGAACAACTGAAGCATATAATCCCATGATACTGAAAAAAAGAAAAAAAAAGAGTAGAAATTGTATCTACCAGTTAAATACAGGTAATAGAATGCATCTAAAAGAAAAAAAACCAGTATTTTCCTCCAACTCCACAGAAGATATGATAAACTTACCAAAGTTTAAATTTTTCCCTGACAGAACTATAATACTTGAAAAATGAAAAGGAAAAAAATTCAAATTCTGGAAATAACCAATGTTAGGAGTTTCGCAGATGAACTTCAGGTAGTTCTACAGCATATATTAAATAAAGAAGCCACATAATAGATTTGGTAGAAATGCCACTGTACTATATACACTTTCCTGCACCTAGGTCTTTATTTTTACAAATACAATTCTGCATAGACAATGATTTCTTAACAGATGTTGGTGTCCTGTTGGGGATGTAAGTATCTTAGCATTTAAGGACGAGACACTGTGAAACGGTAGCTTCAGACCACTCTGGACATCGGACGATGTCCCAAACTGCGACGTCTGACTGAGGCCGTGTTTGCTAAGGTCAGAAGGCAATCTAAACAGAAAAGAGGTAACCTTAAATCAATTTCCATGTTTAAACACTGAATGGCCTCAAACATAACAGGAAGGTATAGAGTGAAGAAACTGGACATATGACTTCTGGACCTGTTCTTAAGGGTGTTACTCACATCAGGCATTTTAACTTCTTTGGGACTCTGGTTCTTCATTTTTTTTAAATGAAGGGCTAATAACCTATGAATTTTAACATTGCAGCTATTAAGTTCAAGAATTCTAGGAAGATACAAGGCTTCCCATCCTCACCTTTATATGATACACAGGTAGACTCTTGTAACTGTTAACTGTGAAATAAGTTCTTACCCGTAGCCAGCCAGGAACCCCAGACTTGGGGGGCTGACTTTGTCGTTGAAGACCACCAGTTCCAAGGCCTGGGCGTGCTGATTGTATATTCTATTTCCAGTCAGGTTGAGAACCCACCACTCACTGTTAGATTTAGTTGTATTGTCTCTGGACAAAATGATGGTGATATTCATGAAATTGTTTTCTGGAAAAGGAGTAAAACAAAATTAAGTTAGCATGAGACTATTAGGATTTAATGCTCATCAACAGTCCTCAGATGGTAAAACTTGGTTACTACTCTCCATAGCATGGTATGTATGGTGCCAGGATGAGTAGGACACAGGGACAAGGTAACAATGTGAGTGAGAAAGAAAAGTGGGCCCTAGGTGTGCGTGACATTTCTCCTTGTCACTAAACAGGTACTCCCTGCTGCCGAGTGAGCATGGCAGACACATCACAGGAGAGAGAGAAGACCCATCACCTGAGTGTCTTCGCTGGTAATGCCAAACAACTAGTTAGACATTTAAAAATCCAAAATCACCACCTTTTTAGTGAACTGACTAATTCAATCCTATTACCAGCATTTATTGAGAGTCTTCGAGAAGAAGGCCCTCTGTCAGGTGATAAGAGGTTACAAAGTTGTGTCCAGCATGATTCCATATCTCAACAGGAACAGGCCATGTATACAAGTGCGACTTATGGGCATGTGGCAACCGCTCCAGGACCTGCATCCACAAGGTCTGTTAGCATGGGGAGACTACTTCTGCTTGGTAGGATTCCGGGAGGGCTTTCCCGAGGAGACTACTTCTGAGCTGAGTTTTACGGAGTGAGAACTTCAGTAAGTGGGGATGGTCAGGGAGAAGGGGTTATTTCAGGAAGGCTTGATGGCGTGAAGCTCAGTAAAGTTCTGAAAATGCATGATGCGTGGTTAATGATTGCTTTTGTTGGAGCACAGGGTCAATATAAAAGAATTGTAAAGGGGTGGGAGAAAGCTTGGAGTTCTCTGAGTAGGTCTTTCTAAGAAAATGCCACCTCTGTCAATGATAATAAGGCCTCGTCTGAGAATTCTAGTGGTGGAGTGTGAGGGTAGAGGCCGCGTCTGCATTATTGGCTGCTAAATTCCTGGATCAGAGGAATCTGGGACAGTGCCTGGTAATGGGTGTCTATTTGATGGATGGGTGGATGGATTGGATGGATGGATGAATGGATGGATGGACAGGTGGATGGACTGATGGAGAGTGAGGTAGGAAGCTCATAAAGATAAAGAAACCCTTACCCAGGCCAAATGCGAACCATTCAGAATGCTCAGGAACAAAAAGAACCTTGGTTCTGAAGTCTAGAGAGTTCTGAGAGGGGGCATCTGGCCTAGGTTTGAATCTAGTTTGTTCACATACCAGTTGTATAACCTCTGCTGAGTAATTCACACCCTGAGCCTCAGTTTCCTCCTTCGTAAATTGGTGATAACCACCAACCTATGCTAAAGATTAGACGTAACTCAGTAAAGCTCATCAGAGAAGCTGTTGTGTTGGCAAGACCCGAGAGCACAAGACCGTGTGATCTGGGGACAAAAGACTGGCTGGACCTCAAATGACCCACAGCCAACAAGCCTGTGTTTGGGAAGCACAGAACATGTAGCTGAGAAAGGGGGAAATAAGGGTGGGGAGGGGCTGGGAAGCTGGGCTCAAGGTGAGGCTGACCCTGGTGGGAGGGGCCCCATCCTCCTGAAGTTGAAAGGAAGCGGGGGACTGGTGAAAATTTGAGGCCCATTCCCAGGGAGAGGGAGGCAGCTGAAGGGGGGCCCTAGAAGGCTTGCAGGATCATTTGATGAGGGACAGCAGCTGTGAAGGGCCCACTGAGAGACAGTAACATTTCAGAGGGAATGACTGAATCGTTGAGCAATCTGTGTTCTTGGACTAAGCATTTCTAGAACTATCTGACTGAAAGGGAAATACCAAAGTTCTCAGTGCATCTCACAATTACCGTGTGAGACATATGTATTATTTATTGACTGTTGAGGAAGAATATAAGCATAGAGATGTGGGGATTCACCCATGCTTGTCTTCCGAACCTCTATCCTGCCTCTGCTTCTGGTGATCTCCGTGAGAGCTTCCAGCTGTTAGCTTATATTTCCATCTTTCCGGCTAAACGTGAGCTTTGAGGAGCCTGGTCTCCAGTGCCTGACGTATGTCTGACGACCATAAGGGACCCACGTTGGCAAAGGAGTGAACACGACTTGTATAACTGCTTTGTCTTTTTACTTTTACCACATGTACACATCTGCTCTGATCCAGACAATTGATGATGTCAAACAATGCTTAGTAATGAATGCTTAAGGATCCCCAAACATCAAGATGTTACCATCACTGTTGTTTTGGGTACATACAGTCAGTCCCTGGAGGCTGACATTGATACCTAACCACCCTTGGGCTGAACCAAGTACATTTCCTGCTCTGTTTTTATTGTTCTTATCGTAGGGCTTTCACATTTAATATTGCATAAGACCATTTTCTGCCTAAGAGATGGATGTTAATAGAAACAAGTAAACAGACTGATGAATCAGTAACCAAAGCTCCTAGAACGTGGATTGAAGCCAATCACATTCTGTAGCAATGAAAACCACGAAGAATATGGTTCCCAGTGCCTGACTGGCTCCTTCTGGCCGGTGACCACAGCTGGGAGTCTCAGGCTTTCTGTAAGCCATGTCTCACAGGGAAAGAAAACTGGAAGGCAGCTTGAGAAAGGCTGAAAACGCAAACAGTAGACACTGATAAAAGGATTAAAAAAAAGTTCTGAAACAATTCCTCCTCATCCTTACCAGACAAAAGTTGCTTTATAGGTTTTGAGTTTGAATCACTAGGTGCTTTCACGTAATATGGGTAGATCCTTTCTATAGTCCTGTGTGTTAAGAAAAAGAAAGGGAGGGGAGGGTAATAAAGCTTTAGTTATTTTATCCACATACAATTGATTTTTTGTTGTCATTTTGACCTCATCTGAAACAAATAATGGTGAGTCTTTGTATTTCTATGCAATGTGATGTCATCACAATTTATGGGCTCCATTATAATCAGAAATTTCTGAAGCCAAACAAATTCAGTGGTTCTATTCAAATACTTTGGTAAACTCTGTACATGAGCTTGTTAATGCCTTAAAAACTGCCTGTGACTGTTTCTGAAGCAAGGGGCCATCTTTCTTGCTAGGGTCTATGTCTGTACTCTATGTAGGTATATAATTATATATCATATATATATGTATATATGTATACATATATACATACATGCATACATATGTATATGTATCATATATATATGTATATATATATCATACGTATATAATATATATAATTATATAATCAAGTGGACTGCATGAATCTATCCAGGGACAAGAGTGAGGCTCGAGGAGACAGCTGGTGGCCTGGGCCTGACCCGCCCTCTGTAAAGGGCAAACTGAGTAACGTGAGCAGGTCACTCCATCCTTCTAGACCTGTTCTCTCATGGGGAAATGACGGGGAAAGATTTGACAATCTTTGAGGTTCCTTCAACTTTAGTGATTTAAAAAGGCTGTCTTAGGGAAAACGTGTGAGGGTGGCCTCATGGCGGTTCTTATACTGAATGTAACAAAGTGGGGCCAGGGCAGACTGGAGGTCAGAACTAGACATTGGCCAGTGAATGTCATTTACCATTTTTACACCCATAGCAATTTTCCCCCTCCTACTAGTTCTCATATTTGGATTTGTTTGAAGTGGAGTATTTATACGGCAGGACAATATATTAAGATAGAGTCCCCCCCACCAAATTTCCTTTTATCCTTTGTCTTCTCTGCACCCCCCATCCATTAGCCAGGCTTTCAATGAGCCCAGGTCAGGAGTAATAGTAGAAGAGGGGTCTCCCAGGGGCTTTCCTTGGCTTTTGGTGATTATGTTTAGATAAGAACAAGGTCTGCTACCCAGAGACAAGATCAGGACTCCCAGGGCTAGGTGAACATAGAGTGAGAAGGGAGGAAAACAGAGCTGTCTTAATGTAACATAATGAGATTTCCAAGTAGAGATTCACTTGAGTTACTGAAGAATGGAGAAAGTTGCATTTCTTGCGTATGTGAATTTGCAAATGGAGATTTTGTACCAGACATAGCCATCTATTAAAGCTAATTAACAAGAGCAATCACTTACACTGGCGTTCTTGAACTTTCTGTGTTGTTGCCGGCTATCATTTTAGCTATATTCTTACGTGTAGTATTTTTAAGAGGAAAAGATAGCTTATCGGTTGCTATTTCTGCTTTTGCACCCAGACTCATGTTTCTGTGAAGAAAGATAAAAGGGCTCAATGTCAGTGATTATTCAGAAGTCTGGAAGAGAGATTCAAAAATTCACTTGACTCTTTTTATTAATCTCACCATGTTTTCATTAGGCCCACAACTGTCAACCCCAACCTTTTCTGTCCACCTCACCTTTATGTCCAGCTTCTTAGACAACCAAGTTAGTAAACCCCAGGGAAGCCACAAACACCTTTAAAACAGACGGCAGGTGAGGAGGCAGTCTGCTGACTAAAAGAGAAACCGTCTTGATGCTCTGATAGGAATCTCTGCAACACTCTTTATATTAATCCAGTGAGGTTAGTCTCCATGCTGACTAACAGAATCCACGACTTTAAAAGAATGTTCAATCAAAAGTTGATCTTTAATCTTGTTAATTTTTTGGTAGCTCTTCAAAGAAAAGACTAGAAAATAAGTTTTTGGTAGTCCAGAATTTCGTGTGAGCAACTTGGGATGGAAGTTCTAAAGGAGAAAATAAGATTCAGGAAGGAGTTCTTTTAATTCTGAACAGCCCCCAGAAAGAAAACTTTCTCAGAAAGAAATCTTTCTTTACTATTTCCTTGGAAATTCATTTTAGATTGGAGAAGTCTTCTTAGGTACCTATCATGATTCTTTCTTAATTTCATCCTAGAAGCCAGGAATCGTGGACCCCAATGCACCTATCTCCTGACTTCCCAAATAAGCTTGCATTGAATCCTGAGTCACAAGAATGTGATAACAAACAAACGCTAAGCCTTTCAACTAGTTTATCGTGTCAAGGTTCCCCAAGTGCTTCACTAACACACTGGGTTTTTGAATGCAAGAATTTCTCCTAAGACATGCTCTTAGGAATGGATAAGGAAGATGTGATGTGTATATATATACACACACATCCATATATATATATGGATATTATTCAGCTACCAAAAACAATGAAACCTTGTCATTTGCAAAGACATGGATAAAGCTAGAGAGTATTACGTTAAGCAAAACAAGTCAGTCAGAGAAAAGCAAACACCATATGATTTCACTCATGTGTGGAATTTAAGAAACAAAACAAATGAGCAAAGGGGAAAAACAAGAGAAGGAGGCAAACCAAGAAACAAACTCTTAACTGTGGAGGGCGAACTGTTGGTTATGAGAGGGGAAGGGGATGGGTGAAGTAGGTGATGGGGATTAATTAAGGAGGGTACTTTGACGAGCACCTGGTGGTGTATGAAAGTGCTGAGTCACTATATTGTACATCTGAACCTAGAATCACACTGTATGTTAACTGGAATTTAAATAAAAACTTAAAAAAAAAAACCCAAATGAAGTAGTGACCGCATTCTGGCCACTGGCTCAGGTTCGGTGAGAAGGGGTCTCTCTCAGCAGTCCCCATCCTGGGACTGCCTGGCTGTTCTCACACCCCACGCTTGGAGTAAAGATCTGTTAGAGCTTCCCCATGTTGGGGGGATGCAAGTGAGAACTGGGGTTCCTGAGGCTTCCAGTTCTTTATTACTAAGACTAAACTGCACCCTTTCAGGGAAATCTTATGACCATCTAGACTATTTCCATTTTTATAAGTCCCTACCTTTTTCCCTTTCACTTTACCTCTCTTGTTCACAGAGCTCATTGCCCTTAAAGACTTAAAGACTGAAGACTTAAAGACTACCCTTAAAGACTGAAGTTAGCAGGAAAAAGGAAAACTAAGAAGTTCTTATTTTTGCCAGAGACTCCCAGACAGATCATTATTTAATAAACACAAAGGTTAGCCATAGCATCGAATGAATGTTCCCAAAGCGTGATGCCAACTAAAATCCGCATCAATGGAATTTTTCTGTCCTTCTATCCTCCCGCCCCCACCCCGAGTTTAGATTGGGGGGAAAGGGGGAAATCATACATGGAAAGACAGTAACTACCTCTGAATACTCCATGAAAAAACAACAGAGAAGCTACTATTGGGGTCCATGAGTTCCTCTATCATTTTCTGCTTACTGGGAGGGCTGATGGTCCACAAAGAATTTGAGTTTCCTTCCAATTCTGCTACTGTTATGTCTTCTTTTTCATAATTTTCCAGAAATTGCATAGCACCCTGTATGCACACAAATACATACGCATAAATAGATCATAGACATGGTGATGTATAAATAAAGTGATTACTCTTCCTTTTAACTGACTGGAGAATGAGGATTTCTTCCTATGGAAGGACAGTTTTTACAGTGGATGGGCTTGGTGCTCCGTGGTACTACTTTGCTCCCCTCCGCATGGGGATGGACAGCCCCAGTCACATGGAGCAATCTCAGTACCAGTACAGCTATGGAATCGTTCCAACTAATCAATAAAGAAAAATCAAAGGATTTTGTGTCATTTTTCCTCCCCACTAAGCAGGAAACTTATCAAGTCTTGGGTATTCCCTCTCCGGAGACAGTCAAACTTAATCCACCCACAATATCTTGGTCCTACCTTCACAGCTGCACATCCCTGGAGATGAGTCTGGGCAGTGTGCATTACAGGCTGATAATTTTATAAAAGAGCTAAGCCTCTGTCTGCCTGATCATTTTCTTTAAATAGGAAAGTATTATTTACAAAGCAAATTTTAATTACAAAAAATCAGTTTCTCATATTATTCTAAGTTTGCAATGGAGAGAAAAGAATACATCAGTCACAACTTTGCCAACTGAACATTATCACTGTTATATGCAGTAGGAAATGCAGATTTTATTTTTTTAATCATTTAAAAAATAGCACGTATTCTTTTTCATTTATGTTTTATCTTGGGACATATTCATGCCATACGTGGTCTTTGTAATGATTATTTTGTATTATCAAAGAAGTTGCTTGGAAAATATTCAGACAACATAGCATGTAAATAAAATGAAAAGCAGTAGCCCCCTTCTCCCATGCTGACCACCCTAGGGAAGCCAGTGCCTATCAAATTCATGGATACATTTGCCATAATTTATTCAACAGTCTTTACTTGTCGAGCCCTCAGTTGCTTCCAACTTTTGTCAATACTGAGAATGCCGTCACAAGCAGGTACCCGCATAGAGTTTTTTCAATATTTTGAATTACTCCCTGAAGATAAATTCTCAGAATAGATCTAACCATCAAAGGGATCAGGATCTACCACAATTAAAAAAATCTAAAAATATAAAAGAGGACCTACATCTGTTGAGCTTACATTAAAATGTCCTTAATTAAAATTATGTTTATTGACACTTATATCCAATAATATAGACATAATATCTCAGATTATCCAAGTGGCCAGTGGCCATTGGTAATCCCTGAAGAGTCCTTCCCACCACCACAGCCAGAGCAGAATGGTGAATAAAATGACAAGCAGTAAGCTCTCCTAGATGAAAGGTCTTCACAGACATCTACTACACGCATTTACTTACAGTGTCCCTAGAGAAAGCTTTCATAAACTTAGTAAACTTTGGCTGATCCATAACTTTCAACTGGCTCTGCTGGGCACTCATTGTGAAAATGGGCTGGAAAACAAAGAAACAGTGCTGTCAACACTCCCGAGGCTTGTCTCTGCATCCTGGGTTAAAAAATAAATATTTACACAGTATATCATCCTCCACTGAGTACCCAATGGCAACTGGCCTCAGGGATCTCTTTCTGGAAGTGGTTACTCCGTGCTCACACCAGAACAGAACTACCCTTCCACTGTCTTCTGCGCCTTATCTCATACGCCACGTATTTGCTGACCAGTTAAAATGCAGGGGGGAATCTAGCCTCAAAAGCTAACTAAACATCCTGTAGCTGGTGGTCAGGAAAGGTGCAGGCAGGGGAGCCAGACCTGGGGGGAGGGACAAAGCACTTACCTGGTACCCTCCCAGAGTAATTGTGACTGAGACGTCCAGGGGCTGGTTGATGACCCCCGCCACAGATTTGATCAAGGACATGAAGAGAAGGGGAAACCAGACGATGCAGATGAGCAGAACAATGATCATGCCTCCCATGCCGTACTTCACCACTTTCTTCTTCTTCTGCCCCCGGGGCTGCGGGTATCTCTGTAACAGAGAAGTCACACGGGGCTCAGGCTTCCGGGGCCAGAAGCAGGTGGGGAAGGATGCTTTGCTCTTTCTGCAGGACCTGACTGGGGCCTGATTCTGCTCTGCTCACCCTGAAAGGGGAGAGCAACCTTGTCCCCACTCTACGAAATTAGGTAGTGATGTGAAACTGTAATGAGCTCCTAACACATCCCTACTGTGGTACCATGAGGGACCAATGGGACTTGACAGACTTTCTCCTTAAAATTGTTGTGTGTGTGTGTGTGTGTGTGTGTGTGTGTGTTGGGGGGGGCTGTTCCTGGGTGGCTCAGGTGGTCAAGTGTCTCCCATTGGCTTAGGTCACGATCCCAGGGCCCAAAGATGGAGCCTGCTCAGTGGGGAGTCTGCTGCTCCTTCTCCTTCTGCCCCTCCCCCCGTGCTTGTGCTCACACTCTCTGTTTCTATCTCTCTCTCAAATAAATAAATAAAATCTTATAAAAAAAGTAAATTATGACTAGGATCAAGTGGCCTGCATTTGTAGGTGTTCATATGTCAACACTCTGCCTTTAAGGAAATTGTTCTGGCTTCATAAAGTGAAGAAGCACAGTGCATCTGACTCAGAGTAAGCCCCAAGAAAAGTCACTGTTAAAAGAAACTTACTCTTCCACTTCACACTAGATGAGAGATTGTCACTGGTAACGTTTCAGTCTCTGACGGGACAGAGTAGAAACAAGTCCCAGATTTGCTTGGACTCCCTTGACGCTGACCTCCCCGACACCTAAGTTCTTCAGGAAGTTCTACCACGTGTGATTCAAAAGGCTGATACTCTGAACTATCCTTCAACTTAGCATAAGATAGAAGTATATATTTAAGTAGGGGTGATACATTAAGACGAAGCTTTTTATTTTTTGACAATAAAATAACCACAATTATTGTAAACTTTTCGTGGGCAGGAATGCCTAGTGCTCTAGGGAACAGTGACACCGGCCTTCACATGGAGGACAGGCAATGGGTGTCATTTCCTCACTATGGTATTAAGAAGGTTGTCACCTGTTGGCTCAAAGACAGTGGAAGACTTGAAAGAGCCAACAAGTGGGGCAGACACAGCTTCTCCCATGAAAGGTGGCCCCGTATCAATGTGGAACAGTCCCGTGAGCTCTGACTCAGAGACCCCCTCGTAAGATCTCCCTGCCCATTCATCCAGCGAAATAGTATCTCACTGTTTCCAGTGCCTCCAGGGACAGTCCCTGGGTCTTGGGATTCCATCCTTCCCCCTTGCTGTCAACACGTAAGGTCATCTATTTTGTGGAGAAGCTGGGCTGTGTGGTGTGTTTATTCATTGCCCATCTTTCTCCAGCTTCCTGTAGGATGGCCAGTCCTCTTCCCCACTAACTTGTTCACCCATGCCTGATTCCACACTTTCCAGCGCCCCTCCCCCGCACCCCAGGGCCCCACCCGGACCTTCTTCCTTCAGCTTTAATACTAAGAACTTTTGCTTTTCTTTTTCCTACTATTCTTTTCCTTAACACTATAGAGGTTCAGATCCTCTCCATTCCAAAATTACCCACCCGACTTGCCTCTCTCTTGAACTGAATCTCTCTGGCCTTTCTCTTACCTATGCTCAGTCCCTCTGAAAGGGAAGCCACAGGATGACTCTCCTCAAGTCTGTCCAGTGGCGTCCAGCCTAAACTGCCCACCAGCAGAATTGTGAGCAAAGGAAATGGTTGTTATTTTTAAATCACTAAGTTTGGGGTGCCTGGGTGGCTCAGTCCATGAAGGGTGGGACTCTTGGTTTCAGCTCAGGTCATGATCTCAGGGTGGTGAAATCAAGCCCCACATTGGGCTCTGTGTTTGGTGGGGAGCCTGGTTGGGATTCTCTCTCTCCCTCTGCCCCTCCCTGTTCTGTGAGCTCTCTTGTTCTCAAAAGAAAAAAAAATGTATATATAATATATATTTATATATAATATATACTTATATATTATATTTATTTATATAAATACAAATAAAAATTATATATATATGCCACTACGTTTGAGGTTGTTTGCAGCAATAGACAACTGATACGGTGACTGTTGAATGAATAGGTCCTGGAGCTGGAGGTGGACCTGTGGTTCCCAGGATGAGGGGTACGGGATGTGAGTTCTCCTAGTGTCACCTAGAAGAGGTGTACATGGACACCTCCTGAGGCAGCCAAGCTGTGATGGGATAGCTTCAATTGCTAGAAAGTTCTTCATATCCCATTGAAACTTACCAGAGCTTTTGCCCTGTCTTAAACTCTGTTATCTTGAGTCTTACAAATAAATTCAGGTATTTCCTCTATTTCCCAGTATTTCAAATAGTTACAAATGGCTATTGGTTTTGCCTCCTTTCATTTTTTTCTACTTCAGATGGAACAATTCTTGGTTCTTCCTACTCTTCTTCATTTGTTATGATTTCCAAATCCTTTGTCACCGTGATTGTTATCTTCAAAGTCCCTTTGCTAGAACAGCTTTCATATCTCTCATATTCTGTCATTTTTAAAAAAGATTTTATTTATTTATTTGACAGAGAGAGAGAGGAGACAAGTAGGCACAGTGGCAGGCAGAGGGAGAGGGAGAAGCAGGCTCTCTGCTGAGCAGGGAGCTGGATGTGGGGCTCAATCCCAGGACCCTGGGATCATGACCTGAGCCAAAGGCAGCCGCTTAACTGACTGAGCCACCCAGGGGCCCCATCATAGTCTGATATTTTAACAACTTTTCTGCTCCTTAAAAATCAGGACAAGCTCTATGATTTTAAGTTTACTGCCAGCCCTCTTTCACGCCCACAAACCCCATCAACACAGAGCCACAGGTCAGTGGGCCCCTGATCGTGAAGCCGAAATTCCCAGAAGAAGCAACAGAACATAATAGAAAGTATATAGACTAGAGGGAACTTTTCCAAAGAGGGAATTATGGAGAAGAGAAAAAAAGACATCTTATACCACATCAGTTAATTCTCATAGAGCGGTCCTGTTGCTGTTATTCAACAAATTCCTGTTTCAGATGTTAAACTTGTGAAAAATCCAATAAATTACAGTAATTCTATCCATATTTAAATCTTAATATCCAAACTAATAGAATAAGCAAGTATTTGCAGTTCAATTTCCTCTGTACAAAGAAGTCCTATTGTCCCATCACTCATCAAAGAGTGAATCAGAGGGTGAGCCTGAGTCCAAGCCACCGGACCTCATTTTTCTCTACCATACCACATTTCCTTCTGCTCCCCAATGAGCCATCTAAGAATCATTGGGTCACACAGCAATGTATCATTTCTTCTTTTAAAAATAACTACAATATACACATGCCAAAAGGGGAAGACATCTGGACGCTCTTGCCGATTAAGGCAGCAGTGAGTCCAAAATTCCCAAGTCCAGGGGGGTGGAAACCAATGGGACACTTAGAGGTCCTCACCATTTTTGCTCCCTGCCCCCCTTTATTTGGCCACAAAACTTGCAGAGGTTCACATTAATCTCATAACCAGCCTGGATGAAAGGGAAACAAAAAAGGGATCAGGCATTTTTACTGTCTTACTTTTTCGGACTCCCGCCAACACTTCAGGATGAATATGTGAGCATAGATATCCTCCACACAGATCCAGCTGGAGAGGCTCAAGGTCGTGTCTGTCCACACCCAGTCCATCACAGCCCTCAGCTCAGTCAAAAAGGGAACGAGGCGGAACCTGCCAGAAACCATATCTTGTTAAGCAGGTAGTTGTGGGGTGGCCACCATCACCCACCCAACCCCAGGAGCTCATGTAGTTCGCTGTCATGTTAGCCCTATGACTCAGGAACAATTCTCAGGGTGATGCTTACGGTAAAATGAAAGTGGGAATTACAACCTCCTTCCATCATGAGTCAATGCATAAATTAGTATTTCCCATTCCTTTTCTATTTTTTTTTCTTTTTGCTGATGGTCTTAACAAATTAGGATTCCCTTTTTATTTTATTTATTTATTTTTAAATTTTTTATTTATTTGAGAGAGTGAGAGAGAGCACAAGTGGTGGGGGGAAGGGGAGGCGAGAGGGAGAAGCAGACTCCCCGCTGAGCATGGACCCACCTCCACCTCCCCCACCAGGAAAGCTCCATCCTAAGGTCCTGGGATCATGACCTGAGCCTAAGGCAAATGCTTAACTGACTCAGCCACCCAGGCGCCCCAGGATTCCCTTTTTAAATATGTTTGAAGGGGTCCTCTGTAATTTTTTTCACCAAAGCTCTGAAGTTTTCATTATACGAATCTTTTTGGTTAAATTTATTTCTAAGTATTTCATTGTTTTGGTGCTGTTGTGAATGGGATAGTTTTCTTTGTTTTTTTCTCCCATGACATTTTGTTTTTAGCATATGGAAACACCACTGATTTCTGCGTGTTGATTTTACAGCCTGCAACTTTACACTGAATTCATTGGTTACTTTCAACAGTTTTCTGGTTGAGTCTTTAGGATTTTCTATATTTAAGATTGTATCTTCTGCAAAAAAACAACCCCATAATTTTACTTTTTTAAACATTTGCTTATGGGAATCTGTTGGTCAGAGGGTTATTGAACATTGGGGTTTTGCTGCTGAAAGATGAGGAAAAGTTATACAGCTGGTACCTGAAAGATGAAGGCAAATGATTGCTGTCAGAGGGAGCAGGACATGTGTTTGGTGGCACACAGTAGAGCCCACACCTGGTGTACTTAGTAGGTGTCTAAGTTTAATAAGATTCTGTCTTTGCTTCTTGTATTTAGGAATGGGTTGGGCGGGGCTCCTCTTGGGTCTGGAGACTATTCCCTGTTTCTTGACTAACACAGAACTTCTCTCCAGCTGGAGAAACCGGGTGCATCCCAGGGGCTCTCTCCTAGGCCACTCAGCTATGCCAAGTGAACACTAATCCAACCCCTGGAAGAAATAATCAGGCGGTCCACAGACCAACACTAAGTGACTCACTGAGCATGCTCAACAGCTATTCTGTGACTACGTACCATCCCTAGGTCTGGTTCAACCAAAGAACCAGCAGTGCCATGAGCAACCTGGCTGTTTATACTGAGATATAATTTCCAAGGGAATAGAGAGGAGCTACTACCGAAGAAATCCTCACACAAAGAGTCGATATGCTTCGTTTGAGTGGCTAACTTACTATCAGGAAGAAGCAAGTCATGTGGCATTTAGGTTGATGCTAGGTGGAATAAATGGCCCTCGTCAATGGAGGAACTCATTGTAAACACAAAATCCCATGGTATTTTGAAAGAGTCCAGATTCCAAAGTTCTGTTCCATTATGCCCAGAAATATATTAATACTTACGGCTCACGTATCCCTATTTTTCATCCTGAAATATTACCACAGTAATTATGCAGGATACAGCAATAGAAAATTAACACATGTGGCTGATCTTAGAACAATATACTGGACAAGTGTGTGGCAATTATCCAGAGAAAGGTATTTAAAGAGGCACATGTCTTTTGCTGAACATTGTGAAGAGTTCTGTGATGAACCATATTGCTACGTCAGGGTTCTACACCTTCCTGTTTCTTCCTGAGGAGACTGAAGGCCTTTCTCTTGCCAGCCTCCCCTCTGTGAGTGACGGAGACAATACAGAGTCTTCCTTACCCTTGAAACAAGAAGAGGTTGACATAATTGTAGCTCTTGGTGAGGAAGTTTCCAAGGACTCGTGTTGGGTAGCCACAACGGATTTGGTAGGCAGACAACCCGAAGTAAACACATTTCACAAAGTACCAAAGCTGAGCAACCAGGTTCTGGCTGAACTTCCTAAAATGTAAAAACACAGGAAAGTGAAATAATGGATTATTCTTCAGGTACAACAGCACATCAGTTTAGGATGAAAAAAAAGAAAAGCCTAATTGACCCTTTGGCGCTTAGAATCAATTCAGCCAATTGTAAGGAATCCTCTGTACATGGATCACTTCAAAGGCAAAAAAAAGGGCAAGAAAATCTAATAATTAAAAAATATACATATAAATGGTGCCTCCAATGTATTAGTGCATTATTCAGTTGTTTAGGCCATAATTAAACTCATTTATTTTTAAGCAAATTTGCTAATATTTTCTTACCATGTGGAAGATACCATGATCCAAATTAAAGCTCATCAAAAAATGCATTTTTTTTACTTCAAAGGACCCATAATTTGGAAGATGTAGGAGAAAGTATTCCAAGAAGTGAATTCCCTCCTCCCCCTGCCTTTTTTTTTTCTTTTGCTATATGTCTATAAAGATAAGTCATGGATTAACAGAGTTTCAACACCCAAATGTGGGTTCCGGTTGTGTTTAAAAGCCAGCACCATTGTTCCTCAAGACATCATGCTCAAGACATCCATGACTTTATTTGAAGATTTTCCCTACCTCTGAAAACCTATGATTCCATGATATAACATTCTTTTCTTAATGATGTCTCCAGCAATAGGGACCATAGTCTCTTCTCCTGGTGAATAATTGATAAAGAGACCCACAGTGCTGGACAGTTCATAAATGCTAGGATAAGTTGGAGGAAAACTTGGTGGAACTAAATTTCACACCAGAAAAAAAATCTGAAACACTTTTCAAAGGATGGCGAGTCACAGGACCATTTTTAACTTTGGATTAAGGCAGAATTCTGCAAGACTCTTAAACATGGTCAATACATTTTTAAAAGGAAATAAATCAAGAATTTTGACGTGGCAAGCCCTAGCTAGGTATCATCTTCCCTGGGTTTAAGAGCAACACTTAAAGTTTTTTACATGTGCAGTGTATTACTCTTTATATTTTGGATTTGTCTTATTAACTTTTAATTTTGACATTAGAAGAAGACATGTGTTATTTTTTAACTGAAAATAGCTATTTAATTGACCAGATCTAAGAACTATCCAGGAACGCATGAATCTTTGTGTCTCAGGGGCCTAAGAACCTCCACGTAGATCTCAATACCTAGAAATCTCAAAAATATTGCTTATAAGTGTCTCTGCTGTAGAGAAACCAGCTTTGGTATTTCAGTTCCTAATAAATTAAAAACATTTGACCATGATCTAGCACTTGACAAGTTATTAATAAATATATCAGATACTTTACAGAGAGCCCGTATCAACCATTCCTTTCCTCTTCCTTTCTGGGGCTGTATAGTAGTAGGAAAGAACATTCTTGTAGCTCTACAGGGAAATGCCCTTGGCTTTTACAAATAATTTGTACAAAAACTGCATGAGGAACAATTCTATATTTATCAAAATTACAAAGACATAAAACTCTGTTGTCTTCTAGCCCTTTTAAAAGGACCAACCCGTATTGTGATGAGCAGTGGCTGTTGCATGTTAAGGGCTGAATCACTAAATTGTATAACCAGAACTCATTTTACACTGCATGTTAACTACCTGGAATTTAAATAAAAACTTAAAAATAAATAAATAAAGGGCGCCTGGGTGGCTCAGTGGGTTAAAGCCGCTGCCTTCGGCTCAGGTCATGATCTCAGGGTCCTGGGATCGAGGCCCACGTCGGGCTCTCTGCTCAGCGGGAGCCTGCTTCCTCCTCTCTCTGCCTGCCTCTCTGCCTACTTGTAATCTTTCTCTCTGTGTCAAATGAATAAATAAAATCTTTAAAAAAAAAAAAAAGATTTTAAAAAAATAAATAAATAAATAAATAAAATTTAAAAAAAAATAAATAAATAAATACACAAACCTTTGTTTTCCTACCATCTTAAAGTGACTCAAGCTGGAACAANTAAATAATAAAAAATTAAAAAAAAAAAAAATAAATAAATACACAAACCTTTGTTTTCCTACCATCTTAAAGTGACTCAAGCTGGAACAAATCATGGTTAAACTGTAGTTACTGAAGTAATCATGTCAAATCTAATTAGGGACATTAAGATTGTCCCATATTGGAAGACCTATTTCTTTGGTGGTCTCTCCACGTTTTATTGCTAGAGGCTGGAGTCATGCCTTACTTATCTCTTCATCCCCCACAGCACCCGCCACACGGGACTTTGTAGATTGTAGGCAACTAATGAAAGTCTGTGCACTAAATCACGTGCATATACACAGGAAAAGCCATTTGTTCAGATTAATTATTCAAAACACCAGAGCTTCCTGATGCTCAATATTATAACCGGTAGCCATAATTTTTTTCTGTATAGTTTAAAACATCCTAATGAGTTCCTCCTCTTACTTTTTTCCTGTTTTGAAAAGGATTTAGACAGTATGACAATTAATGAATGTTTTCTTTTGTACAATAATGAGTTAAGTTTTCAGTAACGATATCTGAAGGAGAAAATATGAATTTGGGATGTTAACAAGTGATGGCAGCATATGGCCTGAAATATCATGAAAGTATGCTGTCACTGACATGCTGGCAGTGAAGACTCAGGCTCACCAATCCTAACATATCTTGAATTAAATATCCAAAAATAAAGATAGGGTAATCCCTTGCATTAGGAATGGCCATTGAGGTGAGGCCATGAGATGAGACAGAAATGATCTCTGCGGCCATTTTCAAAAAATGTTTATAGCAGCTTCATCCGTAGTTGCCAAAGAAGTAAAAACAACCCAAATGTCCTTAAACTTTTCTATATTTAAACACTCTTTAGTACATTTATACAATAGGATATTACTGACCAACAAATAATTATTAAGTACTGACACAGACGACAACATGGGTGAATCTCAAACACATTATGCCAAGTGGAAACAGCCAGCCTCAAAGGCCATGGAATGTGTGATTCCATTTATATGACATTCCGGGAAAGGCAAAATTGTAACAGGACAGGAAATGGATGTCTCAGAAGTTAGATGTGAGGGAGAAGTGTCCTACAACAGATAAAGGAGAGTTTCTGGGTGATGGAACTGCTTGATATCTTTTTAAGTTTTTATTATTTTAAAAATTGAGATATTATTGGCATACAACATTATATTAGTTTTAGGTGTACAACTGCAGCCAAACTGTTAGTATTTATCATAGTGCCTCAATCCCTGGAAGCCACTGTGTAGTCCTTTCCACAAAGGGCCAGGTCCCTGTTTTATTCACAGTGGTATCATGCCCCTTTTCATCACCTGATCTACTGTCCTGGACATTGCAGGTGCTCAATAAATGAAAAACTTGAATTGAATATGCAATTAAATATGCACAAAAAAGTTTTCGTTCATTCATCATTTTAACAAACATTCCAGCTCTGTTTGGTTTGGAAGGTATTATTGCTTAATTCCCAGAACCTATGGATATGTCACATTTCATGGCAAAGAAGACTTTATAGCTGAGATTGGTTAAGGTCCTTGAGGTAGGGAGAGTGCCTGGGTTATCCAGGTGGGCTGAATCTAGCTAATGAACCCTTAAAGGGAGAAATCTTCCTCAGCTGTGCTCAGAGGCAGCCATGATGGCGGAGAAATGGTCAGAGTGATGCAATGAGAAGAGGACTCCATGCACCAATGTTGGCTTTGAAGACTAAGGTGGGGCCAGGAGCCAAGGAAGGCTGGCATCTCCTGAAACTGGAAAAAGCAAGGAAAGGGATTCTCCCCCTAGAGACTTCATTTTTTTATTATTTTATTTTATTTTTTAAAGATTTTATTTATTTATTTGAGAGAGAGAGTATGAGCAAGAGAGCAGAAGCAGAAGGAGCAGCAGAGGCAGAGGGAGAAGCAGTCTCCCCTTTGAGCAGGGAGCCTGATATGGGGCTCAATCCCAGGACCCTGGGATCATGACCTGAGCTGAAGGCAGTCACTTAACCCACTGAGCCACCCTGGCGCCCCACCCCAGGGCCTTTAGAAAGGAACGCAGCCCTGCCAACACCTGATTTTAGTCCAGTGAGACTTGTGTCAGACATCTGGCCTACACAACTTTAAGGTAATAAATTTATTTTTGTTTTAAGCCGTTAATTGGTGGTAATTTATTATAGCATCAATAAGAAACTCATACAAGCAGAAATGATCCAACTCTGTGGCAATTTGATCCTGCCAAAGGATTCTCTGGGGCTTTGCCATTGCCATAGTCCTGGAAGCATCGGTGTTTGTAGAGGACTCTTCTATCAAGACAGGGCAAGATTGATGTTCTGGAGCTCTCTTCTGGGGATGGGAAAATCAAATCCTTTTCATAACTACATAATGAATAGTAGGTACATTATTTTAACAAATCTGCTTGGAAGTCAGTATAGGAAGCTTCCCATGGGAAGAGGGGTGTAGCATATAGTAGGGTCAAGAGGTCTGTGATTGGGATCTGGTCTCACTACCAGCTAGCTGTGTAACTTTGGGGACATCACTCTTCTGTTTTGGTTTCACTCACCTTCATCTGTGGAATTAGGAGGTCTAGAAATCTTTTAAAGTTCTCTTTCACTCTGAAATTAAGAGTTTTTAGGAAGGCTGGTGGAGAATGTGTATCGATGCTTTCAAATGTCACAGAAATAATCAACATTCATCATCCAACTACCATGGGTGTTGAATGTGGTTTATTTAGAAAATCACATTTATTCTATTTTAAAGACTAATGAATAAGATCCACAATGTTCTCACAAATAAAATCTAGTATTTTTACCAAAAGTTTGCCCTAATCTGAATTATTTTTCTCAGCCAAGCTATCTTCACTCTCCCTATACACAGTACGGTGTGAAAGACTTGCTGGGCTGTTGGTAGTCTTCTGGGGAAAAATCTTTTCTTTACTTAGTTCTACTTCAGACTCAAGGAAAATTATCCTAATTCTATTTTTCTTTTTAAAATATTTGCATTGCCACTAAAATCAAAAGGTCAGAGTCTAGCCCTTTGGGTGAGAGCAAACATGTAGCTCCATCATTGTCAGAAGAGATCTGAATTTCCTCGTTATGAATGACACTTGAGTCAAATTATGAAGCACATAAGTGAAAGAAGTTTTCATTACTTTCTAGTCACACTTTGTAAAAGCATTTGCCAGCCTGATTGGCATGTTATTCATGAGACTTGGCCAGGAATGACCCTTGAGTTATGATAAAAAAGATAAATTTTTCTGTTAAACATGAAGAGTTTTAATGATATGTTAATTAAATAGATCATTATTATTACATTACACGGGTGCTTCCACATCCTCTAGTGCTGACCCTTTGCTCCCATTACCTCCCACTTATAGAAGTCCTCCTTGTTTCTCTTCTATCCACTGACCCATTCATTTGTTTGTGCATTAAGCACCGACTTGGTCCCAAGTAGTGTTTCCAATGGAGGCATCCTGGGAAATCTAAAGAGTGAGGAGGAAGAGTGGGTTTGTGGTGGGACAGAAAGGCAGTGAAACTCCTTTGAGGTGCAGGAGAATGTGGTGCCCTCTGGGAACTAAAGAGGGTCAATATGGCTGGAGCTTAGAGTTCAAGAAGACAGAGTGAAAGGCGGCAGCCAGCCAAGTTCCAAGGATCTCACCAGCCCTTTCCCCATAGAGTTTTAGTCTCCTCTTTTTATGTGCCTCTCCCACCTCATCTCTAGCGCATCTTAACCAGCAGCAATAGCTGTAATAACAACAGCAGCATCATGGCGTCATGGGGATGAATGCTTCCTTCCCCTCCCTCTCCATGCCAGGTGCTTTCCAAACACTGTCACATTGTTGCTTACAACTATCCTATGTGGCAGACACTACTTGTCCTCTGCCACCCACCACCCCTTTATATTTTCTTCTACTAAGTGGTCTCCATTTTTTCATCCATTTTTTTATATGACATAATCTGATATCGTCTTATCCTCTTAGGAATACCTGTAAGACCATGCCCCACTGCCTCTCTGTCTACTAAGGTATGGAGACAATGCCAATGGAAGGACCCTGGTTTTCTCAGATCGCTAAGGTTGTTACTCCTCTCATTCTGGAAACCCTATTTCCATGAATACATATGGACACGCAATAAAAATATTTTTGAGAAATCAATTCACATTTTGGATTCACACTGAATTTAATATTGATGAAGACCTCTCACTTTTTCAACCCATGGGGCTGTTCCGCCATGCCTCCATCTGTACTTGGTGATTTCATTGTGGCGATGCCTATAGGATGATAATCTTCTGGAATATATTTGCATTAGAGTGGGTGAACATCTCCAGCTTCCACCTTACCTCTCAGTCACACCAGGCAAGATGAAGAACATCCAGAAGTGAATTCCAAACACGAGAATGACCTGAAAAATGACCTTTCCCAGTACAGTCTTCCGGAGGTATAGGGCTCTGTCCACCACCATGGTTCCAAACTGAATGAGGACCATCACCAGAAATGGCCCAGGAACCTGGTCCTCTGACAGTGAAGAGGTGATATCTGCCGCTGCTGAGTGTTTCTGGGAAGGAAACAACAGGTTCAGGCATGAGTGGCATTTCACTGGACAGCATCCCTCTTACTCATTGGATGTATGGTGGCCTTTGCCCCCAACCTACCCCAAAGGCCCAGAAGCCAAAGACGATGATGACAAAGTCAACAGTGTCGGCCAGGAACATGAGCACATACACATCGGTCACAGCACTGTAGTCTGGGTGGATGAGGTCATAGAAGAACTGCCTGATGGGCACATATATTTGCAGAGTCCTGCAAAACAGAGACCCTTAGCACTTGCTTCAGGAGGGGAGGATGGGAGGAATGACCAGATACCGCCATCATTCCATTCCTCTGCATCCCTCTTTCCAAGCAGGTCACACCTCCCTCTTCAGCCTCAGCAGAGTCTGCTACAGGTGGCTCCTGATCTAACAGAGAGCATAGACAAATTCATTGCCAAGGAAGGCACTCTAGCCCTTTTTTGCCGATGAGACCACAGGCCTCTTCTCTTGCCTGAGCATAACAGTGGTCTCAGGTCTCAAGATGTGGGGTTTGTCACCTGATTCAATGACTCCGTGTCTGGAAGCCCCTGAGCATGCTCCTTAGTTCTCTGTGTTTTTATTTCCTCTATTAGAAAACTTGGGTAAGAAGCAGACCTGAGACTCAGGGCTGGGGTGAGAATTGTATGGGACTACATGGTGTTGCTTAGACCAGGAGTCTGACCTGAGCACCAGGGACACATTCGGTAGCCCCTGCTCTTCCCCTATTTGGGTCCTGTGCTCCTCCTCCTGGTTCCCAGGTGGTGCCTTGAGCTTTTGACTGCACCTTGTTCTGTCCAGCCTCTGCCTTCAATTCAAGGCCCTGTTCAGGCTGGATGGTCCTCCTTGTCTCAGAGCCCACATTCAGGGCTAGCCCTGTGGAAACTCCTCCATACCCATGGCTCATTTGCTGCCTGTGTCCCTGGTACTTGGGCAGGGGGTGGCGTACACTTTGCTGGAGACCAGCTGTGTGATGTAAGACCTCAGTTTCCCCTCTCTAGGATGACAGCGTTTCTCTACATCCCTTCCAAATTTGACATCATACCCCTCTCTGTCTGATTGAGTTTTAGCATGATGATGCTTGGGAAAATACGTACCAGGAATCCTGAAATCATTTATTCTATTCAAACAGAAAAATTGTGTTTATATTTAATTGGATATAATTAAATTAAATTATATTTAATGGATATAAAATGAAATGATATATGGGTATAAAAATGAATCACACTGAAAAGTGATTTTTTAAAAACAACACAGCCCCTCACACCTGTTAGAATGGTTATCATCACAAAGATAAGAAGTAACAGGTGTTGGTGAGGATGTGGAAAGAAGGGAACCCTCGTGCACTGTTGGTGGGGATGTAAATTGGGGCAGTCATGGTGGAAAACAATATGGAAACTCTCCTCAAAATTAAAAATAGAACTACCATATAAGACAGCAATTCCACTTCTGGGTATTTAGCTGAAGGAAATGAAAACTACTAACTCAAAAAGATGTCTGCCAAGATAGGGAAGCAGCCTAAGTGTCCACTGATGGATGAATGGATAACAAATATGTGTATACACACACACAATGGCATATAATGAAATATATATATTATACATGGAACAAGTCAAAGAATACCAGATAACGTATGATCTCACTAATATGTAGACTCTAAAAAAAAAAATCAAAACCAAAAACCCATACTTGTAGATATAGAGAACAAATTGGTTGTTGCCAGAAGTGGGGGTTGGGCAAATGAGTGAAGGGGGTCAAAGTGTACAACCTTCCAGTTATAAAATAAGTTAGTCCTGGGATGTAATGCATAGCATGGTGACAACAGTTAATTAATCCTGTACCATAATTAATCTTAAATAGTCTCATTATAAGAAAAAAATCTGTAACTATATGTAGCGATGAACATTATCTAGACTATCGTGAACATTCTCCAACATGTGCATGTATCGAATCATTATGTTGTACACCTGAACTTAACCTAATATTATATGTCAATTATATCTCCATTAAGAACAACAGGATAATGGCTCATTTTCTTCTGCCTTCAGCAGATGATGTCTGCGATATGAGAAGTAACTTCTTTGCTCTTTAGTCCTGGTTTATAGGAAACAATTGATACCAGCTTCCTGGCCCTAAAATAAAACACACCACCCAAGTGTCTTCAGGCACTCACTTCTTTATGGTAAATGCTTTTGCTTTGATTAAATGTTCTTGAAGCTTTTCCATATAAAGTTCCCTTTTGCTTTTCTGCTTGACGCTTAAAACACTGCTTCCTTTCTGACTGCTGTTCCGCGTGCTTGTGCTGCCTAGAAATACAAAGAAACCAAGATGTGCTGAGTTACGGGTTTGCTGACAGAAGTACTGCAGAAGCCCCCGGAAGCCACAGGTCAGAGGGATGGCCTGAAGTGGATTTAGAGGGTGAGTATACACAGGTGCCTGTAAGAACAGTGACTGAGGATTTGGAACCTGCAGTTTCAACTCTGCCACAGTAAAATGCATCTGTGGGCTTCTATACCCAACACTGGCTCTTTCTGGGGTTGTTACGGGATCTCTATCCCCGGAAGAAAGAGATTGGAAGAACAGTTTTTATAGTACTAACTGGGATCCCAGGTCGTGGGGTTTCCAGATTGGGTCCACGACACAAGCCTTTTTCATGTCCAGATTTCTCTAACGGTAAAATGAATATTGGACGACTGCTGGTGTCTGCCTGAAAAGTATATTCCGAAGATGAATACACTGGTGTTTGGAAAGCTTCAGGCAGGAGCTCTACAAATACAAAACCCAGTTTCTCCAAGAGTGGCAACTGTCGGGCCTATCTATCTGCTGGTGATACTCACTAGTTAGTAAGAAATGAACAACCAGAGTATAAATACAAGGTTTTGCTAAAAGTTCCCTTGATTAAATGTAAAAGTATTTTCAAAGTGAATTGTACTTTACAGCATTCTGGACACACCCAGCAGAATTCTCTGGATATGACTTAAAAATTAGCATGTGCCCAGGCGCTTGGGTGGCTCAGTTGGTTGAGTGACTGAATTCACCTCAGGTCATGATCCTGGAGACCCGGGATTGAGTCCTGCATCGGGCTCCCAGCTCCATGGGGAGTCTGCTTTTCTCTCTGACCTTCTCCCTTCTCACACTCTCACTCTCTCTCAAATAAATAAATAAAATCTTAAAAAAAAATTAGCATGTGCCCACACGGGCCGTGTCCTGGCACCTTTCACAACCACCTGAAGTCTTTGTTCTGGGAAGGAATCAGACATTTTGTAGAATGATATGACTGTCCCAGGTCACACAGCTGAGGCAGGATCTGAACTCGGGTCTGTCTTATTTCGAAGTACTTTCTTCTCTTATCACAACATGTCTCTCCTCGATAGCACCCAATAAATCCCCTTACCCAAGAGCCAGACCGCTCGTACTGCAACAACCGGAAAACTCAGGAGGTATACTAGCCTAAGGATAGCATGTGACAGATACCTCTTTTGGACCTATTGGAAGAAAAGCTGGATCTGGGGGACGTCTGGGAGCTGCTTCCGGATCGCTTCCTCCGGATGGCCGAAGGCTGCTCCGGGAAGGACACGTGTACCGACTCTGCTGACGCAGCCAGGTTGATGGATTTCAGAGAATCGGAGGAGGCTCTCCTGCCACGACCGAGGGAGAGCTCATCATCTGACTCTTCCTTGTCTGTGCCACTGTCGGCGATGTCATCTTCATCCCACAAGCCGTGGCACTGAGAAAGCATAAGGGACAACTCAGGGGGTTGTTCCAAGGGAGGGAGCTATATTCTGCCCTACAGTATCGCATCCCTCATGATTCATGATTAGAAAGCCAAGTGTGAGATATGGTGACTGTAGTTGATGACACTGTATTTTATAACTGACATGTGCTAAGTGAGTTAGAATTTAAATGTTCTCACCAAAAAAAAAAAAAAAAGGAAAAGAACACAGTTGCATATGGGAGGTGATAGTAATTAATTTCATGGAAGGGATCCTTTCACAGTGTCTACATAAATCACCTCACCACGGGGTATACTTTAAGTATACTATAATTTTTTTTTGGCATTCATACTGCAGTGAAGTGGAGAAAAGATTAGAAAGCCAATGGATTCTAGGAAAGCTTATTATCTAGATATTTGTGATGGTCCCAAGAGAGTGGGGATGAGTGGGTGGAGATCATAAGAGTATGATTAATTCACTGACATGGAGGTAGAAAATGTTTGGGAGATGGAGGAAAGGTGAAATTAGAATCACTTGACTTGTTCCAGAGTGAAAGCACTTTCTAGAACATATTTCTCTGTTCTTAGAAGTAGCATTTTATCGGTGGGTGAATTTAGCCCCACCACCTCATATTCACCAAGTATCTATACTTGAATAATGATGCATCCCTCCATCAACATACACAGTAAGATGTGAACGCTTGGATTGCCCATGGCTGTGTCAGGAACAGTACTGCGAATACTTTACCCCAAAAATGTTGGTCCTCATATGAGACAGAGGTTATGATGCACTCTGCAGAGTCTGGATTTTGCTTCAAAGAATAAGCAAAAGGGGCTGGCAGGACAGACAGCAGGAAGGACAGCAGAAGAGGCTGAGAAAAACCAGGGACCTTGCTGGTGCAAGATGCTACCTAGATAGCAAATCCCCCTTTCAATGAACTTGCTGCTGCTACTCGAAGCTCCCCAGTGAGCCCACTGCCTTCTGGGTTCCCAGACTGCCAGGCTATGCATTTATTCCCCAGGACCTTGCCCAGTCCTCCCTCTGACACAGGCTGTAGAGGATAAGAGCTCCAGGCCAATTTGCCAAAATTCAGTTTGTAAAAAAATAACTTGGAAAATGGTCAATTCATTAAAAGAAAAAATCACCTAATTTATAGACTTCTTAAATATATAGAGAGATGTATTATTTCTGAAAGATATTCAATGGATGCTATTCTTATAAACATAGCAAACATTCTAGATTTTCATAATGGGATTTTTCAACTTCTATTAATTTCTTTTAAATCATTTTAAAAGTTGCTTCTTTCTTTTGCCAACATTTGAACATACTTTGATTCTTTTACTACTTTCATAGTAGCATATTTGTTAGTGAATTCTTCCAATTTTTTATAAAATTGCTAGCAACTCATACCAAATAGGACAGTTTTAACCACTTTTGACATTTCCATATCGTTTGAGTTGTTTGGTTTCCAATAGCAGCATTGTTTAATAGGTTTCCAAAGCTGTAGGGTAGTTTTGTCTTCTTACGAAATGATCTGTCATTCCAAAAACTATTTTTCATATCATTAGCCAAAATTTCAGCTTAATAGTACCTCAAATACATTCATACATTTCATATATGAAATATTCTAAGGAATCAGAGTGAGTATACCAATATGAAACACCAACATTTTGTTTATTGTATGCTTTAAATACACAATTATAGCTGTGAAACCATTTAAATATTAATGAAAAGGCAGCAAAAGTGCCTAACAATTTATAAAAAATTTTAATTGAATTTTTTTATTTTTAACTTTGAAAAAATTTTTTAAAGAGAGAGTTTGAGAAGCAGGGGAGGGAAACAGGGAGAGAGAGAGAGAGAATCTTAAGAAGGCTCCATGCTCCACGCAGAGCCATCTGCAGGGCTCACTCTCACAACCCTGAGATCATGACCTGAGCCAAAATCAAGAGTTGGATGCTTAACGAATTGAGCCACCAAGGTGTCCCCCCAAATTTTTTAAATGATGCACAGAAGGATATAACAAGTTGCAAGAAAGTTCTAAAGTGACCAAATTTATATGATCATGTCCTTTTTTAAAAAAATTGAGGTGTAATTGACATACAACGTAATGCCACCATGTCTTAAATGCAGAAATTTAAACTTCAATTTCTAGAACTAAAAAAATGATATTAATATATTTTAATATGTTCATAACAAGAGTTAGTACATTGTATGAATACAGGTAATTTATCAGAAGAACTGGAAATTTTAGGCAAACTCAATTCTGTCTAACTGGTTTCCTTGGACAATATACCTTTACAAACCCACCACACTCCTGTGACCCAGGTAAGGCTCCCCCTGAGTGGAGGATTAGGGACTAACACATTTTGCAAGGTGGTAAAGACAGAGTGAAGATCCTGACCAAGCTATATGCAGAGGAAGCCCAGTTTGAAATAGCATACCAAGTAGGATAGAAGTTGAACACACTGTTACATATGTCTGTATATGTGTATGTGTGTGTGTGTGTGTGTGTGTGTGTGTGTATTAACTTATGTCAGCTTGTTCTAAAAAGGAACTAATAGGGCACCTGGGTGGCTCAGTCATTAGGCGTCTGCCTTCAGCTCAGAGCCCCTCACTGGGCTCCCTGCTCAGCAGGAAGCCTGCTTCTCCCTCTCCCACTCCCCTGCTTGTGTTCCTTTCTTGCTGTGTCTCTCTCTGTAAAATAAATAAATAAAATCTTTAAAAAAATAAAAAGGAACTAATAAAGATACTACTTGATAAAATGAATTTGAAATATTTTATAAAAGGAGACCAGGTTAAAATAGGAGACGGAAGTAAGGTAGTGACAATTGGCACATTTATACATAAAATATATATTATGCAGCACTTTCTAATTTTTAGAGTTGAGTAGTGTATTTGTAAGCTTAGCTTGTAGTTCACAGTGTACAAGAAGAAAAACCCACATGGTTTTTCAGGGGGATGACAAGAGTTGCTGAACCTGAGACAGGCCATCCTGCAGATAGATCTTCCCAGAGTAGTGTAATGAATGGCTTTCTCAACAATAAGCTTACAAGAAGCACAGCTCTGGGCTTCACTCAACCATTTAATGTATGGTTTCTCATTAGCGCTAATAGTTTCATGACACGAAGTATCCAACAAAAGCCATTCTACTGAAAGAAGGTAGGCAGAAGTTGAACTTGAGATGAGAGGCAATAGGATCACCCTAAATTGTAGCTCTCTGGTGTTCTGGCTTAAACAAGAAGAACTTAGTGTATTAGGCATGTACTGCACACCATCCAAGCAATTCCCGGAAATATGGATTAAGTATGATATGTTCATAATAGAAGGAGAAATATGGAGGAATTTTCTCCCAAACTTATAACAAGTTCCATTACTGAGCACATAGTGTTAGAGAAAATGTCCACTAAATGAACACAACCGTTAAAAAAAGAAATAGAGCACACAAGAAGATGCACTCATTGGCCCCCTGGCCTCATGACCAGTCCTAATGCTCAGGTCCTCCAGGAATATCACAGGTGCCTGCAATTATCAACATGTGCTGGTCAGGTGTTCATGAGCCGTACCTTCAAAATTGACCGATGGAAGAAAAGAGCCAGGAGCTGAATGAGATCATAAAGGACATAACCTTCTTTCTTTTCCACTCCTATGATATTAGGTGGGTGGTAAGGTTTATCTTTGTTCAGTTCCACATTCTTGTTCCAGGGAAAGAACCCAAATTGGAAGAAATACTTGACCACAATTGCCACCTACACACAGATGATGGAAATTAAAAAAAAAAAAAAGAAAAAGAAAGAAATTACTTCTTTGAAGAATGGTTATATATGAAAAACAGTGATATAAAAAATAAAAAATTTAAAATATCATTTCACAGTTTTGATGATAAGAGTGAACAAAATTATGTGGAATAATAATATTATCATTCTCACATGGACTTTAGACTGAGAGTAATATTTTACTCTCGCTAGTGCCTCTGATTGTAGATACATGAGGCCCAGTCAGGTTACTTATAACACCTACTTAAATGATTTTCTCTATTTTTTGAGGAGTTGGCTAATTTATACCGATTTAATGAGGCATTTATATAATTATTCAGCTATTAAAATAAGGTAATGAGGAAAAATGAACAAAAATAAGTTTATATTTTACGTATTACTTTAATTTGTCGTGTTTTTGAGAATCTCAGGTAGTTTTGATGCCTATTTTCACTTTCCTCTGACCTCTTTGTTCTCACCATTTTATTGCTCCCTGGAAGTTCTCCTCAAGAAGAAATAAAAGTAAACAAAACAAAAATTTGCCAGTTGTGGTGACTAGTTCAGGGTATAAATATTGTAGAGAGGTTGTTGGCCACAAAAACACATGAGAAAATTGATGTGCCTCATTTAAGCATCCCTCTAAAATCTGTGTCAGGAGAGGTTAATTGGAATATATGCAATTCAGCAATAAAAATATTTTGAAAGTCCTCTTTTGACCTAGAGTCTCATTTTACCTCTTCTCCTGTCTCTCTCCTTCTTATAGTCAAGCTTCTGCAAAGAACAGTCCTGTGCTCCTTATCATGCTGAGCAGCACGGCCACATCCTGGATGCCAGAGCAGAAAGCTGAAGATCATCCCTGCCTTTCCCTTCTCACTCACACCCCAAACTCTTTTAGTCACTTACTAATACTTCTCATTTACTCAGTCATCTTAGCCTCATCGCCATTGGGTCAGTTCACATCCTATGACCTCTCACCTGGACAGTTAAGACTAATTCCTAGCTGGTCTCCATCCCTTCACTTTCATTTTGTGTAAAACCTTGCTAAAGACAAGCATGACTGAGTCATGCTTCTGTCCAAATATTTCCATACCAAGGAGACAAAGTCCTGAGCATAAATCGTGTTGACATTCCCAAGATCCTACTACTGTGCTGTCCACTCACAGCCTGCTTCCCAGCCATCGCAAGCCACCTGTCATTCATGGCACATACCAGAATGTCTTGTGCCTTTGTTTCTTGGCATGGGTTATTCCCAATGACTTGCAGCTCCCTTTGCTTTCCATCCTTTGGTGACCTTACATTCATCCTTTAAGACTCAGGTCTAAGATGTCTTCTGATGATAAATTGCCATGATAGCCTTCCCCCGCCACGACTAGGCTCCATTTTTTTTCATATACTCTGGTGCATTTTTGTGTCATATTATAGGGCAGTTCTTTGTTTACAACATATATTTGCCACATTGGTCTGTGAGGCATTGAGAAACAGAAAAACAGCTTAAAAAAATAAAACAGGGCGCCTGGGTGGCTCAGTGGGTTAAAGCCCCTGCTTTCGGCTCAGGTCATGATCTCAGGGTCCTGGGATCGAGGCCCGCATCGGGCTCTCTGCTCAGCAGGGAGCCTGCTTCCTCCTCTCCCTGTCTCTCTGCCTGCCTCTCTGCCTACTTGTAATCTCTCTCTCTGTGTCAAATAAATAAATAAAATCTTTAAAAAAAAAAATAAAAAATAAAATAAAAAATAAATAAAAAATAAAACAAACGTAGTGTCTTTTTCTCCTGTATAGCACAGCTCTAGGGTTTTGGCACATACTCTAAGTTGTAGAGTGAATGAATATCAGCTTAATTTTCCACTTCCTCACTCCTCGGTATGACAGAGAAAATGGAGAACCCAGTTTAATTTAACTAGGAAGATTTTATTTTCTGATGAAAGCTACATATAATTAGCTCTTGTTCCCTTTTGTAAGTTCTTAGAACCCGCTCTTCTTCCACTTCTAGGTTAGAAACTCCCTCAACTCAGAGGTGTTACAGAGAAGAGACCCATTCCCCAAATGAGGAGATATTTATGTCCTGGATCACAAAGTGATGTAGTAGAAGTAATACTTAAAAGTGATTATTTTGGCAAGATTGTGATGGATTGGCTGCTTAAAATAATAGATATGTATTTCTCTTTACATCTTTTTTTTAAAAGCATTTAAATGTATTTAAATAATTATTATGGAAAGGAGATACATGATAGTTTAAACTGATGCTTTTGAGGTGATTTGGCAAATAACTTTGTTTTATTTTATTGAACTATCTATAAACCTACACAGTTTCTAGAATCTAAATATAGATCCATCATGAGTTCTTTCCTTTAAGAAGCAATTACAGTATCATTGTTAGTGAAAACTTTCCCTTATGAGCCAGGTAAGAAAATCAGTCTTCTTCACAGACCCCAGAACACAAAGAACTACAATAACTCAAGGCACAAAGTCTATCAAGCCTCCCATTTTATTCCCAATTTTATTGTTGTCATGGGAATTTGTGATCTTCTATGTATTTAATGGGGAAGGATAGAAAAGCAGGTTTAGACGGGGGGAACAGAGTCTCCTGCCCCTTCACATGTGATGGAAATAAGGTAGCTTACCCTTGTGTGATTCAGATTCTTAGGTAGGTACTTATATGGCTTTGTGTTTTGGTGTGTGGACACTGGCTTTTAGGCTTAAAAATGGGAAATATACCTGTCGTACCAAACTATATTCGCAATGTTTACAGTATTGTTTAATTCAGTGTCCATGCACTGGACATCCACCAGCACCAGGCACTATACTTAGTTCCGCATAACACGTTATCTCAGTGGTTAATTTCATAGGATGGATGACTAGATTTCAAAAGCCTACCCTGCCATTTGCCAGCTGGGTCACTGTGGTCAATTTTTTAGTCTCACTAAAGCTGTTTCCTTCTCTGTTAAATGGAATGATGGTAGCACCTATCTTGTATGAAGTGTGTAATGTGAAAAGATACACAATTGCTAGCACTAAACAGCTGTGAGTGATCATTGTGTGGCCATCTAAGAGCATCCAACTAGCTGAAAGTCCTATTTAAACTGTCCTGGAGGCAGGGCAGGCCAGCCTAGAGTGAATGCCAGAAGTGATTTCCAGGAAGGTCCTGCCCCAAGCTTACCTCTGTGTAGACAATGGCCATCATCCAGAACCGTCTACTGGGCCTGGGGACAGACAGCATGGCCCAGAGGAAGATCAGAATGGGGAGCACAAGGGTGATCATGGAAGCAGAGACCATGTGGTTGAGTATAATCACAAAATAGCACACCATTTCTGAGCGGGCCACGAGAGTGTTGTACATGGCATAGAACAACAGCAAGAACCGGGGCTGGCTAACATAGAATTTCTCAGACTCTTCAAGCTCGTCATCACGGAACATCCTGTTAAAATAAACACCATACGAAATGGGTCTTCATGTCTCCAAATTACTGATTTCCACCTTGCATGATCCCTCTTGTCCGTCCCCCCTTCCCATATCCCCAGATTTCCCGTGAGTCAAGCTAATAGCCTATTACAGAAAGAAATGTGTGCACAAGTGTCTTCCTTGAACAGCTTTTGCTAGTTCTATCGTTCTAGGATGGAAGCACCCAACCCCGGTTCTGCTCGCTTGACCGTCTAGGTGGACGGTTTTCCTTGGGAATTTCTCTCCCTCCAAGCCCAGCAGACAGAGAAGCCCCCGCAGACTCTTACTTGCTCAGCAGCAGCTCGCTGGCCGTGAGCTCGTGAGTCAGGGGCGGTAAGATGCTGGACTCGAGCCTGTCTGAGCGGCTGTCGTCGGGGCTCACGGCCATGTGGCTCTGGCCTGCAGAGTCATCCCGCGAGCAGAAGGACAGGCGCTCGAAGCTGACGGCCTTGCTGTAGGACGGCGGGGCCTCCACGTCGCCATCCTCGGTGGAGTACTGCGGCAGCTCGGCGTCCGGGGTGAGGCCGACTTCTGAGGCCTCGGAGGCCTCGGAGGCCTCCTCCGGCGCCGTGTCTGCTGTGGCGCCCCCGCCCCGGTCAGGGGCTCCGGCCGCCGCCTCGTCGTCCTCCTCGGCCTCCACCTCTGCTATGGTCTCCGTGGTCCCCTGGCGCGAGTAGAGCAGGGTGCACTGCGTGGGCTCACTGTCCAGAGAGAGGGCGGCACACACCCCGGTCTTAGTACCCTCCTGACTCTCAGGACACCCTCTCGGCACGCCCCAGTAAAAACATTAAGAGAAAACTAAATACCCCGTCCGCCCCACCCCCACCCCACGGCCGTATTGCACCTGCTGTATTCCTTCAGAATATTCCAGTCTGGTCTGCAGAGACTGCAAACTCCAGGCTCTTAAATGCAAAAGCCCACAGTGCTCACACCTCAGGGTTGAAAACCTGAGCAAGTCCCACGACATGGCTCATAAGTTACTAAATCCACCTATGCACAGAGGTTGTCTAAATTGGGTCAGGACTCACAGCCATGGGTTCCGGTGTTTATTTCCAAATCAAGACAGTTAGCATAGCATACCTACCAGTCTATAAAGGAGGGTGCCTATGGAAACAGGAAGCCTTGCCAGTCTAGGTCTGTGGGTGTTGGCCAGGAGGTACCCTACTCTCAGTTCTGCACAATGGGTCCACCCCTACCCATAAGGGGAGGATAGGAATGATAAAACATTGGCTAAATGAAACTGCATGCTTTATGGAAAAAAGTGGCATTTGTCTTGAATATCTGTCTCTCCTTCCTATTTTTCCGTCCTTTGCCTTTTTCTTACGGGTGCTTATCACATTTGACTGAATTTTCACCATCTCTCCAGCTCTCAGCCATCCACCACTGGGTTCTTTGCCTGGCACGTGGAAACACCGCCATTTTCTCCTCCCCACGTCTGTGGACCCTTGGCCCTTCTTCCTTTGAACTGTTGGCTCCAGCCCTGGGATGCACTCCTGCTCTCTCCCTCCCAAAAGTCTTTGACTTATTTTCTTCTACCTGTTCCCCTTGGAGGGTTCATTCTCTCTAAGCTTTCCCACTTAGCTTCATCTTCTGTTTTTGGCAACCTGTCCATCTCTCTTTCTTTAGTCCTTGATCTCTTCACTTTCCCTGTCAGGTTCTTCCTGGAGACTTTGGAAATGAAAACACAGCAGCCGTGCCAGGGAAATTCATGGCATGCCTGTTTTTATTGTCCACCCCAGCCCCCTGAAGGGGAAAAGGGCAAAGATGTTCTGGAGTTGTGGAATCTGGTGGTTGTAGAGGCATACTGTACTAGACTATGAAATTGTACTGTTATTTGAATGGCAAACCATGAGCAGCTAGGGTCCACACTGAGATTCTCAAATACACAGGTTGTACCCATTTTTTAAAATTTTTTTATTGTTTGCCCCAGGGTGTACCCATTTTTCTTGTCATAGACACCAGTGTAGACATGTCAATAAGTGAGTGGATGAATGCATGGATGGGTAGATGGATGAATGGATGACTAGACCTTGGCAGAGCCCTTTGTGGCACCTTGAGACTGAAGAACATATGTGTGAGACCTTGGTTCCCACTCATGTGTTTAATGATCCCAGGACCTTGGGCTTCAGTATGGACATCACATAGGAAGCTCTTGGAAAGTCAAGGCAAACTGGATATTTTTCTAGGACTTACCTCAATTAAACAGCCTCCTAGAAAGATCATGAAATTGATCACCCTAGACAATTTTCAGAGCAGTAGAGCCAACCCCACATCAAGTCTAACTTCCAGTTGGACTCTAACCAATTACAAACATGCTCTTTATGATTTTGGAGCAGGTCTGGCCCGGAAGGGATTTAGCAAGTCCCAATACCTTCAAGACTCAACCAAGTGGAGTGGAATAGCATGGGCCTGCCAGGGGACATCTCAAACAGCCAAGGCATTCCCATCAATGCCAGGCACCAGCATACTGCAGCACTGTATTAAGCTATACAGCTGCCAACAAAAATAAGTTAACACCCCTCTGATTTACCACTATGTACAGTCGAAATTGAAATTTGTCTTGGATTGGGTTATTTTGGTGTCAGGATAAGCACAACGTAGCTGATGTTTCTGTGCCCCCGTGAGCCATTCTAAAAGGGAATTTCAGAAAGAACTTTTGGACCGTATATAAATAATTTCATTTCTAAATGATTATGCTTTTATGGTAGGATTTAATGAGACAACTCAAGCCCAAAGCAATATTAATTAAAGTCTACGAAGGTGATATATTCTACTGTATCATAATATTCTTGTCTAAAACCAATGGCAAAATATATTCTAACTTTTACAGAATTGTTCTCATCAACAAAAAAGGACTACAGGTGGCATAAAAAAATTTTTTTTTCCTATTGCAGGTATCTTTCCTGATACATTTTCCCCTGTGAGGACTGCCTACATGAGCTCTCAATCAAGGAGGAAGCATGCTTATTTCTTTAAAAATGGAAAGTGCAAAATACTTACAAAATGGAGGACAATGTTTATGATAAGGATTTTTAAGAAACTCCTAACAGACAAAAACTGAAGAGCGGTTAGTTTCAGAGAACGCTGTCCTGGGACCGAGCAGTTACGTCCCAGAACGAGGGGCGTTGATGCTTTGGTGAGTCATGCAAATTCTTAACATAAAAATTAAAAACAAAAACAAAAACAAAAAAACCCAAACACACATCACAAGAACTTATATTTGCAATGACACGAAAGGGAACAAGTGAGAAAATTCTGGAACAAAGCATGCACGAGTTAAGCACCTTGATGCTAAACTGCCACTGTCAGCTGATGAGGAGGACATATCCATGCTGAACATTTTACGAAGCCTAGGTCGAGCACGCTCACTTGTTTTAGGAACAGTTTCTGGTCCATCTAAATCATCAAGGGTAGACTGCCTTGAGAACAGCATGGTTGCTTCGGTGTAGCAGCTAGCAGCGCAAACAGTCACAGAGACACAGGGTTAAAACACCAGTGGTACATCAGTTTACACACGGATCAGTTGACCAACACACCGCCATGCAGCAAACCACATGTGACACCAACAGTGCGGACGCCGAGCACCACAGTGCGGCTCATGGAAGGGAGGTCAGGAAGGTCCTGTTTGGCCGGACCATAAGACACAGCGGTTCTCAGTTGGTCAAAATGTGTGCGCGGGGTGATAAATCACGATTGGTCCCCTCTCCAGGCGGGGTGGGGAACGGGAATAACGATAAGTCCCAACATGCCTTGCACAGAGCAGAATTCACACTTTATAACTTTGTAACTGAGCTTTTCGCTGTTTTCATTAAAGAAGATATGTTTTATTTGGAGCTCCCAATCCTGAGTTCATTGGAAGCATTTTGTAACCCAATTGCGGAAGCAGAACTATCTGCTTGTGTAAAATGTACACAGAACACGTCAATGTTTTAAAAATACCGGTCTCCAACAATGAGAGAGGGAAGCTCAGAAATAACCACACGGAACTGAATTGTCCACCCCGTTTTCTGAGTGGTATTCAGTTAAGCCAAACTAGATGCCTTGCGTGGAGAAGAGATGCTGGTTTGATACTCAACCGGATATAAACCAACATCCGAGAAAAAAAAAAAACCAAAGAAATAAAATGGTACAAAGGAAACAACAGAGGAAGTCTAGCGATGGCAGGGTCATTTTGTCTGTTAACTTCTCGTTTTGCCTAAAATATTTTTTCTTCTGGATCATGTTTTAGGTCTTGGCAGATGTTATTAGGGCGAGAACCCATTGGCTAAAATCCTCATGTTGCCCCCACAGAGCAACAATCAGGGAGGGAATGGTGGTGGATTCAGGCCTGAGGACTGCGTGAGCTAGGAGAGGAGAAGAAGCAGACAGAGTTACGACGTAGGCATCATCTCAGTGCTGACGTAGAGTTTAACCCAAAGGGGGACAAGTACCTCAAAGAGCCTCTGAAGGAGGCTACTGAAATAAGAATCTTCCAGCCTGAGCACCATTGACCTGGCTGACCCAGGGGAATGGGCCTTGTGATACAGGTTGGCTGAATTTCTGGCTGAACATCGTTGTCATGGGAGCAAACTAGGCCTATGGCCTGCACACACGCAGGTGTGCCCAGTCAGTGATGGGGAGGCAGAATGGAAACCATGCAGGAATTAACAACCTCCAGGCCTAGCAGGTGAGCAACCAAATGGTCTCTAGTAAGGACACAGAGACTGATTTTTAAGAAAGGCCCTAACTCCTTTAGATGTCGTCAAATCCTTGACCGAATGAGGCAATGAGGACAAGGCAAAGCAGAAACTCAAGGGCTAAGCACAGGAGGGCCTGGGCTTGAGTCTCTCCCTGCACTGATGTTAACTGGCCATTGGGGATTATATAAATTAATTGCTCTCTCTGAGGTCTCAATTTTTTTTTAAGAATCAGAAGAGGTTTTAATATGATGAAAATAACTGCAGATATAATTAATTATTTGATGAAGTTGTTTCAGTAGAAATTTTTGACCTTCCGTTTATAGACCTTTTAATATTTAACTTGGTTCTCTCATTTATAAGACAGGGGATCTGGACCTTTGGACTTCTGGATTTAATTTCCTATTTTTAGAGCCGCACTCCTATGACCTTTTAGGGGTCTGCAGGCAAAAAGATACCGTGTACCCTCCCCTGTGGCCCTGCTCAGATTTTTTGCGTGGGAACCACTGTTGTAATTCTGAGGTCTGACTCCTTTTGTTTAATGCCTGGGTCCACTGTCGCAGCAGCTGACCCTCACACCACACACCACACTGCACACCATCCCACCCAGAAGGGTTATGTGGAGTATGACCAATTTGTTGCCCAATCCAGGGCAGTTTTAAAAGTAACAGGGAAGAGGAGTTTTCTGATAACAGGCCCAGGTGACAAGCCTGAAAGGACAGCCCTCACTGATGAGCCCGCACTTCGTGCCACCTGGGGGCACACAGCAGTCCCCTAGGTGACATGTTCCAAGTGATAGCCATTCCCTTTCTATCTAGGAATGCTCCTTAGACTGTCATCTAATGTTTCTTGCACAATTTAAAAGAATTTATTTTCTGGGAAAGTAGATGATATCTGATTTCACAAAACAACCATTAAAACAAGCGCCATTAAAAAAAACAAAAAACAAACAAGGCCATTTTACAGCCAGATTTGAAGGAAAGAGTGATTTTTGCAACAAGTCACAAAGGGGATTTAAAGGCATTTGTTAGGCTCTCATCCCATCTGCAGTATGCCCAAAGGCGAAGCTGGGTGACAGGGATGCCAGGCGGGGTCCCCGCACAGGGGGCGGGGCCACACCGAGCATGCTCAGCCGCACTGGGGGGATGGTGCTAGACCCTCACTAATGACACAGGTGTCTCTGAGTGAACTTCCACACTCGGAATCCCTTCTTGGGAAGACTCCTGCCTTTCTAGAAATCAGGGGGCTTCCAGTAGACTTTCATGTAGACAGATACTGCCTGTAGATTTGCAAGCTTCCTTAAGCAAAAAACTAGAAGCGGAACTCAGCCATTAAGAAAAGGGCAGGTGTGTTAACTCATTTATTAACAACAAACACTTGTGTCTCCGCTTTCTTTAGGTTGAAATAAAAAGTAAAAGATACATCAGGAACTAATATCAAGGGTACTGGTTTTCTACTAGTAAATTCATTGATTGTTTGACCACTTCTGTATTTGGGAGATAAATCTAACAGTCTTTGTTGAAAAGCAATCAATGGGTTTAAATAACCCATTATTATTATTATTATTATTAAATAACCCTCCTACCTCATGGTTTTTGATCATGGGTACGGTTTTATATTTGTAATCCTGGGTCCGATTTAAGGGCAGTTACTTGATTTTATTTTATCAGTCTTCTTCCTTTTTTTATCCCTCTTAGGTTATGATTTATAACATTAAGCTAATTTCTTAGCTGGGCATGCTGTCAGTTGTTATGCAGTTAAAAGTTACTAATACAGGAATCAATTATGTTTATTTTATGGACAACTTCTTTTTTAAGATTTATTTTCAAATTTATTTATTTGACAGAGAGAGAAACAGTGAGAGAGGGAACATAAGCAGGGAGAGTGGGAGAGGGAGAAGGAGGTTTCCCATGGAGCAGAGAGTCTGATGCCGGGCTCAATCCCAGGACCCTGGGATCATGACCTGAGCTGAAGGCAGACCTTAAGGATTGAGCCACCCGGGCGTCCCTGGACAACTTATTTTCAATTCAATCTCTAATATTCTCTTTGATTTGTTTGATTTTGAGTTTCGTTCTTGAGCAGCTATTCTTAAACCAGATCAGGAGGCCTGTGAAACCTGTGAAAACTTATGGGAAAAATTTGTATTTATTTGCACTTCTCCCCTTTGGGAGATAGTATATCTCAGCATTTTTCTCATCTTACCATTCTCCGTTTTTCAAAACCTTTTTCAAAACCAGTTTTTTGGTCATAAATAGGTTATAAATTGGATGGATCTGGAAACTCTAAGATCCCCTGTGGACCTTCACTCACCCCTATAACTAGGAAGCACCATCTGTCAGCATCTTGAATATTCACTACATTTGGACAAAATTTTATTTTTTCATTCAGACAAATCTCGTCTTCCCCTGCCTCTGCCAACACACTTGTACATTTTTTCAAACGTGCTCATGCGGTCTTTATTTATTTTTAAGGGAAGAGCTAACATGAAGTATCTTTTTTTTAAAGATTTTATTTATTTATTTGACACAGAGAGAGAGAGATCAGATCACAAGTAGGCAGAGAGGCAGGCAGAGAGAGAGAGGGAAGCAGGCTCCCCACTGAGCGGAGAGCCCGATGTGGGCCTCGATCCCAGGACCCTGAGATCATGACCTGAGCCGAAGGCAGCGGCTTTAACCCACTGAGCCACCCAGGCGCCCTAACATGAAGTATCTTGGTAGAATGTGGATAAAAATGGATTTTTAGTTTTTGCATAAAAATGAATCAAAGAGAAAATAATTCTGTTTAAATTACTGGTCTATATAGAGAGAATTGCAACAAGAACAATTTTAAGAAAGTTGGCAGCTTCCAAATAGTACAGTTATTTATGGTTTGCAAAAAATAAAAATAAGGGCGCCTGGGTGGCTCAGTGGGTTAAAGCCTCTGCTTTCGGCCCGGGTCGTGATCTCAGGGTCCTGGGATCGAGGCCCACATCGGGCTCTCTGCTTGGCAGGGAGCCTGCTTCCCCCCCCTCTCTCTCTCTGCCTGCCTCTCTGCCTCCTTGTGATCTCTCTCCCGCTGTGAAATAAATAAATAAAAATCTTAAAAAAAAAATAAAAATAAAATATGAACCATAATGATTTTTTGTCTCAATGGAGTCTGCCAAAGAGAATGAAGCTCCCCTTTCAAAAATGCAGATTGTGGGGCATTTTCAGGCAGACACACAAGGGGGCGCGTGCTGTCAGCACTTGTCAATCAAGGGACGTGAGGCTAAATTTTCACTTTGTAACTTTGCTATTGTCAATGGTTTTGGAAATTACTGATTAAGAAATGTGGGTATGTTTGGGTGGAGAGAGAATGAGAAACTTTTATTAGCATGCCCACTGTTGTAACAATCGCTTATTTTATTCTAGAAATTAAATGGATCTTGAACAGGATCTCGGTTAGCAAATAAATGTTTTGACCTTGAAAGTCTTGAGAGTTTCTGGCCTTAGTGTCTCTTCTCACAGAAATCTACAATAGCTGAAATATATCTGTTTCTTTGGAACTGACAAAAGATCAAAGATTATTCCCAAATTAAAGTGAAAATATAATGCCTTTTATTATCCCTCAAAGGACTTTAAAAAAAATCGCTACCTATTTCGGGGGAGGGGCAGGAGGCAGGAAGGGAATATATCCAAGCAGAATTTTATCTGTACAAAAATCACATTTAAATCAATATATGAATACATATGTTTTTTCATAAATAAAAATGAGGTTTTGGCATACATTCTATTTTAAACCTCGACTTTTTACTCAATGCAATGAATATCTTTCCATACCAATAAATATAGATTTGCATCAATAGGTAAATTATTGGGTAGCAAGACAACAGGCACAATTGGAGAGGCTCAACTATAGCAATTCAGCAGCAGTGACACATAGCTCTTCAAGGTAAACCTTTTTTTTTTTTTTTTAACCACCTCTCCCCGTTCAGGCTGCAATTTCAACTTGTGGTTATCTATTTGGGATTTGGTATCAATAAAATAGTCTCAGCTCCCTCCCCTCTCTTGTCCTATAACATATTCATGATTTGTGGAGGACAGATATTCCACCAGGCCCCTGAGGCCCTGCACAGTGTCTGACTTGGGACTGTAGGCCATCCGGGACCTTCTAAGACAGCAGGCATGCAGGGTGTGTCTGCGCCCTTCCTACTGCAGGAGTCCCAACCCAGGGTTCCATTGATAATCCTATCAGTGGGTTTTCTTCCCAGACTCAAACTACTTAGAGATGATGTATCTTTATGTGTCTATCTCAAAATCGAGCTCAGGGCCTGGTGTGGAAGAGGTGCTTTTAAACACGTTTCATGAAAGCAACAAATGTTCTTGGTGATAACGTTCCTTACATATGAAGATGTACACAAGGTGGTATTCATCCAGTCTAGCTAATCTTTCCAGGCATTTCAGCCTCCTCCAAGGACAGGACTTCTGCTTCCACTCAGAAGCTAGCTCTGTGCAATTCCCAGCAGCTATCTAGAACACTGAGGCAGAGAACGGGGGAGGCTCTACCAGGACAGGTGGTAAGAAAGACAGGTCAGTTCTCAGAGTTGGCCTGGAGTGCAGGAAGACCCCACGAGAGGCAACAGACCACAGTGGTTAAGAGCCTGGGCTCTGAGCTGAACCCTGTGGTTTGGGACCCGGGCTCTCTTTTACGATACTTCCTAGCTGTGTGGTTCTGGGTATGCTGCGTACCCTCTCTGTGACTGAACTTCGCGTTCTGTAAGATGGGGATGATAACATGCATCCTATAGGGTCTTGGAAGGATACAGTGAGGTAACCCATACAGAGTGCGTCGTGCTGGCCCGTGGCGAGGGCAGGGCCCCTGTAGCGAGACGATGCTCGTGATCACACGGGCCAGGGAGGATGGAAGCTGACAGAATCGCCTCTGGAATTTTTATTAGGGATCACAAAGTAACAATTCTGAAAGGAGAAGATCAAAGATAGCAACAGATGGTAGAAGATTCTAGTATAGAAAATACTCTGTGGGGCAGCATTTTTTTTCAGAGAAATCAAAGATGTGGCTCTTGACACAGAAAGTCATTTTGTGATTGGGGAAGGCTCATTCTTAACTTGCCTCTGGCTTGGAAGTCTCTGTCCTGTGAGTCATACTGGTATTTCTACTAAGGTCTTTTTTTTATTTTAAAGCCCAACATAGGGCTCAGATTCACAGCCCTGAGATGGAGACTTGTGGTGAGATCAAGAGTCAGACGCTTAACCGACTGAGCCACCCGGGCGCCCCTCTAATAGCCTATTACTGATACCTGATTTTTTCTGGCTCAGTAGAGGGGAGGACAGTGTTCCTTTCGCTTTGCTGCACGCAGGGAGGTCGCCTGAAGGGGGCGGGGATCCATGAACGTTTTTTGATTAACTTTCACCTCACACATTCATTTCTCGTATTGCCAAAGCCCAGCTCTTTTACCTTGGTCAAAAGCAAACCCACTGTTTAGAACGTGAAGTACCTGGAGATACTGTCATGTGAATCTAAGCTATCCATCCTGTGGGCTGTCTGTGCACCGGAAGCAGCGCCAGGACGGTCGTCAATGGTGTCCAGTCCAGACTCTCTGGAAAGGTTCATCATGTGGTTCTGGTAGTACATGTGGATGCTCTCCCGAGTGGGAACATTGCCCTGTGGAGGGGAGACATCGCCACAGTTCTTAGATGTCGGTGCAACCCCCTGGCGTTTCTCAATACCGAGAACTCCGGTCAGCACGCCCACCTCACGCAAAGATGAAAACAAAGCTAGTCAAGGTGGGGATTGATGTTAACTCATTGCATTAATGGCCCCCAATATCACTGGGTAAGGCTCACAAGAAAAATCTTCTTGGTTATGGTTAAGATAGTCAAAAGGCACAAACTTCCAGCTATAAAATACACATATCCTGGGGATGTCACGGACAGCATGGTGACTGTACCGCATATTTGGAAGTTTCTAAGGGGCTAGAACATAATAGTTCCCTTCACAAGAAAATAAAAAATGGAACAATGTGCGGCAATGGATGTTAAGTGCACTAACTGTGATCATTTTGTAATATATGCAAATATCGAATCATTGTATTGTACACCTGAAACTAGTATGTTACATTGTTAATTACAACTCAATAAAAATAAGATAAAAACTTGTAAAAATCAAATCCTTTCTTATATGTAGATAAATTGACTAAGCGATAGTAACTTTTTCAGAAACAAACTAGTAGTTTTAAATACTACCTATAAACTGTATGTGACTATATTTTGTTGCTCTGCATATATCTTAATTTTTCCTCTGAGAAGTTTCAGATCCAACTTCCCAGACTAAACAACTAATTCCCAGACTAATCCCTCATGAGACAGCAGTCGGTGCAACTGCAAACTGGTGAGGAGAAGGGACAGAATGAATAAATTGTTTATTGTTGCAGAACTGTGTGTGCACGTGCGTGTGTATGTGTGTGCATACAGTGTCTGATTATTTTAATTCCGAGCAAGGGAACAGATTTAAATATACAGAAAAACAGAGGGGTTATGTAAAGACTGTCCGGGATACAGACTGTAGATTTTGTGTTATCCTCTTTGGAGCTCTGGACACTGACTTTTAAAATCTTTATAATGTGGGAAGAAGCAAAAAGAATTATACCCACAAGTGTTACCTTTTTAATTTCTCTGGTCAGCATACATCTTTCAATTCTCAGAACTGTAGATATATCAATATGCTCCTTTGAAATGGAGTTAAGCCAAGTGGTGAAACTATCCACTGTTGCCAGAAACAGAACCCAGGTGAATTTCAAAATATTAAATATCCTCTTGATGATATTATCTAGGAAGAAGAAAAGCAACAAGATTTCAAAGGAGCAAAATGCCAAAATCAGCCATTTTGCTGTTGTGTAGCACAGCGATGTTTTACCAAGGGCAGACCTGGTTTCAGACCTGCATACCTAATACGGAGTGATGCCCATGACACTCAGCGTGATGGGGGGAGGGGCGTGGAGGAGGACAGGCAGTATAGGAAGCTATGGGTGGGTCTTTCTACACATGCACTGGCAGCATCAAAACCAAACTGGGATAGAATTTTTATCCTGTGGTCAAAACATCAGTCAGAATAGGTCCATATACAGATAATAGATTTGATAAAGAGTAGAGGTTGCATTCAAAGCTACTTCTGCTGTTGACACAGTGACAGAAACAGTCTCTCTATCTAGGATATCCAGTTGGATCCTTTAATGCTTTTTCTAGAAATTTCTTCTTTCCTTAAGGAATGATTATTTTTGGAAACAATTCTATTGATTCAGTGAGACTTTTGATGCGTGGCAATTGCTGTTCAGTTCAATCACCAGCCAGCTATTCTGTCAAGAGCTCAGTAGATATACCAGAAGCATGCTGATAGTACTGCATTAGTTTCATCATTCCTATTTCATTCTACTGAGCTGGGCCCACTACAGAATTCTGCACATGGGATAGCTCCTGTCCAAACCAACAGATGCTGTGAGATTCCTGATGTTCTTGGGTTGTCTTCCCTATCTGCAGCTGTGTTGTGGGGAGCCGGGACAAGTTGCCTAGCATGATAAGCTGAGCTCAGATTGCCACCGTCTGTGACATCATTTGGGTGCAACACACATGCCTCTCTTGTGCCCTAAGGGAATTCCCCAAGAGCTCCCTGATCATCATTAAGGTTGGAGGAGGTTCCCTAACTGTGACCTAACTTATTTTAGGTCAGAATCAAAATAAAAGAGGGAAGATGGTATCTTAACTGTCTGTCTTACTCCTCCATTCCTGGAAGCCAATGGTTTCTCAACTGGTATCCAAGGAACACTTCAAGCCACCAAATTTTGATCCATGTGAGTTTTTTAATTTGGCGTTTAAAAAATTTTGCCTTATTAGCAACTTCAAACACTGACTGGAGTAAAATGAATACTTAGTGACCATCACAATGAATTAAAAACTGCCTTAGTGTTTATCAACAAAACCCTAAAACACCACCACTACCACCAAGAAAAATAACTGGTATCCCTCAACCTTTTCCCCCAACCAAAAGACCCCAGTCTAACTCGGAATTAAATTTTGTAATAGGGAAAAAAAGAAGTTATTTGTGAATTGGGTTGCCTAGGAGGAAGGTAGAATTTCTCTCAGGGAAAGGTTTGCTCTTTTTGAAAGGGGAAATAGTGAAGGGAGGTTTATCTATGGACGGTGTGGCCTCAGGACAGAGTCCAGGTGGGCAAGGTAGAGACAAAGAAGAGTTGAACAGTTCTACCTACTGAAGGACCAGGAATCTTGGAGCTGCCAGCTGGTACCTGGGGAAGAAAGCGGGAATGATCTAATGAGCCAGGCCCCAGAGGCACCAGCTGGGGAGAGACCCACCGAGGCAGGAATAGTGATCACTGACTTTCCCTCTGAAGTTGATGCCTGCCTCTGCCATCACTGGCCCCCACCCCTGCTATCCCCCAAAGCCTCTGTAAAATGCCGTCACACCTAACAGTCTTCCACGAGGCGTACTTTAGGAAGTAAAGCAATGAAATATCTTCTGCTGAGCAAAGAAGCCCAGGAAGGGACCAGCTATTACATGAAGGCGAATGGAGGGAGGTCTTGGAGATTCCACAGAAGAGCCATCCTGAGCCAGAGGCGGCCAGGGGGATCTATATGGTTCTTGCCCCTCCCCAAACCCATTTGGGGTTTAATCTGAGTCAGGAGCGAATTTCCCACAGTGCTTTGGATGGAATCTCCTGCTGCGTCGTGTAGACATAAAAAGAAAGTCTGAGCCCGGGAAGCTGAAGGACTTGGGGGTCACACCTATTAATAAACTTCAGCAGCATCTCACATTTTTGGACAATTTATTTATTATTTATTTATTTTTGGTCATACTCACAATGATCGCCTGAGGTAGTGATGAGACGTGTGATTATGTCACAGTTTTGCCGAGCATGGTCCTGATGGTAAGACTAAACTTGCCGTGTTGGATACACGGACAACACATACTTTCTTAACTCACATGATCACGAACTAACCTGAGATGTTAGTTTTAATTTTTATTTATTTCTTAGCCAGAAAGGTAGTAAGGCCCACAGTGATAAAGGGCACACACTTGGGTTCAAATCCCAATTCTACCCCTTAGTGGTTGTGTAGACTTGGAAAAGTTACCTCACCTTTCTCTGCTTCATTTTCTTATCTGTTAAATGAGGGAGGGAGAGGGTTTTTGAGGTCAACAGTGAGGATGCCTAAAGCTCTTGGGAAAGTGCCCGCAGAGAGGTGTGATCTAAAGTGTTAGCTACTATTATTGGATGTAGCTTTGCAGCAAGAATAGAACATCTAGTTCTACATATGTGTGAGTCAAATATTCTGGAAATGGGGGTTCAGGTTTAGGGACCGTGCCAGAGACTGTGTTAGACAGCCTTGGGGAACTCTCATTTTGGGCCAGCAGATGGCATCCTTGGAAGTATCTGTGTCCAGAGTAAGAGTGCCTAGAAATCTTGCCTGCTGATAAATAATGTACACAGGAGTTCTAACCCTATGGCATTGAGGAAATGGAATGTTTATGGAATTACAGAGGCATTTGAGTTCATTTCATTTGGAAGCTTTTGTTTTGCCTTTTTTTTTTTCCCGTTCATGGAGAAATCTTCCTCCCAGTCAAACCTATGTGAAGCCCAAACGACACCATGACTGAGGCAGGAGTTAGAAGACATGGATTCAGTCCTTACTCTGTCACTTAGTAATTGTAGAGTCCTGAGCAAACTCAGTGGGGATAGGTGTTCCCTTTGTCAAGTGAGGACTTTGAACTAAACTTCTAGAGAAACTCTCATTTCCCCCACTGTACTCACCTCTCATTTAAATCCTTCCTTCTTTGTCTTTTAAAATTAATTGCCAATAATTTTTTGTGCTTTTATTTTGGTGACTTCCATGGGACATTTATAGTTTACTCCCCCAAATCCCCTTTCACACATATTTGGGTAAGATAATTTACAAACTGATTCTAATCCAACATTTAATACAACAATGTAAGCATCAGATCTACTTTAAGGAGTCCACTTAGAAATGTCACTAGAGATGAGATTTCAAGGGACACTTGATTATTCAGTCAAAGTCCAGAAACACTATTTGATGAATTATTTTTAGGCAGCCTACCATGACATACCTTCTTGGAAAGCAACATTTTCAAATTTCCCCCAACTCATATTTGTCTTTGTTTGGTTACCTGGTCCATCAGATTTCTTTTTGATTGGTTCCTCCTCTCGGTCTTCCCACTCCACAGGACCTGCCAAGTGTGTTCAATAAACATGAGTTAGATCCCTTTAGGGTAAATTAAATGTCAACACTACTCTTCCGGGCTAAAAGGAATTTTGTAATTAAATCTAGAATATTCTGCCCAATATAAAAGTTCTCGGGGAAAAGTTGTAAAAACTCATAGCTCTCAGATTCTCTTTACTCCAGAGTAAGAATCATATTTAATTGGGAATGAAGAAACTATGGCAGACTGGCCAAATCCTGCCAGCTTCCTATTGTTAAATGGCCTCTGAGTTCAGAACAGTTTTTATATTTTTGATAGTTGAAAAAAATCTTAAAAAGAGCAATATTTTGGCATGTGAAAATGATACAAAATTCAGATTTTAATGAACAGAGCCACACCCATGTGTTTACATATTGTCTGGGGCTACTTTCTTCCCATCCTGGAAGAGATGAGTTGTGTAGAGACTTATGGCCTGCAAAACTTAAACATTTACTATCTGGCCCATTACAGAAAGAGTGTGTTGTTGACTCCTGATACATACCATGACATTTTAATTTTGAATACCCTGAGGTAATGTTACATATTTATTGACAAAAGTAGCATTTAAATTCACTAGAAAAAAGGAGAATAACTTAATAAACAGGGATAGCATCATTGGCTATCTATGTAAAATTAAACCAATTAGATCTCTACTTCACAGAATAAAAATTCAAAAATGTAAATAAAATTGGGAGGAAATAAAGGAAAATAATATCTGGGGAGACAGGCTTTCTTAAACAACATGGAAATGTTGAAACTGAAAAAAGAGATCCAGACCTCTTTGACATCAGAAAAAATTAAAAATTGTTTAGATAACATATACCAAAAATGAAATCAAAAGATAAGCACAGGATGGGTAAAAAAAAATACTTGTAACACATGAGAAAAGGATAATATCCATAATAAATAAATATTCCCTAAATCAATAAGGACAAACAACTGAATAGAATGATATTATGGAAAATGATAAAAATGTTTAAATCTCAGATTTGGAAGTACAGAATACCATGAAAATATGAAGTAAAAAATGTTCAGTCCTATTGTTCAGTTAGGAAAATTCAAATGAATATAAACGCCATTTGTCATCCCTATGAAAGACAAACAATAAAAAATAATAACATTCTGTAGGATAAGGCTACAGGGAAATGGATACTCCTGTACATTGCACATAGGACTGTAAATTTCTAAAACCTTTAGGGAAAATATATATTAAAGTAAAAAATGTCACATCCCCTTATTCAGAAGTCCCACTTTTGATAATCTAGTCTGTGGAAAGTCTGTGTTCTTCCTGGCTTTTTGTTATGCACTTAAATACACACACACATAGGTACGTATGACCATACACATTTTTTTTTTTTTAAGATTTTATTTATTTATTTGACACAGAGAGAGAGACTACAAGTAGGCAGAGAGGCAGGCAGAGAGACAGGGAGAGGAGGAAGCAGGCTCCCCGCTGAGCAGAGAGCCCGATGCGGGCCTCGATCCCAGGACGCTGAGATCATGACCTGAGCTGAAAGCAGAGGCTTTAACCCACTGAGCCACCCAGGCGCCCGACCATACACATTTTTGTGCGAGGCTATCTGTGATAGCATTATTCATTGTGGCAAAAATTTGGAAGCAAACTTAATGTCCATTAGTGATGGCATAGTTGAATAAATTATGCATATCCATATTGTAGACGATTTTGCAGTCATTAAAAAAGGATGATATAGTTTTATAAATACTTAATTGGAGAAATGTTTTTGACGCATTGCTAATGAACACACCAGAGGGATCTGTATAGCATGAACTCATTTTTGAAAATAAACAGGAATCAGTGCCTGCACACATTTACGTACCCATTCCAGTAAGGTGTGGAAATGAACACCACGCATGGTGAGGACTTGGTCCCTGAGGGGATGGATTTCCACAGCACATTATCACATCTACCTCTAGACTGTCTGACTTGTTACATTGGCTATATCTTCATTTTGTCTTTGGAACCAATAAAGTAAAATAAAATTAAAGCTACCAGGAGGCAGCAGGCAGAAGAATAGTCAAAGAGGAGGGAGAGCTTATAGTTAGAATTCCATTAGTAATTATGGTTTCTTTTCTTTGATTTTTGAAGACATATTTAATTTCACAAAAAATCTGTGTATATTTTCTTTGTAAAGAACCAAGATATAACAGACAAGCCTAAAGTTCCCTAAAATCATACCACTTAATCTCAGTCTCTCCGTAGAAGAGACTCCTCTCCTACTCCTCTCCCAGAAGTAACCACTGTTATTAATTGCTAAGTATTCTTCCCGATCTTTCTCTTGCATTTATACACTATTATATGCATCCATTAAAAATGCAAAACACTGTCTTGAGGAACGTTGTTGGCTTCCGTTGTTTCGTAAATGGTTTTATAATGTGCATGCCATTTGCAACATAATACTTTTCATTTAACAATATGTCAAGTTCAAAGTATTGTTGATCCTTGAACAAGACAGGTTTGATTGTGCAGGTTCACTTATATGTGAGTTATTTTTTATAAATACAGTGCAGTTCTGCAAACATATTTTGTCTTCCTTATGATATTCTTGATAGCATTTTCTTTTCTCTAGCTTACTTTATTGTTAGAATACAGTATATAGTGCATATAACATACAAGATATGTATTAATCGACTATTCATGTTATCAGTAAGGCTTCTGGTCAGTAGTAGCCTATTAGTAGTTAAGTTTCTGAGGAGTCAAAAGTTATACAAGATTTTTGACTGTGTGGGGGTCAGTGCCCCAAATCCCACATTATTCTAATATCAACTATAATCCATCTCATTTATTAAACTACTGAATAGAATCTAAGTTTTTGTTATTAAGTAATATTTGATAAATATTTGTAGATATGGGTCTTGTGCACATGTGCAAATATTGCTTCAAGTTAAGCCACACATCTAGAAATGGGACTGGCCTGTAGTAGGATATGTACATTTAACAATTAAAAAAATTTTAATATTTTTTTAGATTTTTAAAATTTTTATTTATTTGTCAGAGAGAGTGAGAGAGCACAAAGCAGGGAGAGCAGCAGGCAGAGGGAGAGGGAGAGGGAGAAGCAGACTCCCCGCTAAGCTGGGAGTCCAACATGGGGCTCGATCCCAGGACCCAGGGATCATGATCTGAGCAGAAGGCAGACTCTTAACAGACTGAGCCACCCAGGCGCCCCAACATTTTTAAAGATATCTACACATTGCTCTTCAAAGTGGATGCACTACTCTACTACACCATTTATCGTGTTGTATGGGTTGTAACTCATACAAACACTTATCTTCCTACTAGCTCCAAACAGTGATATTAACAAATGTTCGGGTTTTTGCCAATCTGATAGGTAAAACAAAAAACAAACAAAGAAGCAAACAAGGAAAACAGGATGTCAAGCTCTTGGTTGTGTTTCTTGCATTAGTAGTTAAGCTGGGCTGCTTTTGTCTACTTCCGTTTCCTGATCTGTGAATTATTTTTCATATCTATTCATCTATTGGATTGAATTTTTCTTTTACTGCTCTTTAGGAGTTCTTAGTACATCCAGAATACTAATCTTTAGTCTGATATATATATGAAAATATTTTTTTTTCTGAGTGCCCCACTTTCACTTCCACTTTGGTTTTGGTATATAGTTGTAGTTTGGAATTTTTCCTGTCTTCAGAAGCGTGTTCCCATTGTATGTTTTCAAACGTACTGTTGAAGATGGCATTGGTAGTTATGTTCCATTTTTGGCTCCCAATACTGTTTAAGTGTGTTTTTCCTTTTCTTCTCAATTAAATTTCCAAAATTTATCCATCTTACTAGTTTTTTCTAAGAACTGCTTTTCACTTAATGATACATCTTGTCCTGTATTTCTTTCCTGTGACTTACCATGTGCTTAAAAAGTTAATTTTTGCCTTCTACTTTCTTTGGATTTATTTTGCTCCTCTCCCTCTTCTCATTTTATGAAATGTATCTTCACTTAAATTCATGCTTTTACTTATTCCAAAGCTCTGACATGTACAATGATGGGAAAACAGAACTGTGTGCACTCCTTAGAATATGAGTATGATGTTCCTCCAAGGCTTCTGTCCTGTTGTAGCCTAAGGCCACAGAAACAGAGAATGCTGGCTGGACCCTGCATTCACACAACACTTACCCTCCCCAGAGCCTTTTCTCCTTCTTTTCTGTTCCTCTCTTGCAGACCTTTTTTTCTCTTTGCGTCTCTGTCGGAGTGCTGTTTTAGGGTCAGTGATCCAGGCTTGATAAACAAACTGAAGGGGGAAAGTTCAATTATTTTCTGGCTTTTTCGTAATTTGAATGAAAAGAAAAGGGACCAACACCAAGCTTCCTGGCTTTGGTTTCATATATATATATATATATATATATATATATACACACACACATATATATTTCTTTCTTTCTTTCTTTCTTTCTTGGTCATATATATATATGTTCTTTTGTCATATATATATATATATATATATATATATATATATATATCCCTGATGTTGGTCATATATACATATATTTTTTTTCCTCCCAGCACAAACTAAATCTCCTGCTCTCATCTCCCTCAGTATCCTGAGTTAACCTGTGCTCTTTCCATTATCACGAAATAAAATATGAAAACAGACGTTGGAGGAAGATGTTTCGTCTAGTATCACAATCCTGAGATACTTTGGTTACCACCATTCCTCCCAGGTACCCATGTACCACCACCACTTGCGAGAGTTACTGAATTTTTTGTATTACACATGAGAGGAATAAGCTGGGCGCCTTGGTAAGTGTCACTGGAGTAGTCTTGTCCCCTTGCAAATAAACTTTGAATCAAAACCAAAACATCATTTGCTCATTTACTTTGGGAAAATAGTTTTGGACATGTGATACCGTCCCTTGTGAAAAACAGCTATGACCAACAACTTGAGAAAGGGTTTTGTAGATTGATTAGTATTTGGAGAGGAACAAACAATGTGATAGTAAGGTTAAAGAGTTATTCCAGAATGTTGTGGAAGGAAAACTGTGGTGCTTTTGGTTGCCTTTCGTCATTTTTATTCAAGACCTGAAAGTGGTTATATTAAATATAATAAAACTGATAATCACCATAGAGCAACTTTCAATAGCCCGCCCACCAACAGTTTCCCAAGTCATGCAGAAGGAACCAAAAGAAAACCTTGATACACAAAGTCAGCCATCTGTAATCATGAAGCCAAGCAGACATGCTCCTCATGCACCCACAAACACGCCTGGGTCTCAGGGAAGCTGGGTTTTCTATTACGATGATAAAGTTAAAGGAATGTTTTGTGGGGTCACTTTGTAAACCCAGACACTTTCACTGCATTCTGTAATATTTTCAGATTTCTGAAATCTTTGAAAAACACAGCGTAAGCAAACCACTGGCATGGTTATGTCAGTAAAAATAAAGGGGGATCCAACTTTTCAATGTACAGAAACGTAAAGGTCAGGGGTGACTAAGAAAGAATACTTCTTTTTTCTCACTGGTAGAAATCTGAATCTATGGGCAATCAACACAAATGGAACATCTGTATTATTTCTGGAAAATAAACCCGGGAGGCAAAAAATAATCTTATTTTATGCCAAAAATGTTTTTTGAAAAATGAGAAGATGAACTGATTCTGGAAGAAGGACCAAATGAAGGAATTTATGGTAGATATGTACTGAGCATGCTAACTGGGAACTCCATCAAGAATATCTTTGCCACATATGTAAATTACTTTGCTTATTAAACCTGCCACCTACCAAAAAGAATAGCTTTGAGGGTTAGTACGTTAATAAGCAAACTTGCTTCAGCAAAATATTGATTCTTTTACAAAAAGCTGAACTGCTAAACACAAGAAATTTTCAGGTTTAAGAACAACATACAATGACAAGTCCTTTAAAGAAAGGGTTATGACAATATTGCTTTTAGATGATGCCGAATCCCCAAAACAGAAAATAAAAAAAGAACTCAGGATCTGTGAATGTATTAGGTGTACAAGTTGGAGGAGTTCTTTTGTTCTGGAGGAAAATGGAGAGGGAGGGTGAGAAGGAGAGAGAGGAGGGGCATTTAGTACAGAATTGCAGAACACTTGAAGAAGGGCGAGCACCATTATTACAAGGAAATGCCTGCTTCTACCTATGATCCCTAAATGATGAAGCCCACCAGTGCTTTCTCATTGAGATGAGAATTTACATAATTCAAATAAGGGGAAACAAGAGAGGGGGAGAAAGTCTTACTTATGGGGAATCCCTATTTGTAGGTAAATTATCTTACTGTTGATGTTTGGAACTACAAACCCTATATAGTGCCAGGAATATTTGATAGAGGGTCAGTCTGAGTGTTTCAAGAAATAATGATAACAAAGTAGGAGGAAAGATCCCACTTCTTACTGAGTCAAGAAATAGGAGATTTTTTTTTTTTACTGAAACTTCTCAGTTTTCACATTGTAGTTATAAGCACCATCCAAGTTCATGGGACGCACGCACCACTAACCAAGTAAAAGAAAATACATAAAAATGTCCATAAATGACCTTTGGTTTCTTCAAATTGCCACTACTAGTCTATATTCTTAAGATAAGAAAACTTGTCTTTAATTTTATTATTTATTTCTTTCTTTATTTACTAACTTCATCATTATCATAAGTTTTATCTTAAGTCTGGTCATGTGACTTTATCTTAAGTTTTATCATATATGTTAGGGGGAAATGAGGTTCACTTTAATGAAAATGTACTATACAAAAAGCATTTAATTTTTAAAATAGGAGAGAACTTTATGAAAGTGGGTGGAGATTTTTCACTGAAATTCGTAAAATTTAATAAACTGTCCTTTAATTCATGTGTGACCAGGATTTTATATTGTCTGTAAGAACTTTGTTTGTTTGTTTGTTTGTGTATATATATATACACACACACAGAAAAAATATATGTATATATTCTTTTTTTTTTTTTTTTGAGAGGGAGTTGGTAGGGGGCACAGGGGTAGAGGGTAAGGGAGAGAGAGAATCTTAAGTAAGCTCCATGCCCAGTGTGGAGCCCAACATGATCTCACAACCCTGAGATCATGACCTGAGCCTGAGCCAAAGTCAAGAGTCAGAGGCTTAACTGACGCACACAGGTGCTCCTTTGTTTTTATTTTTAAAGTAAGATGGAGGATAATTATGTCACAATCTTTCATATAAATTCTTAAATATGAATGGAGAGACTTATATGGTAGTCATAAAAGGAAAAAGAAAAAGAATCCCAAGGCAGTGAACACATTGAATATTAAACTAATAGTCAGAATCCTGGCATTTTAAGAAATGGGAGGAACCTAGAAGTTTAGATACCCCTCCCCAACTCAAGATGGACCGACAGCTATCTTTCCTCTGGGGGCTCCACAGAAACACAGAATTATAAGTGCCACAGGCAGGACCTGCTTTTTAATTTTTTTTTTTTCACATCACCTGCATTTAACTAAGATCCCAGGTAAAATGGGAGAAGTGCTGGTCTCCCTCACTGTCCAAACATCTACTTAACAAGTGAGCATAAAGACCTAAGAGTTTAAGTGCCTGCCCCAGATTAGGTCAACAGAACCAGCTTTCTATAAAGTACATGAATAGGAGTTCATTATTTATGATTTTCAGTTAGAAGTGACAATAGCACAGGTAGCTGGATGATTTCTGCTGTGCACTGGCTTAACTGACCAAGAGCTTTCTCACAGTTTATTCCGCACTCTCTGCAGTGACGTGGGAGTGAGAAGCCACACAGACCTGATGCAACAGCACAGTCTCGGGAGGGGTCAAACTAAAGTCAGAAGAGTAAATGGAAGACAATACCCAATTTAGGCAAGATGGAGCCTTGAAAGGGAAGTCAACAAGGAGATGGAGCAAAATGAGTCTTTTATTAGCTCGTTCGTAATTTTACCAGCTTTCTGAGAACAATAATCACACATTTTACACATCACAACTGATGCATGCAACCAGATGTGACCCTTTTAAAAATGAGACATGACTAAGGCAAACCTACAAGAAGGACAGAGTAGACGTGTATCTGCATTTTCTCTCTCTATGTTTCGACAGGCTCTGGTGTCATCTGAAGAACAAGTATCAAATAATAGGAAATTTGGCTTCTCAAAATTCTCCTTGGAAAGGTTTGCCTACTATTTTAAGTTCTCATACTTCCTCCATCGTACGATCTATAGAACAGGGAAAATGCAGATGTAGGGCAACAGGGATCTGCTTGTCTAAAGTTCTACGGAGCGGAGGGTCACACACCACACGTCAGTGAAACGTCAAATACCTTTGCAGCTCTGATTAAATACTGAAGAATAGTTTTGGGAAGTTTAATGACAGACTTTGGCAAGGCTAAAATGGCCGACGCAAACTTCCCAATAGCTCTCTACAAAGAAGGACAAAGCAAGAGTGATTAGTAGAAAAGCACCAATGACTAATAATTTAATATATGACGTCAGTATGAGTTCGTCTCTACAATTACATCAACTAGGAAAAACATGCCCATTCCTGAAGCTAGAATTAAATGTGCTCTGCTTGTAGGTTAGGAATAAGGAAAAATGGTCATTGCATGTAATCCATAAACATGGTGAAGATGATCATGTTCTCTTCTTTGCTGAATGAGGAGTGATGATTATAAGAAAAATCATTAGAGTAAAAATAAACAAGTCATTAGTATTTGACAAGCCAGTCGCACACATGCACACAGACACCATCTTCAAGACATGAACTCAGGTAGCGATGGGGCCAGTGAGAAAGCATCAGAGCAAGGTGTCTCCACAAATAAGTTCATTCTTTAATTTCACTGGAAACCAGGGGCAGATGTAACCCTCCAGCTTGAGAAGACCTGGCCAGCAAAGTAGCCATGACCTTTTCATGGACACATCATGAGGCTTGATGGATCTCACTCTATGTGTCTTGGAGTATGATAACTGAGAAATAACAGTCCTAACACGTGACTCCTTTAGAAAAGAGATATATAGCAAACTTTCACCCCCTATGTAACTCTACTGACCAGTCCTCATCTTTCACAAGCATTGATTAGACATGCCCTGGACACACCATCCTGGGCTGGTGAGCTATGTAACTAAGAATGATCTGGCAGGTTCTGAAAAAGAAAGGCAATGAAATTGAAAAAATCAGAACTGTGCTCGCTGTTTTCGGGGTCTCGATCAATTCTCAAACCTTTGGCAACAGGAACGAAATGGATTCTCAAGATCTGAAATACCGTTTAAATGACCATTTGTTTCAAAACAAAGCAAGTGCTTTATTTTTATGATCAGCTATTTCGCATATCAAAATATAAGTCTACTCAAGCGATCCAAAGCGATGCCAGACAAGTCTTCTTCACCTCCTACTTGTAACGGAAAAATAAAGTTCACCCAAGGAAGCTTTATTTTTTTTTTTTATAGCATCAGAAGATTTTTTTGATGCAAGTGAACGAAGATCTGGTGGGAACAGTGTTCTTGCAGTCATTATACTGATGCTGAGAGCAAGAAGCATAGAGTTTAATGAGGAATAAACAATTTCAGGTGGAAATGAAAAGCATCTGGAAGCTATGACACACATGATCATGGTGGCAGAAGTCTAGGCCTGCAATCGAGATATGTCCGGAAGAAAAGCTCTTCAACTAGCAGAGGACCTGGTTTTCCCAACCCCATAATTACCTGGAAAGCTGACCTTCTCGGAGGTTCTTCATCTTCCTTTTTTAATTCTTCCTCTTCCTCCTCTTCACTATCCGTTTCAAACAAATAATAATCTCCACTCCTGACCACTGAGCAAAACAAAATATTTACTTATTTCTTGAAAGAGATGTGACATCATTAAGGGCTTATTAATGAAATGCCCCCCCCCGCCCAAATACACAAACTGTCCACAAAAGACCACAGCAAGAGATGTTGGTAGGAGGAAAAGACAAGAGATGAAGAGAACTCATTCTGGGCTAACACTACATGGTGTTGGCATGGTTGGGTCTACAGAGCGCTAGGCCTTGTCTACACTGTGTAAGAAAACTGGCCACTACTGGGTTCATCTGATAATTTCTTCCTTCTTCAGTGTCAGTTTTACACAGATGTGTCAGATCAACTCTGCAGCAACCAGTTTTGTTACCAAGATGGCCAAAATAATAGATAGAACACTGTTAAGAGTTTCACAGTTCAGATGATTCAGCAATTTGGGTCCTATAGACGAGGCCAAAATGAAGTGGAAGACTTGGTGTTGTCTGAAGGGGTCAAGTGTGTGGTAGAAATGCCAATCAGGATGATTTAGGACCAAGAACCAGGATCACCAACTTCCACTTCACTTTCTACTGTGCAGACCTGGCTCCTCCACACGTGACACAGGGACATGACACATATGGCAAGACATTTGAAAGAGTTAAGAAAAAAAAAACAAAACAAAAACCCAACAACAAACACATTGCCATGAAGAGGAAAGGGGCATGTAACATGAAAAAAAAGAATACAACTGCAAAAACACCATCACCACACTCTGGCTGTTTCTACACGTAGCATGGGACAGACTGAGGCAGGGCAGACAGGGTCCGTACGGTTTAGCACTGTTAGGCTTCTGGTCAACCAGGAGCTCCGGTTGCCTACTGAAGTGTGAGGAGAACCATACTGACCATAAGACACAAAGCACAAACAGTACGGATTGCCCTTGTCTTGCCTGATATTTTCCCTGCAAGAACATATTGCTGTGTTAAAAGTTAGGAGCAGAGAAAGTGGAAATGTCCAGAGACTTAAAGAAATTTGGGAATCCAATCTTTTCTCAGTTTGAGCATTATTTTAAGTTTGTCGGGGAAAAGAGACCCAGCATATACATTTCTGATGCTACAAGAACTGTACCATCATTGCAGGAAAAAATATGAATATTTTCAAGTTATATTCAAGTTTTCAAATGCTGAGGTGTCTTTTGGACATCACATGATGTCTTTGGTTTTCTTTTGGATTCAAAAGGTTGTAAGGTAATGGAAAACCTTGGCTTGTTTAAAATTAGTTGCTTGAATATCACTAAACATGGTCAAAAGGTAAATAATTTTGCCCATGATTTCAGACGTATCTGAAGCCTCCATCCGTGAAGATGCAGAGTGAATGAATTGGGCCTTATATCCTTGAACAGAAGCACTATAATTTGTTACTTGTATTTCGAAGAAAGAACCAGGCCCAGAATACTGGGTCCAGGCCCAAGGGAATAAATGCAATACAACATAAGGTAAGAATAAGCAAGAACAAACCAAAGTTACAGCATTACATTTGACAGTGGGGAAGACCATTAAAGTAATGCCTTCATGTAAGCTGAGACATTTGCAGGAAAGTTACATGGATTCTATGTCACATGGTCATTTGGTAAAAACAGAGTATTACAAGATTAAGCATTTTACCCTCATTATAGGCTCTAAAATCAACAATAGCTTAAACGGTATTCAATCATACCTTCTGTGACTTTTAGTCATGTGGACGCAGGGAGCCCAAACAAGTGTTCTTCTCAAGCAGTCCCAACACTGATTTGATCATTTAAAAAACCATGAATTTGTATGCAAGAAATAGAATTAACACATTTAAAAGGGCAGCAAATGTTTAGGAAAGTCTCCTATTCTTTTATAAAATGGTACTGAAATAAAAGTAGGAAAACCACAGAGAATGTTTTCTTTAGTGCCACCTGCTAAGAAGTAGAGAAACTCTTGCATATACATTGGTTAGTTCAGAGAGAGATCCTGCCTGCAGCCTGTGTCCATGAACATATCATGGATATTGATGTGATTGCTGCTGCACTGAGTGTGGAAATAACTTTTAAAATCCTACCACCGGTATCCCCAGAAAGCTGGGCTTCGATTTCAGATTATTTAACAATGAAGTGAGGCTTGTCTTTGTTTTAGGCAGTACTGAATTGGCAGGGAGACACACTATCCTCGGATGGAAGGTATCATTGAACAGCAATAATGCGATCATATGTGTGCACATAGATATGGAAGTGGAAGGTTTGCCACCTACAGACTATGTTAAGATCTTGACTGCTTGCCAGTAATATGAAAAAATCACGACATTATCGTATCATCAACAGACTTACACAAGGGTGTTCGAACTACACGTATTCTCATACTCCACACCTGCATGAAATATCTATTTAAAAGCCCGGTGATTCAAGAGATCAAAATAAGGGCTTTTAATAAAGCGCTTCCAGTTCTAAAGATAAATTTTGGAACTCATCATGGTCTAAAGAATAATCCACATATCCGTTCCTTTCCTTTCCTCACAAGCTTGTAAAAGGAAACACATTTTGCTGAAAAATTTTAACACCATGGTCAGAATCAGATTCCAAACTATGAATTACACACATTCCTGCATTATTGCACCAAGAGGTGTTGTAACAAGGCACATTTAATTTAATACCAGTCTTTAAGAACTTGCTATAATGAGGGTGAAATGAATCAGAAAACTAAAGTCAATAACCTTCACGAGAAGTTCTTTAAATGATTACCAACTTGGAAGATGATTATCAAAGACCATATCCAATTCCTTCCAAAATGCAACGTTTAGATTGAGAAAAGGAAAGACAACTATGATTGCAATGGGAATTTACCCCAGGTGAAAGAGAAAACATTCAGTATAAAACAATTTTGAAATGGATAGGTCTGTCTAAACTAGCAAAGGGCCCTTTAAGAAACAGAAAGATAGGCACAGTTTACTTGTGACTTGATAGAAATAGGCTTATAGGGCTCCGCCTTATTGGACCATTAGCAGGACAAACATGGCCAATGAACAACACATTAAAGAGTCACACAGAATTTCCACCTGAATCTTTGTCTTTTGACTCGGCAGCAAATGCAAAAAAAATTCTTTAAAACTTATGGATTTTTTTTTCTGCCCTAAGGCTAGAAATTCAATATTTGGGATTAAATTTAATTACGTCCAGGTATAAGGAGCAAATTTTGTATAATACTTTCTGAAATTGGCTTGCTGATTAAAAAAATTAATTTAGGGGTCAGAGAAGCCAATACCATATCTCAGTGAGGCCAAGAAATTAGGCACGGCAAAAGATTCTGATCGACTTGACTTTCTAGTGATTCTGAAGATCCTGTTAGTAGAGTCTCTCCCACCATCGTGTGATGCTGTGGGCCTTGGTGATAATCCCTGTCTGATCACATCAGCTGGGCATAAAAGCCTGAAAATATTATGAGTAATTGGCAAAATAATTAATAATTATTACATAGTCTAACAAATTTAAGGAGGGTCAGATCAAAATGGATCATACCATTCTAAGACCATTCACTGGCCAATAGTGAGTGATATTTTGTGTTAATCAGAACAAATATAGCCACTGACTTCCGTAATTCCTCATTCCTTTTATGATCAGGAGGGAAACACAATAATTCTCTGTGACTGTGAAGCTCTGCTTTTTCAAAACCTGTTGTCTGCCTTTGCTCTTAATTGGTCATGGCTGTTTGCTGGCGGCTGCCACGCTGCCACATGCTGGGTTTTGGATTGGGAGTGTAATTTGAGAGCCTTTAGAAACAGGGGAAGAGGCAGAGTGAGAAAGTGAATGCATTTTAAGTGATCCTCATCTTTATATTTGATAAATTGCTAAAAAAACTGTACATGCAAATAAAATCAAAGCTCTGGGGAGGTGAGGGGAGGAGAGACTCACTGGCATCCAAGCCTAGTGCCTTACAAAGAGGGTCACAAACTCTTTGAATTTAGTGATAATTCTCCCAGGAGGAGCCAAAACTCATTTTTAAGAAGGGTTTTCAGCCATAAAACAAATACACATCAGCAGAGCTCTAGACCTCAGAATCAGACAAAACGGTAGCAATTCTTCTTCCCTTTCTGAGCCCATAAATGGTGCTCAGGAGTGTGCCAGCCACATGCTGGGCTTTCGTCAGCCAGCATGGTAACCCCAGTGGGTTTCTCTGGAAGATTCCATCTCCGGGGCCCAGAGACCCATTCACATCACAATTTTCCTACACTCTGACCCCCTATCAAGTCACAAGGATCAAACCATGCATGGAACACACAGGTCATGGGGACGCCTGAATTCTGGTCAAGGATATAAGGGTTAGAATTGATGAAATTGTAAGAGGATCAAGAAAACCTACTGGAAGCATGATCAACCCAAGGCCGCCACCACTGCTTTTTTTTGCCCTTGGCTTTCTGTTTGTCTGCTTCTCCTAAAATAAAATATGTCCAAATATTAATTCTTAGGAAGTGAGAAAACAAATTTTGAAAACCACGCTTTAACAACTCAATTGTTAAAATCAAGACAAGTTGCAAAAGTACTACATCAGAGGTCAGGGAAAGGAACTATATTGAATCTGAAATGTTTACACACATGAGAAAGTTGATTTCACAAGGCAAATACTAAGTGTTCTATGAACATTATGCCACACTTTCACTTTCTTTTTAGTACTGCAGGGCATATAAAGAAACATAAAAAAGAAGGGATTATCTCTCAAAAAGGCATTTCAAACCGAGTTCTCCTTTGAATTAACAGAAAAGAAGCATGTCCTAAATTTTATAAGACAATTTAGTGGCAAATAATTTGTAAAAATGCCTATATTTCAATAACCAGAAATTTCCTTGTGATTATTTTAAAGCATGGTTGGAAAAATATAAATTTATTGATGATTAATAGATGTTATACACTGGAAAACACCATGCATTATTTCTCCATTCCCTTCAAACAGAAAAGCATGCAAACATTTATAAGAAGACCTTTTAAAACTTAACTGGATATAACAAATCTATAATCAGATATAATAAACATATATTTCATTTTCAGTTTCATTGGAACAGACAATAATTGAAGGATATCTTATCTACCATTATTCAGATGCCACATAAAATATGCATACATGCTTCATTTTGTATAAAATTTACAGAAATCAAAGACAATACCAGTAGACTGTCTCTGAAATATCTTCCCTAAAGGAATAAATTAAGCAAATTCATGCTCATTTTCTTCAGAAACCCATCTCTGTGAATCAAAAGCTAGGTTAAAAGTTGATTCAAGTTGTTTTGCTGAAGAGGAGTTACTCGTAAAATCATGGTCATTAAATATGTCCTTTATGAAACAAATACATGTATCCCATTCACAATCGGAAGATAAAACTTGCTAAGTAAAAAATAATTGATAATACTGGCAGAATAAGAATAATGTTATTTAACAGCCCTACCCATAATCATGCTATCATTCAACATTAAACTACCCGAATAAGAAGGAAATGTCTCGACATACTTTCATCATCCTCTTCAGAGAGTTTTTGGATGTCTTGGCCTTCCCCTGATTCCTGGGTCAAGCTCAGCATCCTCTCCTTACCCTTTTTGTATTTCTGTTGCCTGGCTTTGATGCGATCCATCCTGTAAAATAAAACAACAGCAGCAATGCCAAGAACACAACCACGGTCACCACATGGTTAGTTTGGGTCTGAACTTGTATGTATGGGACACATGAATTTTTTTTTTAATCAGCAACAGGTATCTGCTTGGGGATGTCCATATGTGGATATATAGATACAACCATGTTATTTTGTTCTGTGTAGATGCTTGTCTTTCTAAGATGATCATAATTATGCTAAGGTTTGATATGCAATACTTTATCTCCACTTCCACCTTGTACCATAGCCATACATACCAATGAAATGCAAATCTTTTATTCTCCCCGGTTTTGGAAATTTTAAAAATTAGGAACTGTTTAGCTCACATAATTGTGAAGATCCAATGAAAAGGGGTAAAGGGTGAGAACTATTCTGTAAAAAATAATGTTCATAAGTATTCTCTTAGACCACGTGACTCTTCTCTATTTCATATCTAATCTCTTATCAGTTCTGGAAAAATGTATTATTGCACCTTTGATTATTGAGTCAGTGCCTTTTATTCTGTCTGCTTATTCAGGAAGTCCAACTCTTCGGAAACTGCAGCGTTAACCAGACCTGCCCTCTTGCAGTATTCCATTTCTTATTTTAGCTTCTTAAAATTCTGCTCAAGTTTTTAAGCTAAGTGCCATTTCTGCTTCCTGTGGCTTAAACAACACTTTTAGCTTCTCTTTTGCAATGACTATTACCTTCCTTGTTTTACATTCTGACTTTCTGTCACCTAAAAGGATGTATTCTTCAACAAATGGAAAAACTCAGTGAAGTGAATGATAGGAACAGGTCTCCCTAATGGGTAAATAAGAACTCATTCTAAAAGTGGGTCCAAATCTGTTATTTGTCTAAGCCTGATGTAGATAACTAGAAGCAACAACGACAATAGTTATACCATAACTGCTTACATAATCGTTTATATTCTTCATATCTTTGTGGAAATAACCATGGCATTGGGTGTAATTTATCCTAGCAAACGTTTTTGTGTGGGGTGGGGGAAGACCTGGGAAATGAGGTCAGAATGGAATGAAGGAGTCTCAGCAAACCTGGGGAATTTTCCTGGGTGGGGGTGGGGCAGGGTGGGGTGGTGGTAGCGATGGGGGATGGAGTCTCTGCTTTCCTGGAGAAAGTAGCTAGGTTTGGAATTCTGTGGCCATCCGCTCTTAAACCCAGCCCCTAAATGAAGCGTTACCAATCCTTAGAAGTTACATTTGCTGCTAAAAATATCACTCTAAGAAAATTCGTTTCAAGGGCTATTTTAAAAATTAACTAATTAATTTGAAAAAGAAATTCTCAAATCTTCTAGTAAAGTCAGTTTATTACTTGATTTATCCAGAACATGACAGTAGGAAAAAAGGTCTTGAATCGAATCTAGGGAAACAGGGGTGGTATTTCTAAGACTGCCTCTAGTTTGTTGTGGATTTTAGTTCATGTACTGTCATGGGTCATCAGTTTTTTCCCAGAGAGACTGTATTATAATATCTTTAGAGAGACTTCCAAAGCCAGGACTCTGTATGTATTCTCTTAATTCGCAGATGGAATAAACATTTACCCCAACTGAATGGGACCGGGAAAGACTTTTTCTCATTCATTAGCTCATTTAATCGTTATAAAAACCCAGGTAGAATTGTGAGTCCTAATTTAAAACAGAAGGCTGAAATTCAGAGAATCGGAACGACTTGCTCACGGTTCCAGAATAAGCAGCTGAACCAAGACTTGACATTGGTCTTGTCCAACATGGCATCCCTTTCTACTACATTGCAGCTCTCTTTCTCTTCAACTACTTCCATTTTCAGTCCAGTGAGCATAAGCCACCACCCTGACACCCAGCACATACCCAGAAGTTCCTTAACACGAATGGGTTTTTAGGGCTATTGAAGCTCCCTGGGAGGAGACAGCCAGCTGAGTGGGATCAGGCAAACCCCAATTGAGTAAAATCAAGCCTCCTTACTGCCTCTTCAGCTGATCCATTGACTTTTTCTCTTCTTCAATTCTTGCCTTCACAGCCTTTACAATTGTGGCCTGGAAAAGTTCAGCCCCTCTAGAGAAAAACAGGAAGTAGAGAACAAATTAGTATTTCTATCCTTGTTACTTACCTTCCCCTGAAAATGATTATCAAGGGTTAGAAAACATTTCTTTCTTGGGGCATTGACTAGAGTCTCCTGGCTGAGGGTGGGAATCCCAAGACCCCATGTAGGAGCCCGTTCCCAGTGGATGAACAGGGCACGGGCTCTCCTGGGAGGGAGTGGGCTGCTCACCACCACAGGAGGTCAGTAAAACAAACAAACGGACCAACAAAAACAAACAAAAAACAGTTTGTGTTTTCTAAGACTTTAAAAAGAATGCATCCCTTCAAACCTGTCCCACAGAACCTTACATCTCAGCAAAGTATTGTTCACCTGGTCTTATTATAGCTGTCCCATGAGGGACCATTTGCAAGGAGGAGTGAGTTCGGATTAGTTTTCTACTCAATGAGCAGAAAAGGGTCTGTAGTGAGCTGGGATTCCCTAAGGAAAAAATATAAAGTTGGAGTTCCAGCTCCATCGCTGAGATGTTCAGATTCCTGGCTCTTTGCTTCTCTTCTTCCTATCCTTCCATTCCCTTCTGTTTGTTCTCACTTTTCAAGCCAATTTTAGGTCCCCAGTGACCTATTTTATCAGTCTCTATTTTATCAGCCTCTCTTAATATCTTCAAGTCTGGTCCATTGTCATCCAGTCACATCTGCTTGGTAAATCCCAAGTGGGTAGGAACCCAATGGTATGCCCGCCCTGTGCTGGGCTGTTGTCAGGGGTGGTGAAAAGGCATGACCGGCATGGCATCTGCTGACCCCTCATAGTCTCTGGAAATTCTTCTCTATACTGACTATTTAAAACTCCTTACATTGAGGATCACTACCTTTGTATCTTTAGGGTAAATACCCAGTAGTGTGATTGCTGGGTCATAGGATAGCTCTATTTTCAACTTTTTGAGGAACCTCTGTTTTCCAGAGTGGCTGCCTCAGGGGCACATGCACCCAAATGTTTATAGCAGCAATGTCCACAATAGCCAAACTATGGAAAGAACCTAGATGCCCATCAACAGATGAATGGATAAAGAAGATGTGGTATGTATATGCAATGGAATACTATGCAGCTATCAAAATAAATGAAATCTTGCCGTTTGCAACGACGTGGATGGAACTAGAGGGTATTATGCTGAGCGAAATAAGTCAATCAGAGAAAGACAAACATCATACAATCTCTCTGATATGAGGAACTTGAGGGGCAGGGTGGGAGGTTGTGGGGGGTCGGGAGGGAAAAATAATGAAACAAGATGGGATGGGGAAGGACACAAACCATAAGAGACTCCTAATCTCACAGAATAAACTGAGGGTTACTGGGGGGTGGGAGGGTAGGGATAGGGTGGATGGGTTATGGACATTGGGGAGGGTTTGTGCTTTGGTGAGTGCTGTGAAAGGCGTAGGCCTGATGATTCACAGACCTGTACCCCTTGGGCAAAGAATAAAAATAAAATTAAAACAAACAAACAAACAAATAAATAAATAAATAAGAGAACAATTTGTTCCTAAATAAATAAATAAATAAATAAAATAAAACTCCTTACACTAGAATTTTGTCAAAGGCTTTTCACTCCTAGTAAATAACCTCATCTCCCACTTCCTGAAGAGAAACAAGTCATGAGGCAACAGTTTGCTCAGCCGCCTACCGCCTATCCCGTGGAGTGACAGTGGGAGGTGACATCCTCACCTGCAGCCTGCCTGGGCTCTGGCCCCTCCCCACTGCAGCCTGAGGGGCTCCATCCTGCCCTTTCTTCCTCTCTTTCTGCATTCTCAGCCTTCCCGCTGTCACCAAATCCTCCTCGGAAGTATGCAAACATGTTCATATCTCGCTAATCTTAGAAAAACAAAAAACCATGTCCACTGTACAATTTTCTATATATAACCTCCATCACTGCCCCTGCATGAATATCTCAAAGCCACCGTCCCCAAGCCTTTCCCTTTACCCTCAGCTCACTGGTGTTGGGTTCTGCTCCCCACATGTTGAGGTCACTGCCTTCAATGCTCAGTTTTCAGTCTTGTGTCTATATGCCCTGTCTGCTGCACTTCCGCCTTGAAGCAGCCTTCCTCAGGCTCCTAAGGCACCATGCTCTTCTAGCTTTCCTTCTTCCTGTCTGGCTCAGAGTTTCTGGTCTTCTCTGCCCATCTCTTAAAAGTGGATGCTCCCCTGGGTCCTCTTCTCATTCACACTTGCTCTCCAACCGCTCACCTGCTCTAAATCTGTGTCATGATGACCCTCAAGTCTAGTTCCACCTGCAGACCTAGCAGCCTGGCTGTCCCTGGACTTGCCACGGGTTTAGTATCACGAGTCTATGAGCCCTACACCTCCCTGGTTGTGGTCAGTGTTCTCCCCACCTAGAACTTCTCGGCTTCTTTACATTTGGGATTGGCACCACCGTAGGCTTCCACCAGAATCCCAGCCATCTCACCTTTTGCCCTCCTCTCCTTTCCACCCTCACCTCCCTTCCTTCCAATCAACTTTCCAGTTGGGCAAGTTTTACACTTAAATATCTTCCTAGTTTATCTCATCCTGGTCTGAGCCACTGTCTTGGTCCTGGATCTTCAGAGCAGCCACCTAACCCGTCCTGTGTCCTCCACAGCCCAGGCAGGGTGGGCTTCTGGAATACAACTATAGCAGCATCACTCTGTGGCTTCTTCTTCTTTTTCAAGATTTTATTTATTTATTTGACAGAGGGAGAGAGATCACAATTAGGCTGAGAGGCAGGCAGAGAGAGAGGAGGAAGCAGGCTCCCTGCTGAGCAGAGAGCCCGATGCGGGCCTCGATCCCAGGACCCTGAGATCATGACCTGAGCCGAAGGCAGAGGCTTTAACCCACTGAGCCACCCAGGTGCCCCTCTTTGGCTTCTTCTTATCTGTGAGATTACTTCTAAAGTCATAAACATGGTTTATAAGGCACCTGATAATCAGACCTCTCCCTATCTCTCCAGCTGACTTGTCATCAATCACTATCTTCACCTTTAGATTTCTGTGTTTTGGCAACACTGAGCTTCTCAGGGTTTTTTCATTAGAACTTTCCCTGGTAACTTCACTTGGGCTGTGTCCCCTGCCTCCTTCCTCTAACTCCTGTTCATCCCTCAGGTTGCAGCTTAGAATGGAAGGCTTCCTTGGTTCCTGCCCCTTGCAGGAACCTTGATAGAATTCCCACAGCTTCCTAAGCATCCCCTACCATCACAGTAGTCACACAGCATGGTGACTGCTTGTTGATATGTCCTTCTCCCCACCAGCTCTGTGAGGGCAGGGCCAAGCAGCCACCTCCTTGTTACATAGTAGGCAGGGAGCATATCAATGAATGAATGAATGAATGTCTATTCTTTGGAAATACTGTTTATTTTTTAATTCATTTTAAGAAAAGCCATGGCTTTTCTTTTGCAAGCATGAACTATGCTCTAAACCAAAGCCATCAGTTTCCATAATACGAGGAATTATGTTTTCTAAATAATTGTGACAACTCTGAGGAAAAGATACCAGCTGACTATAATGTCCCAGATGTCTAAGGACCAAATGCTCAGGAGAAGGCAAAAAGACACACTTATCAGCACAAACACCAGCTGCTCTATGAGTTAATAAAATTACCATTAGGACAAGATAGCATGGACAAATCTCCAAAAAGAAAGAAAAAAGGATGAGACATTGTGCTTTAATGAAACTGATGTCCTGCATGTTAGAAAAACCATTATAATGGTCAATCTTGTACATAAAATGAAGTCACTGTTCATCTGTATACTGAGGGCCTAGGGTACCCAAAGCTCCTCAGATTAAATGTAGGTCCCCTACTGAAAATTCTCCAAGTTAGTTAACAAATGCCAGGAGTCGCTCCCCTATAAATAGACTTCTGAAATAAATATTTTGTTTATTCTGGCAGAGGAAAAGAAGAATCTCCAGGAACACTGGTGGTATAAAAAGAAGTGTGTTAGTCTAAACCACAAATCACAATGATAGATTTTTTGGGAAATTTCATATGATACAAGTCAATGTTTATCAGATTATTTAACACAACAGATCTGATGATCTAGCAAGGCCAGTGTCTCTGTGACGGGCAGAGCAGTCTAGGGCACTATGACCCCATTTCAATGGCATTCCCTTTAATATCTAGTCTTCTTACCAGTCTTATCCCTGAAACCTACAAGACTGGGCAAAAATTTAAAAAGGGGTGGATAGAGATTAAGCAGAAGATGGTAGTAATGGAATAGGACCAGTGGCCCACAGAAAAAAATCAGATCATGGGGGAAAAAAGATTGAAAGGATAGAAAGGACAAAAAAAGATAGATAAGGGGGTTTAGAATGAGCCTAGAGTATCATATTCCTCAACCTGAGGTCTGAAAAATAATACATAATTGTGTTTTTCTCCATTTTTTGGAGTTTCTTCTAAACACGGAGTCAGAGAAGGGGAATGTGGACTAGTCTTTAGACCAACATGGCCTGTGGTTACTGTTTTGGCTGAGGCCAGAATGACCTACTTCGAGTGAGATGGTCTGTGCCCTCAGGGCTCTAGATGACCCATCTATCTTTGACCTTCCATAGCGTCCCAGATCCTTGTTAAGTGTCACTTGGGCCCAAAGACTTTCTTGTTTATTTTAGATTTTATATATGTATGTATGTATTTATTTATTTTTAAAAAAGATTTTATTTATTTATTTGACACAGAGAGGGAGATCACAAGTAGGCAGAGGGGCAGGCAGAGAGAGAGGAGGAAGCGGACTCCCCACTGAGCAGGGAGCCCGATGTGGGACTTGATCCCTGGACTCTGAGATCATGACCTGAGCTGAAGGTAGAGGCTTTAACCCACTGACCCACCCAGGCGCCCCTATTTTAGGTTTTTTTTTTTTTTCAAAATTTTTTTTAAAGGTTTTATTTATTTATTTCACAGAGGGAGAGAGATCACAAGGAGGCAGAGAGGCAGGCAGAGAGAGAGGGGGAAGCAGGCTCCCCACTGAGCAGGGAGCCCAATGCGGGCCTCGATCCCAGGACCCTCTGCTGTACCGTACATCCGCCTNGCCACCCAGGCGCCCCCTATTTTAGGTTTTAAAGGCCTTGTGCTAAACCCTTCTTGGACTTGTTTTCCTAGAAGGAATTTCTTAATTTCTTATAGGTTCTACAGGCAAGCTCAGGCAACAGCACAGCACAATATTACTTCCAGACAGATTTTTTAAGAGAAACCACTCGATTCCATTGCCAGACCTACCTTGAAGCCAGGATCTGTGAAGCTTTTATATCAGCTACAACATGTAGGAAATAGTAACTCATGAAAACTCTTCTCTGCAGCAGAAGGAAGGCAAAACATATGCTGTCCCAAATAATTCCTGCTTCACCACTGGGTAGTTTACATGAGGAATCATCATCAGCTGGGTTAAAAAAGTAGGAAGAAAAAAAATCAAATTAAAATTAACACCCATTTTCATTGTTATTTTATAATATCTGTGTTATGATCAGGCTTGGGGAATCCCACAGGCAAAGGAGCAAACTTCTGATGCATGGACTTACTTATGGGCGCATTTATTTACAAGCAAAGATACAGGCTTCAAATCCAATATCAACATTGATTCATAAGACTGACTGCAAGTGACCTTGTGGCACAGGAAGGTTTCTTTGCCAGGGATGGTTCCTGAGTGCTTCTCTCTCTTAGGGGGAGAGAGATCTCTTTCTCCCTGAACAAGTGCCATGGAGAAATAATGTCTGTATGTCCCAATGCCAGAGGCAATGCTCCAATACAAACAAACAAACAAACAAACAAAAACCAAAATCACCTCTTCTGGGAATGGTGATCTGGGGTAATCAGAAGAGCAGTTAACACAGTACAGTCTATTAGAAGAAAAGGTATCAACAGACATCTTATCCTAAATCAGAACAAATTCCCAGTTACTCTTCATGAGTAAAGTGTAGCCTGGATTGGAAGCCAGACTGGGGAGAGTGTCATCGTCAAGTTGTCCCCATTCTGGGCGCCAAGGAGGACCAAGCATGGTGTTGTCCCGGGTTGTGGTACAAGAGGCAGAGGGATGGAAATGGAACCTTCTGGAACTGAAGAGACCCTGAAGGTCCTCCCCTTTGTTTTTCCGAGTCTGAAGCTCCCTGAGCCTCCTGAGGGGAGAAGGACCTGAAAGCCAGAGGAACTTTGACAACCCAAGATTCTAGCAGCAACCACCACAGGCCTGTGGCCTTCTATAACTCTTCTTAATGTAACTCAAAGAAGTTTGGGGAGCTATAATGGGCCACACACAGTCTCCAGACCAGCCAGAGTCTGAGAAGTTTCCAGAGGATGATCAAAGACGTCTGGAGTAGGAGCACTTCATGTTATGGACAATAGATTTGTAATGAACTACAGTCCTATTGCCTCCATCTAGAGGTTGAATTGACTGTCACTGTTTTCTCTTTATGTGCTTTGGCCCAACTTTAAAATTAGAACAATACCACCATCCTCCCTTCTCTGTCCTTCCACTTTCAAATTTGCTTTGTATACTTACGCATTTTATAGCCCTTGACGGTGCAGGCCAGGCTGAAAGCCTGGATCAACCAGCAACTATTTTGAACCAATTTCTCAATGTATCCACATGCTCCTATCTGAAAAACAAATGGGAGTGGCAAATTGTGAAACTCTGTGCACAGAAAAAGAGGTTGATGCTTTTTGATCCCAATCTGTGTAAGATTCATGAAGTTTCCTTGCCAACGAGTCTAGGAGGTGCCTGTAGAACCTAAAATCTCAGTCACCATGGGCTAGTGCATTTGATGTTTTAGAAGCACCATAATTTCCTGGGGGAAAATAAACCCCATGAGTAAAGGGAGAGTCTTTAGTGTGATGATTTCAGCACTTAGAAGTGCCTGTCTTTTCATAGAGAAAATCATGGACTCCTGTAGGAACAAGAAACTCTGATATCACATGGGTGAACAGTGACCCCCAGGACTTTGATTTTGGTACAGTTATTTTCTCACACAATTGGACAAATTAAACCTATGCTGTTTAATGCCCACAATAGCCAAACTATGGAAAGAACCTAGATGTCCATCAACAGATGAATGGATAAAGAAGATGTGGTGTATATATATATATATAATGGAATACTATGCAGCTATCAAAATAAATGAAATCTTGCCATTTGCAATGACATGGATGGAACTAGAGGGTATTATGCTGAGCGAAATAAGTCAATCAGAGAAAGACAGTTATCATATGATCTCTCTGATATGAGGAACTTGAAGGGCAGGGTGGGGGGTAGTGGGGGGTAGGGAGGGAAGAATAATGAAACAAGATGGGATGGGGAAGGAGACAAACCATAAAAGACTCCTAATCTCACAAAACAAACTGAGGGTTACTGGGGGGTGGGAGGGTAGGGATAGGGTGGATGGGTTATGGACATTGGGGAGGGTTTGTGCTTTGGTGAATGCTGTGAAATGTGTAAGCCTGATGACTCACAGACCTGTAACCCTGGGGCAAATAATAATAATAAAAAAATTATTAAACCTATGCTGTTTTCCAGGAGATCATCACAAACATTAGCTGTATGGCATAGTTCTTGGAATAGAAGGACAATTCTTTGGCCAATTCCCTGGGCAAAGGAATATTCTTTATTGATTGGCATGTAGTTGTCTCTCTCAAACAATGATTTAAGTTAAGTTCACATACTGAGGGGGAAGAAGCTTAAACAGAAAACCATTGCAAGCTAATACCTAAAGGTGAAGGCTGAACTGTGTGTATTTCCTGGGAACGTGTGAGATAGGAGAATATATTTAGCATTTGTTCCCAAAGTTACTTAGCGTGAGTTCCTGCACCCACTGGGACATTCTCTTCACATGACCATCTCTGCCCTACACCGTCATGCTTTTGTTTGGGTTCTCCATGTTGGGAATGTCCTCCTCTCTTTGTCTCTCTGACCACACTTGAGTCTGGTTTTCAAGTCTCTGGTAGGTTCAAATGGCATCAACTCCAGGAAGTCTGCTCCCAGTTTATTCAGGCAGGGTATGAGGCACTCCTTTTTTGTTTTGGTTTCCTAACATCTTGTGATAATTAGCACTTACAGACCATATTATAATTATTAAGAAATAGGCTTGTCTTCCCTTTTAGAATGTGAGTTCCTTAAGGTAAAACCTGAAGGCAATATGATATCTAGTTCTTTAAGACAAAAATAGTTCCTAACAAGTCTGCAATATAGGCTTACAGGATGAATGAATGAATGAACAAATGGACTTTGTAGCCATACGTTTCCAAGCCTGGTTGTAGGAATCAGCCTCTGGCAACAGATCCCTCACCATCAGATTGGCCACTGAATCAAATCAAATCTCTCTGCCCACGAACTTTCAATACTACCTCCAATGGAAATAAATATTTTGGGGTGAGGGTAAAATTGCTGCATAAGAATCACTTTTATGGGGCGCCTGGGTGGCTCATTGGGTTAAGCCTCTGCCTTCAGCTCAGGTCATGATGTCAGGGAACTGGGATC
>LNAC01000175.1:383301-484502 GCA_002007465.1 Ailurus styani | reverse complement strand
GAATACTATGCAGCTATCAAAATAAATGAAATCTTGCCATTTGCAATGACATGGATGGAACTAGAGGGTATTATGCTGAGCGAAATAAGTCAATCAGAGAAAGACAGTTATCATATGATCTCTCTGATATGAGGAACTTGAAGGGCAGGGTGGGGGGTAGTGGGGGGTAGGGAGGGAAGAATAATGAAACAAGATGGGATGGGGAAGGAGACAAACCATAANCTGAAGGCAATATGATATCTAGTTCTTTAAGACAAAAATAGTTCCTAACAAGTCTGCAATATAGGCTTACAGGATGAATGAATGAATGAACAAATGGACTTTGTAGCCATACGTTTCCAAGCCTGGTTGTAGGAATCAGCCTCTGGCAACAGATCCCTCACCATCAGATTGGCCACTGAATCAAATCAAATCTCTCTGCCCACGAACTTTCAATACTACCTCCAATGGAAATAAATATTTTGGGGTGAGGGTAAAATTGCTGCATAAGAATCACTTTTATGGGGCGCCTGGGTGGCTCATTGGGTTAAGCCTCTGCCTTCAGCTCAGGTCATGATGTCAGGGAACTGGGATCGAGCCCCACATTGGGCTCTCTGCTCAGCGGGGAGCCTGCTTCCTCCTCTCTTTCTACCTGCCTCTCTGCCTACTTGTGATCTCTCTCTCTCTCTGTCAAATAAACAGATAAAATCTTAAAAAAAAAAAAAAGAATCACTTTTACTATCAACTGGTCTTAGAGTTTCAATGGTCTTGGACAAAATAAATGACTCAACTACATATTTATAGAAACAGAGACTTGGCTTTTGAGTCTAAACACAGCAATATACATGCCAAAAGAAAAAAAAATTAAATGCTTGTATAGTAGACTTGCCAGGTGAGCTCATCTTTCAGTAACCAAGAAGGCGAGAAGCAAGAAGCTGTTAGCTCGGGGCTCCTCTAATGTACTGTCAGTACCTGGGAGCAGTAGGTGCAAGGACTAACTTTGACTTAGGGCCAGTGAGAGATGTATGAACTCCTTCAGCTCATGAAAGGTTTTCGTTTAATTTCCTGAAACAGTAAATAACTTAGAAGGTGTCCCTGGGGCCCAAAAGATTTTATGCAATCTTGGGATGACTAGTGGTGAGTTACCTACCAGGTCAGGGGGGAACATGGTGCCCCGGGACATGGATATTTAATAGCAGAACAGTTAAACTTTATAGAGGAAGGACGTGTGTTTTACCCCCACCCTCTACTGGGGTAATTCTTTCTAGGTAAGCCAACACGATATCAGTTTGGAAGAGATTCAATGACTAATCCAGCTCATAAACGGGCCAATCTGTAGCACAAAGTGTGAATGGTGACAAATGATCCCTCAGAAGAGATGGGATTTTAACTTAAAAATACGTTTTAGAATGTATTCCTACAACTCCCTGTCCTGTCATGTGACCTTGAGATGGCGGAAGTGAGCAAACAGAATTCTGCTTAATGTAGCAACATGAGAGTAATAATGGTTCTTTGAATCCTGACTTTGCATCATCTTATTTGGGGCTTTTAAGAGAGGAGTGTGATGGGCAAGTGGGCTTTTAATAACCGCTGAATGGGCTATTTACTCTTGTGCTAAAACCGCAAATATGTTATGCATTGGGAGGCACTTACTGACAGTATGTTTTTCATCGTAATCACGAAAACGTTGTAGGCAATCAGCCAGTCCCAATAGCGCAAGATACTCTTGATGGGTTTCAGCAGCAAATCACCCCCAAAGAGCAGGAAATAGAAGCAGGCCACCAAGTAACCCATGCAAAAGATGCTGATCCTGGTTGTTCCCGTGATGAAGATGATTGTGAGGACAAACCAGAAGAGGTAGCTGAAGATGACCACCTTGGACATGTCTAAGTATGACCTGGAAAACAAAACCAAACCATCACAGTATGACAACACTCATAAAGAAACAAACAAAAAATTAAAGCTGGAGATTCTACCTCAAGGAGGGAAAGAGTTTGTACCATCCATTTGACTCAATACGGAAGCACTCTGTCAGTCATACTGTGAGCTCGGTACTCATCTTTCAGTTAACACTGCCTCGTCTATAGGAAATCTATACCCAGATAATAAGAGACAAATAAGCTGTGAAAACACTTATCAGTGTCCTATTTGGACCAAATTTCCTACACCCAGCAGCATCTTCTGCATACTACTAGAGTACTCAAAATTCCTCCCTGTTTTCCCAAAGGAGGCATGAATATGGTATGGTGGGGGAAAGTCTAAGATACGGATGTCTCTCGAAGAGAGAGAACAGCTGAGACTGGATTCCCTTCAATGAACTAGAAACTGACAGATAAAACAAACTGTGTTACATCGAAGGCCTTACTGGAGATGGAAATCCCTCCTTGCAGATGAGAAGTCATTCTCACAAAGCACACACAGCTATGGTGGGGTTTGTAGGCTCTATCCAACACTCTTGTCTTTGGATAGCCCTGGGTTGAAGTCAAGATGGCTTTTTTGGGGAGTGATTTCTCCCTGTGACCTTCGTGATGAGAGGTGAGGGAACACTGAGGTCAGTCACTGTGCAATAAGTGGTAGCTTCTGGGAGCTTCTGAGCGGGGGTCGCTAACAGCCAAGGGTGGTGGTACCTACAGGCAGAGACCCACCTGTGTTTGCTTAATTAGATCTTCTTTATCTTGGAGGTTATCTTTGGTTGTTTTGCCTCCCACATAGGGAGAGAAACACAGCAGAACCAACAGTGGATCAGTTATTTGATTAATGACCTACTATTTTATAAGCATTAATAAACAATGTCTTGATACTATATAAACTACACTGTTCAACCTCATTAGAGAAAGCTGTTCCTAACAGGTACATTGTCAAGTAAGCAAACTTTTTTGAACTTTACTCTTTGGGGAATAAAATGCTCAATCCTTTAAAACACTTTTGTGAAATTTCCCTCTCAAATATATTTCACCCTTCTTTGACATCATAGTCAAAGGAGAATGAATAAAATGTCAGGATTTCTCAGCATCCCAGGGGCATCGCTGGTGAAATCAGTGACTCATTTGAGATGTAATATAGGAATGCCCACAGGGCCTTCTGATGTGCGCATGTGTGTGCATGTGCACGCACACACGTGCACACTTTGAAGCCAGCAGACTTGGCCTGCTGGCATTTTGAATGTGACTGTGTGCATAGAAACGTATGTGTGAGGGTAACACATGCTTTCTGTGGATTTCCATTCCTTGCCCACAGTTGGCAATCCTTACTCCAGGTGCCCCAGCCTCAGGAATCACTTAACCCGCTCCAGGCTCAGAAATCACAAGATCAAGCTTGAAGGTCACATGGAAAACAGCAATCAATGTGCTCTGAAGAGGAGCCCCTGAGCAGATTGAACGAGTCCTGGGGACAAGTAGTGAGGTGAAGAGGCTGCTTTCCAGAGCTACAGAGGAACAAGTACCCGCAGAGAGGGTGCGGGGGACGCCGCGCCTCCCATGGCAAAGTGGTCGCTCACTTCCCACTCACAACCCTGCTCTGTGACAGGTTACTGCCCAAGACACAGTTTTCTGGCAGTCCTCACTGAGAAACAGAACTGAAAGCTTGAAATAATTCAATTTTTCAAAGATACCACTTTAAAAATCAGTGGTACACAGTTTTTGAGTTTTAGGTTTTTCATAAATACACTGTAGAGTTGAATACTTCTCTTTCTTCAACTTTTCAACCTGATGTGATAAAATATTTCATTTTGTTCTAGATTTCCTGTCGTGAATTGTTCAAACATGTCTGACTCATGGTAAAGCATTAACATGTGCTATTAAAGATTTCCTGGGGATTTTACTGTTTTGCCTTCAGATAAATACTTATTTGGGCACCTGGATGGCTCAGTTGGTTAAGCGTCTGTCTTCGGCTCAGGTTGTGATCCTGGGGTCCTGGGATGGAATTCCACATGGGGCTCCCTGCTCAGCGGGGAGTCTGCTTCTCCATCTGCTCTCCCAGCCATGCTCTCTCTCTCTCATATAAACAAATAAAATCTTAAAAAAAACAAAACTGATCTTTCTCCCTTTCTGATAGGGAGAAAGATCAGCTGCCCTGATATTTTCTCTTAGTATTACAGAGAAGTAGAAAAAAGTGAAAGTCCTACCTTATATTAGTGTTTAGTGTGGTACATTAACCCTAAAAGGAATGTTTAGTTCTACAAATGGCAGTTGACACATATGTTCTACAAATGTTCTACATAGTTCTACAAATGTTTAGTTCCACAAATGATTAGCTTATCATTTTATTTCTTTTTTTATTTTTAATTTTAGTTTTTATTATTTTTTAAAGATTTTATTTATTTGAGAGAGAGAGAGAGAGTGAGCATAATCAGGGAGAAGGGCAGAAACAGAGGCAGAAGCAGACTCCCAACTGAGCATGGAGCCTGATGCATGGGTTGATCCCAGGACCCTGAGATCAGGGCCTGAGCCAAATGCAGATGTTTAGCCAACTGAGCCATCCAGGCACCCCTAGCTTATCATTTTATTATTTTTTATTTTTTAAAGATTTTATTATTTGAGAGAATGAGAGTGAATGAGAGAGAGGGAGAAGCAGACAACCCGCTGAGTGGGGAGCCAGACACAGGGCTCGATCCCTGGACTCTGGGATCATGACCTGAGCAGAAGGTAGAACCAACTGAGCCACCCAGGCACCCCAACTCGCTTATCATTTTAAAGCAAATTCTCGGGGCGCCTGGATGGCTCAGTGGGTTAAGCCTCTGCCTTCGGCTCAGGTCATGATCTCAGGGTCCTGGAATCGAGCCCCGCATCAGGCTCCCTGCTCAGTGGGGAGCCTGCTTCTCCCTCTCCTTCTGCCAGCTTCTCTGTCTACTTGTGATCTCTCTCTCTGTCAAATAAATAAATAAAATCTTAAAAAAAAAAAAAAGCAAATTCTCTTATTGGTTTGTTCAGTACATGCTGAGCTCTTAGGCCGCTGAGAGGCACAGAAGGGCCTCCGCGCCCAGGTTTCAGAGCTAGGTCGACTGGGTTCAAATCCTTGCTTAGCTTCCTCACATGCAAAATGGCTATAATAATACCTCACAGCTGGTCATTGGGGTAAGACGGCTTCATCTATGTAAAGCATTTGTAATGGAGCATGGCACACAGCAAGCGTCCAATAACTGTCACTACTAACAGGATTGTATGTGTTGTAGGCCAACAACCATTGGCAAGGATGGGGGAAGGGCAGCCTGGCCCAGGACTGATCTCCACGCTGCACACTGACGCGCAGGCTCTCCCAGGTGCAACAGGAGACCCGGAGGATGGATGCTAACTAGAGAGGATCAGGGAGTCTGGAGGTGCAGGGCTGGTGAGGAGGCACAGACAATCCCACCAGCCCTTCTGACCCTGACCGCAGTGGGCAGAGCTAGATTGTAATTGCTGACAGCGAAGGCTGCGGGGTGTCAGTCATGACCGAATGGCAGATGAGAAAAAGCATGAAGACTTGGGAACCCAGAGAACCCAGAAGGAACACAGAGCGAGAAATTCAGTCAGGTTTCAGCACAAACTCTGCTGAGGGGACAATCAGGCTGCCAAGGTCAGCTGCCACCAGACTGCTGAGGAGAGAGGAGGACGGAGAAGGCGGCGCAAGGGGAACCAGCACGCCTGAGGGGACAGCACATAAGAGGAGTGACAGCACAGGACAGGCTGTGCTTCCCAGCCCACCACAGTGCCCACTGAATACGGAGGGCCAGGAGAAGGACAGGGGAAGGGAAAGAGGGCGAGGAACGGGGATCAGGAGGGACAGAGATGAGGAGGAGGAGGAACAGAAGATAAAGATGAGGGACACTGAGTCAGAGGAGGGGGTTCTCTGCTGGGGCATCATGGCCCCGGTCAGTTTCTGAGGGAAGTGGAGGGAAACTGAGGGCAAATGTGTGGTTCATGATGAGAAAAGCAGAAGCAGATCTGTAATTCAGAGACGCAGCTGCTCGACCAACGAGTCCACTGTTTGCATTTATGAGCCTGGCGTGTAGGGTTGGCTGCCCAGTTTCCCAAAAATGGCGGAGAGAGAACCGGAAGTGGAGCTACATCCGCAGAGTGACACGCGCACGCAAAGCGGCTTTGGCCCCGCGCAGTCACCCTCACCTGCAGTGGATGAAATCCGGCACAGGGTTATGCTGGCTGAAGGAGGCCGCGTCCAGGTTCATGCAGATCTCCACGTTGTCCCCTGCCATGATGCGCACTGCAGCCTTGTTCTCATCCTCGAAGATCTGCCTTTGCAAGGACGCACACAGGAGCAGCATGAAGTCATCTGGCAGGACAGAGAGTTCACGGAGTCACCTTCTTCTCATCTGGGTTTCCATGATGCAGCAAACAGCCCCCACAAGGGAGGAGCCCCTCGCTCCCCAGCTGATGAATGTGTCGTGTTCCCAAAGTTCCCAATGTACAGGTCTCCCTGGATTCCAATCTGGGGGCCAAGTCCCACCGTGCCCACCACGGAAGATGCAAGGGGGGGTGTGGGACACAGAACAGGAGAGCGCAAATATCAGGTGATAATCCCTAGCCTTGTGACTTTCTTATGGGATGTTTATTTGCATTTACCTCCCACCAATTTTGAGGAAGCCAGTTGAAAATACTTTCCCATCTTTATCTTTTTCCTTGTGGTAGAGGCCGGCACTCGTGGCTTTCTTCATCCTTTCCTTCCCCCATTGTATTTGTAACCGGATGCTTCCCAGAGTGGACAGGGCAGTGAAGGCAAGGAGTGCAGGTGAAGATCATGGCCAGTTATGGGCAGGCAGTCTCCCATACATTAAAATTGAGTGTGTGGAGGCACCTCTCTGGAGGTGACCATCTCATCTTAGGTGGGGCCGCTCCAACCTTAGGATCATCAGCCTGCCCTTGGAAGGGCCAGGAGGTATAGCCTGGTCCTCCAGCGTCTGCAATTTGGGTAGCATGTTCTTAGCTTCTACAGTCTTAGCATTAGCTTTGGTCTCTCCGTGGTGGCAGTGTGAAAGATCTACTTTGCAAAAAAATGGGGCCTCCCTCTACACTCTACCTTCTAGAAGGTGGATGAGTAGAGGTGTGTGTGTGTGTGTGTGTGTGTGTGTGTTTTGGGGGGGCAGTTGGAGAAAGAGAGAGAGAGAGAGAGAGAGAGAGTGTGTGTGTGTGTGTGTGTGTGTGTGTGTGTGTGTGTTGGGAGGTAACATTATGGAAGTGGAGATGGTATTTCCAATGTTTACTTATTAATTTTGCAAATGGAATAGGGCCGGTAGAAGCTATTAAGGACTTGGGATATTAATGCATCAAGACAAGCTTTTCCATGATCACCAAGTGCATTGGAGGAAGCAGGAGCACTAAAGCACAGCACACGAAGAAAGTTCAGCAAAGAGGAAAACAAACCCCAGTGCTCTGCAGCCCTCTGGCTCCAACACTTACAGACAAGAAACACGGGGTTGGGGCGCACAATGAAGTCTGGGAAGTACAGCCACTTTATGATGTTGTCATTGAAGCTAGCACCCTTGAATCTCCATGGGTAATCTGCAGGGATGGAAGTGGTAAAGAGCGAAATCAATACACTTTTCCCCTGCCCTTGTCCCAACCGTCCACAGCACAAGGGCTGATGACAAGAGCAGCTGGCTCCCGGGAGAGGCCCACGCACCTCTGCAAGGGGCTGCAGGGATGCCGATGCAGATGAAGTACTGGAAGGTGATGATGCAGGCCAGGAAGCAACAGTACTTGGGCCAGATCTCTGCAATGGCCTTTCTTCTGCGCCGATACAAGACAGCGATCAGCCAGCAGGCGTGAATCATGGCATAGAAATCCATTCGCTGACCGATTACGTTAACTGACATTAGGAAACAGGTCTGTGTAAGGATGAAAAGAGGCAAAACAAAAAAAATCGGGTTTACAGGGAAAGGGAGTGGTGTCACCTGTCAGCCCTGTGCAGGTAGATCAGAGACCTGCATCGCTGACGGGTGGGTCTGCCTACACGTGTTCACCAAGTCTTGCCTCTGTGGGGTGTCTTACAGCATGAAGACTGAAATCTTGTATAAGTTACTTCCAAGGTCATGACTGTGAATAAGAACACCTTCAAATTGTGAAGAGAATGCAACTACGATCTCTTCATGAAGCATCAGTGTTCCAAATTCTTTCTATAAAGAGGCAGACACTACCACAACCATTTCAGGTCAAACCAGTTCATTTTGGCACAAGTTAAACTCTCAGAATGCACAAAACACAGAAAAGATTTGTAACACATTAAAGAAGCCAGTGAAAATAACAAAATGATATCCAGTCATGTGCAAGGCTACAGAGACCCAGGGAGGCCAAATTCACTACAGCAGAGTATGGAGCACTGGCCTTGGTCTTAGAAAACTTTCAACCAGGCCAGGTGAACCCTTCAGTAGAATGTCCTCCTGCTGATCTTGGAGGGACAGTCATCACAGCACGGAGATGTACAGGAAAGCTCTAGTGGCCAACTGGCCAAAAGACAGCAATAGGGATTTTCAGAGAAAAAAGAAAAAAAAAAAACCCAAAACAAAAAATCCCACATCAGCAAGGAAACTCACCTCCAGACCAAACTTGTAGAAGAAGTAATTTATGAAATATTTGGCACAATTAATAAGTCCATCATCTAGATGGAGTCTTGTAACGTCATGAAAGATGGTTCTAGACACGGGGGCTGTAAGGTTGTTTCGACCTCGATAGTATTCCTGATGGCGGTAAATTGTAACCTCAAAAGCCAGAATAGCCAGCATCAGGAGATTATTCTACAAAGCAAGAAAACACAGTTGTGAAGCCAAACGCTTTAGCGTGGTCACTTTAAGCATGATAATCAATCCTTTTTTCCTCCATTCTTGGTGTCTAAAAGAACAATGCTTATAAAATGCCATCTCTACCAGAAGTCTTGCCTTCAATGTTCATTTCCTCTATGGTATAGTAACAAGGTGGAGCTACTTGCATTGTGCCAATCAGGGTAATTTCTGGGATGCTGGGTTCTAGAATCTCTAGATAGAAGGCCGGGGATGCTCATTCCTGTTTCTGGAAAAGTACACTAGCCACAGGAAGATGCAGGGACCAGGTTCCTTGGGAGGGTGGTCTAACCATGTTTGCAACTCGAAGTGCAAAAGGGTGCAGGGCCATCTGGGAAACAGACGAAGCTGCAGGGGAAATCTTTCAACACCTCAGAAATCTGGCTAGAAAGAGCTGCAGCCTGACAAGCATGTTGCTGACCAAAACATAAACATCACAGTAATGAAAATAATTAATGTTGGTGGCACCCCATGTGCCTAATACTATTCTGGTCGCTCTTTTTAAGTATCAGATTGTTTTATCCTTATAACCATTCCAGATGGTGGGTAGCATTTTTACTGCTGCAAATGATGTCTGATGTATGAGAAAAAAAATGAGAAATCTACCCACAAAAAAAAAAAAAGGCACATTCAGTACTTTTAAAAATTCCAAGGGTTGAGTATAAATGCTTTATTTCTAAGGGCTTCTGTCAGTGTGGTGTAAAGACCACTCAGATTAACCATCAAGTAAGACTGGAACAGTCCGAAGTATGCTGCTTATTAAACAGGAGTTAAAATTTAACAGGTTGTTAAAATTTGTATTACCTCTAATGATAATTAGCTGGGATTTAAATGAAAACTTGAAGAAAAAAATGTATTACTTGCCAACATAATGTAGATCCTTTATTCAACATTGTAGAGAAACAATTTAGATAGCAAACATTTCTCGTAATGTTCTACCTGCTTCTCAGGAATAATCACTGTAGACAGTTTGGTATATTTTACTCAATATTTTTCTCTGCATCTAGAAGAGATCACACTATGCATGGTGTACTGAAATTTGCCCTTTTTCTTGAAAAAAGTTGATATATTTTGGATGTCTTTCAACATCTCACATTATAAATCTACCTCAATCTTCTAGTGGTTATATAATATCCTAGTGAATATATTTGTCAGATTTTATTCATTTAATCTCAAACTCCTTGATCAATTTCTTTTCAGCACACTAGGACACTGATGATAATGTTTAGTCATTTGTTTCAAAGGTGACTCCAAATGTCGCATAAAAACTCAAGGTTATGATCAGATGTGATATCAGAGGTCTTAAGGCAGAGGACCTCAGGGGTTAACCTGAAGTACAAGGGAGGAGTACAAGGTGAAATACAAGGGAGGCCTTACCCTCAGGTAGACAAGCAGAGGGGAAGACTTCCTCAGGCCCACCCATTCTGTTGGGTCAATAGGAGCATTGTAGAGCTGAGACTTGTTCAACTGGTTGATGGGTATATTTGTCTGGTTTTCATTTGGCTGAAGAGAAGACAACAAAGAGTTAAAAAAAATGGTTGCCCAATTGGAAGAGTTCAGATTTTCCTCCTCAAGCTTTGTGCAAAGGCACACAGTGGGACCAGGAGGGAAAGATCCACTTCAGAGGGGAGATCTCATCAGGGGAAGAGGACTAAGGCCAGGACGTATCCAACATGGCTATGGTGACTGAGAGGCCAGTCAGAATGTCCTTGGGGGTGTGGGTTCCCCAATATCTGTGTCACTTCCCTAAAGACCAATCAAGAAGAGTCCCCTGTCTTCGAGGCTCACCAAGGAACAGTTAACAGAAAAGTTCTCAGGCTTAATGGTTTGCAGCTGGTACAACATTTTGCAGACGATGATCACACATGTCCAGACAGTGCAGACACTCGAAGCCAGACGGCGCAGCTTGGCATACGGCAGAGCAAAAGCCCAAGAAATCAAGAATACATAGTTGAACAGAGACACCTGAAAACATAAAAATCAGAAATGGGGACAAAAAATACATAACATGGTACAATGGCCACAAAATGTGGCAACTCGATTTATTCAGTTCGGCAAAGTCCGATCGAGTTCCTGGCATGTACAAGGTGTTAACCAGTGTGTGTGTGTGTGTGTGTGTGTGTGTGTGTGTGTGTGTGTGTGTGTGTGTGTGTGTGTGTGTGTGTGTGTGTACGTGCGTTCTTGTACAGTGGAAAGATACATAACGAGATGATGTCAACATAGCACAGTGGTGGCTCAACTATAGATGGGAACAGGCTCCTGTGAGAAGATCCAGAAGGGATCCTTGGCCCCATCTGGAGATTCTAGAACAATTTCTGCAAGGGATACTACCTGAGGTGGGCCTTGAAAGATGCAGAAATCTAGCCGGCGCAAGAAAGGTGAGAAGTGCATTCTGGGTAAAGAATATATAGGTACAGGCAGGAAAGCATGACAGAACGTGGAAGGGACAGGTGACCACAAACAACTGGAAATTCTGGAATTGAACGTGGTGAATGGCAGCAGTAAATGAGGCTGGAGACGCAGCTGGGAGCCACACTTTATGGACCATTTTGAAACTATGCTATGGCCTTAGAACCCTCTGTGTGGGAAATAGAGTCGACTTCCCAGGGAAAATCTTAAGGAAATATTTTCATTCTGTTGCAATAAGTATAATTAAAGAATGGAGATGTATCCATGGGGGTTCAGTGAGAAGTCAAGAGACAGGTCATGGCTGCTGCCAGGAGAACATGATCAGGGTCCAACTAGGGTCATGGAGCAAAGATGGGGGAGGAGTCATGGATTTGAGATGAGAAGTAAAACTAGATGGAGCTGCTGACTGGTTGGCTGAATGGTGGCGGTGGCTGGGGTAGAGAAGAGGGTACAAGGAATGCCTCCCAGGTTTCTGGCATGGGAACCAGCACCCTGAGAGGATGATAATGCCACTTCTGAGGCAGGATCTTGGTGGGGGTGGGGTGGCAGGTGTAAAGAGGGAAGGCAGTGACTTCAACTTGGTTTTAGACTGTGTGTGTGATTATCAATCAGGGGAATGTCCAATCATTTCCAGTGCTTCTCCATAGCCAACAGTTCATGGAACAATATAGAAGCAAAGCCATCTTATTCATCCATGGAAAACACTCATGTGATTCAAATAATGATTAAAATAAGATCTGGATATTCTTAAAATAACGTCATAAGAGCATTTAATATTATCAGCATGAATTAATCAACATTAACAGCATGCAGCCAGTTGATAAAATTTCACATGTTGCCAGGGCTAAGCTCTGTGGGCTATAAAAAGTATGGTTGCCTGATTGGCTGACAAAACTACACAAGAAAGGAGAAGACTCCAGGGCAGTATTTAATTCTGTAATTTAGTAGCCACTACTTTTCTACTTAACTACTCATCACTGTCCAGGCAAGGAACCTCTCTAGGAATGAAGCACTGAGGTATTAGGGTAGTAAGAACTGCCTTTCAGAATTCATTGAGGAGGGAAGAAATACCACCCTGCGAACTCTACCGTGCTCACAAACACAATAAATGTTACATTTTAACAAAATATTTTGATTGGCTAAGTGACTCTTCCTTAGTCATCAACCAAAGGCATGTTAACTGGGATATTAGAAAACATTTCTTTTCTCTTCAATGACTTCTATAAGCCTATTAAAGCCACTATGAAATTAAGTCTCTTTGTTATTCCTCTTAGGATGTATTGAAGGCATTGGGCATAAAAACAGCACAGTGAATTTACACAGAACTCTTAATCTTTTGAGTGTTAGAGAAAGATAGATTCTATGAAGTCCTAACTAGGCTCAAGGTAGCATATCCTGTGTGGATCTCTGGCCTCAAGAAACACATGGGGTAGTGCCTGTGAGAACTGTGTAGATAGCTCATGACAATATGATGGGGGGGGGTCTGCCTGGGCTGAGACCAGCTGTATGGGAGCACGGGGCTGATCAGCTGGTCCAGGGTTAAGGAAGACTGCCCATGGGCATTTGATCTAAACTGAGGTTGAAGGGACAAATAGGAGATAGCCAGGCAGGGGAATTGCAGGTGTGAGGCCTTCTGGCAAGGGAGAACATGGCAGACATCCTTGGAGTAGCAAGTGGCTCATCATGAGAGCAGTGTGATCAGGGTCCCTTCAGAGGGCTGCTTTGGAATCCACCTAGGTTAGGATGTCTAGGAAAGAAAGTGGCGAAGTGGTCCAGGGCTGGATCGTGAGGGTCCTATAGTTCATGCTTATGAGGATGGGAGAGCTGTTGAGTTTTTGAGTTGAGGACTAACATGATCATGTTTAGGCAGTGGAAAGACTCTTCTTGCTGCCTGATGGAATCCATACAGGCAGGAGTAGAGATTGGGGGAGCGTTGGGCATCTGGTAGAGTAATCTAAAAGGGAGATGATGTGGAGGTAGGGGGCTCAGTTTTAGAGATATTGAAGGTGTTTTTTGGGACACTCAAGGATGAGGTCATGTCTAGCTGTCACTTGGCAATACAGAGACTGGAGTTCAAAGACTGGATGGCATAAAGACATAGATTTACAGTTCTTGCTTGTAGATGGTGAGTGAACCACAGCAGCTCATGAGATCACCCACAGAATGTCTAGAATCAGAAAAGAGGACTGCAGTTAGAACCTAGAGAAGAGAGGAGTTGGTAGGAAGAGAAGGAGCCCATGAAAGGGGTAGAAGGGAGGGGCCAGGGAAGTGTGCTGTTTTGGAAGACAACAGAAGTTCTTCAAGGACAAGGAAATGATTGTCAACATCCAATGTCATAGAGAATCAAGTAAAAGGAGGCCTGAACAGTGTCTGTGAGGTGGGAAAACACAGACTCAGAGAAGCACCATGCTTTGTCCAACATAAACATGGTCGATGATGGTCTTATCCTTCCCCTGATGGTGGGAATCTAGTGGAATGTACCTAAAAAACTTATAAAAGGCAAATGTCTGGGCCCCAGCCAATATCTGACGAATCGGAATTTCTAGGGAAATAGCTGGTCGTGTCCAAGAGATTCTTATTATCAAGAATTTTGGGGAAGTGGAATTTTATGCCATATGCCTTTCTCACAAAACACTTTTCCATAAATTGTTACCTTCTCTGGATATAAACTTGTAAGGCTTGAGACCACCACCTTGAGAGAGAAGCCCCTGAGAACAGTGGTCCCCGGTGTGCACTGGCCCAGCGGGCCTCCTCCCTCAGCGCACCTGTAGCCTCAGTGACCGCCTCCATAGTATGACTCCTGCATGACACTCCCCTCTCTTGCACCCACAACCCTCCTGGGAACGCCTCTAACGTGACTTTGGTTTTGTGTGCCAGCCATGATCATCAGACCATGAGCTAAGGCTAGAAATGGGTCTTCCATGCCTTTGTGTCGACATTTAGCACAGTATAAGCATTCAATTTATTGTAATTTAAGTGCAAAATTGAGGCTAAACGAATGATTAGCCTCAAATAATAATGAAACATCAGTTGACATGTAGGGTAAATCTCAAGCTTGCAAAGATGTTTTATTTATTCCCTTCAGCCAGTAAACCTTCACTGAGCTGACACAATTGGCTGGGTCCCATAGGAGCTGCTCAGGATGCTAAAATAATGTGTGATCCCTTCCTCAAAGAATAACCTGATCTCTCAGAGCTTTCTAGAAACTAGAAATATAGTTGCATATAAAAAAGATGACAGTGTCATATATATATTTATATATAACATAAATAATTATGTATAACATATATAACATAAATTACTATATATTATAGACAAATATATATTTATTGATAATTATGTTATTTTATATATAACATAATGTTAACAATTATTAAAAATAAATATATTTAAAATCTATATATAGGTTATAGATTATATATAATCTATATATTATATATAAGTTATATATAATATATAGAGATTATATATATTATATGTATATTTAAAATCTAGGTCATTCCAAAGTGGTGACCCTCTGGTAAGAGATACTGATGTAAAAGAAAGGCCTCTATAATAAATTCTTTCCCATGGTCTCTTCTTCCTCAGACTCCCATGATGATAACTTCATAAAGGTTTAATGTCTGACCCAAAAATGACATGAGAAGTGACTCTGAAAGTTTGTGAAAAGAAGCAGCCTGCTGATGGCCTTGGATAAGGATGAAGATTTCACTGGGTTTGTTCTTTGTTCTCGTTTTTCCATTTACTGATCAAAAATTTTTGAGAAAGGGTATCTTTTATACAAATCAAAATTAATAAGCTATGAATGGAAACTATATGGAGCAAATGTCATCACTGAGGGCCTTCTCTGGTGGAAGATGACCCAAGCCTTCAAGCAGAAGAGGTCCCTGAAGGTATAAACTGGGCCCTCAGAGGTGCACAATGTTGGGGGCTGCTGGTCACAGGCGAACAGTTGGGGGCTGCTGGAATTGTGTGGCCTAGCTTCCTTCCTGCCCCCATCCAACGTGAAACCCTAGACACTTGTCTTTGTTATGAGCAGATACGATTCAGACATCTCATAGCCTGAGTTTGGCCCATGACTCCTTATAGGAATCAGTGTTTGTCTTTCTTCCCCAACTGTACTCGTAAATATAGAAAGAGTTCAACTGAAGCCTCGTGAGGCACCAAGTTAGAACCGATGGAGGCAAAACATTCTGAAATGAGGTGCTAAGCCAGCCATGTAGAAATTTCAAATTAAAACAGTTGATGGGGTTCAGAGGTCTTTTCAAGCTCTCTGGGTGGGGACAAGTGGGTCAAGATGGTGAAGGTGTCAGGAGGGAATGTGAAGAAATTTCTTCATAGGAGGTATTTTTGTCAGTGCCTACCACCCCCCCAAGATGGGGGGTTAGGGAGGAAGGGATACTACCTTCTCTACCCAAACCCAAAGCAAGGAGCTCCAAGAAGCACCAGGCAGAGATGCTAATTTGTATATTCTGGAGTCTGGACACCGATATCTAACTTCGCCCAGAAAATCCAGCTGGCATGTATTTGGTGACTAGGACAGGAGTTGCCTCATTGCAAGACACATATGCTAACAGAGTACAGACTCTGTGAGTGCAGCCCTTAGACCTGAAGGGGGAAGAGAGAGTTCCCAGAGCCATCCTAAGTCCTGCTCAGGGGCACTGCTTGCCCAGGGGATGAGACTCCAACAGAAAGGGTCAGGAGTGGCGGATGAGGGGAAACCAGGGGCTAGAGGAGGCCCATGAGAGAAAGGGAAGATTTAATCAGCTCCAGGTCAGTGTGAGGCCATCCTAAGAAAGCACACTGCCATTCCCACCCGAGGCCGTGGTCCAGTGTGGGAGGCCTTATGATAGAAGTTAGTTGACTAGAAGGAGGGGCAGAGAGGGAGGCAGTGAAGGAAGTGTGTGTGAAAAAGAAAGAAGCTGCTAGAAGCAGAAATGCTTCCGCCTGGTAAGAGATTCAGTGTTGGCAAGGATGCAGAGAAAGGGGAACCCTCTTGCACTGTTGATAGGAATGCAAATGGGTGCAGGCACCAGAGAAAACAGTATGGAGGTTCTTCAAAAAGTTAAGAATAGATCATCTACCCTATGATCCAGCAATTGCACTGTTAGGTGTTTACCCGAAGAATACAAAAACACGAATTCAAAGGAATACGTGCACCCTAATGTTTATTGCAGCATTATTTATAATAGCCTAATTAGAGAAACAGATCAAGTATCCACTGACTAATGAATAGATAAAGAAGATGTGGTATTGGAGTATAACTCAGCTGTAAAAAAGAATGAAATCTTGCCATTGGCAATAATGTCGATGGAGATAGAACATATGCTGAGCAAAGTAAGTCAGTCAGAGCAAGACAAATACCATGTGATTTCACTCATCTGTGGAATTTAAGAAACAAAATAAATGAGCAAAGGGGAAAAAGAGAGAGAGAGGCAAAGAGAGAAACAAACTCTTAACTGTAGAGAACACCCTGACGGTCACCAGAGGGGAGGTGGGTGGGGGATGGGTGAAGGAGGTGATGGGATTAAGGAGGGCACTTGTGATGAGCACGGGGTGATGTATGCAAGGGCTGAATCACTGTATTGTACACCTGAAACTAATATCACACTATATATTAGCTAACTGGAATTTAAATAAAAACTTAACAAAATAAAAAATAAAAAGACTTCTATCTTCTTGAGAAAAAAAAGAGATCAGAGTTTGGTTTTTTTCTGTGACCGGACAAGTCTAATTAATGAAGTGAGATTCTGTTTGCTCTCTGAGGTAACTATAGGACTTTCTATTACCTAGGAATGATCGGAAAGTTTTGCTTTCAGGGGTGCAGAGAAAACTTTCTCTGTTGAATACATTTTAAAGGGACCATAGAGGTCTGAAATGAAGTGATTTTTATGATTACACTCCATATGTTCTGATCGCTTGATACTGCAGTGACGTTAATAAGAGGCGGTCATGAAGGGAAGCCTAGAGACCAAAGTCAGCGCGCAGAGAGACTTTGTGATGTCTGAGGATCAGGCAGGAACTCCACCTTTGGGGCCGGAAACCCCTCCTATGGGTGGGATAACAGGATGTGAAACTAAGGTGACACACTTTGGGGTTAGTCTTCTCACAAGGGGATTCTGGCACAGGTGAGCAGCAATGGAAACAGTATTTCTCCGAGGCATGACTGCCTGATGTGTTTTAAAGTTACAGGTGAGGGCGCCTGGGTGGCTCAGTGGGTTAAAGCCTCTGCTTTCGGCTCAGGTCATGATCTCAGCGTCCTGGGATCAAGGCCCGCATCGGGCTCTCTGCTCAGCAGGGAGCCTGCTTCCTCCTCTCCCTGTCTCTCTGCCTGCCTCTCTGCCTACTTGTAATCTCTCTCTCTCTGTGTCAAATAAATAAATAAAATCTTTAAAAAAATAAATAAATAAAGTTACAGGTGAAAGAGAAGGAATTAGGGAGGAAAATTCTGGAAGTCTACGCAGTGTATGAATCCTAGAGAAAGAAATGGTCATGTGGCATCACAGGCCTTTTTCCTAACGGTGTAACAGGATGAATAGGTCATTATGTTTTATCTACTTGGTAGTCTATGAACAAGACATTCTTGGGACTCATTAGGATGATTTTAACAAATAGATACCCACCTTATATTTAGGATTTGTAAGAAAGTGGTATCACTGAACTCTTCCTTTCTCCTTCTGAACTCCATAGGATGGATTTCAGATAGTGGATTTTCTGTGCTCTACCTCACACTAATTCCCTTCATTTAATGCTGACTCCCATCAAAAAACTGTCTTCTCTGCAACAACGTCTCATGCCATCCGAAGGCATCTGTACATCAGATTTGGTTAATTCTGAAATGGTCTTTGCTATTTGTAGCCAAATGCCTTCTCTTGCCCTTCTTCATTGGTCTTTAATACTCTACCCTCAAATTCTTTCTGAATTGGTCAATTTACATCTACAGTCAAAATGCTTAAACATCTTTGTCTTCAGTGAATACACACAGTAGGCTAGATTTTAGTTCTAATTAATGTGTAGACTGTTAATAATGGAGAGCATGTCCCTTTCTGTTATAAACCTCACAGGTAGAATAGTTTCTATTTTTTTCCCACCTGGCAGTGATCGTGGACCCATTCCAGATGGTTTGTATGAAGTTGAGAATGTTGTAGTTTAGATTGGGGAGCTCAAATTAAGGTTCATCTCTGGTTACCTTCTCATGAACCTTTAGGTTTATGGTGTTGTAGTTATAATTTGATGTTATTATTTAACTTTTTAAAAATTAGAGACAGTGGGTTCCCTACTGAATTTTTAGAGGGCAAAGACTCTTCAAATTGTCACTCAAAACTAGTCCAGAGAAATGAAAGAAAAACAGGTGTCAATTATCTGCTGAATAAATTGAAAGAGAATTAATCTCTTCACAGTCAACATCAAATAATTGTGGGCTGAATGATGCCTCTCCTCCTTCCAGATGAGAAAACAGAATTGCAATATAAGGTTGAAACACGGTATCTTGACTCAAAACATCCAATAATAAATAAGGTGAACTCTAGCACAGATTTTATTAAATTTGGGGGGCTGATTTTACTCCTTGGTAACATAGACTGGAATATTACTGTTTTCTTCAAAGAGATTTTATGCATAAGTAGTACAGAATGGCAGTCTGCTCTCACACAATTCAGCTAAAGACTCGATGAAGGGCGCCTGGGTGGCTCAGTGGGTTAAAGCCTCTGCCTTCAGCTCGGGTCATGAGGGTCCTGGGATCGAGGCCCACATCAGGCTCCCTGTTTGGCAAGGAGCCTGCTTCCTCCTCTCTCTCTGCCTGCCTCTCTGCCTACTTGTGATCTCTCTCTGTCAAATAAATAAATAAATAAAATCTTTAAAAAAAAAAAAAAGACTCGATGAAAATAGGTCACCTTTCTGATATGACCAGGCCAATCAGGAACTAAGCCAGGAGCTTCTTTCTGCCCTTCTATCTTTCCCACATCTCAGGACAACTGTCCTTTGGTTTCCTTCATATCAAAGTGTAAGTGCTGTCTCAGAGCCTTGGTGTTCTAATGTAATGGGGATTTCATTTAAAATAAAATCATGGACAGTTGGGAAAGGAAAATAATGACCCACTGTGGTTTTGTTTGGCCTGAAGATAACAACAAATGTTCACTTGCCTCTTTCACAGAAACCCAGATAATGTACGATGAAACAATCTTGATGATATGTAACTCCAAAATCCACCACATGAACACCTGCAGCTTGTGGAAATACTCCAGGAATTTTAAGAAGAGCACAGTGAGACGGTCAATCACCAGATGCCATTTGTTCCTTAAATCTGCAAAATAATAAATTCACCCAAGAGCATAAAAAGTTGTGGGGAGGTTTTTTTTGCATTATTATTTAAATCAGGTCTTGTAACATTCAGATCGGAATTAGAAACTGCAAAATGATAGTAGTGGATGAATTCTAAAAATATCAAAATCTGAAGGAAGAGTGGTCTANTGCATTATTATTTAAATCAGGTCTTGTAACATTCAGATCGGAATTAGAAGCTGCAAAATGATAGTAGTGGATGAATTCTAAAAATATCAAAATCTGAAGGAAGAGTGGTCTAAAATGCCCACGTCATGATGATTTAGATCTCATGCATTGAGACTCTGAGGGACAAGTTTGCTTTCCTTAAATTCATTTAATCAGTGTGAAGAAGTATTTTTTTACCTCCTAAGAGTTTAGCAATAATTCCCCAATTTCTTGGGAATACTAGGTAACTGAGCTCCCTCGAAATAACATCTTTCTTGCTTCCATAAGTTCTGGGGGTTTAACGAGGGAGTGGATGAAGCTCACCGGTCACCCCAGGGGAGCGAGGGGCAAGAGTCTGTGTCTCCTTGCAACTGAGAGTGAACACTGAGTGTCTGAAGGACCCAGTCCCAGTTCCTGAAATGCGGTCAGACTCACCCTAATCAAACTTTTTAATCATATTAGTCATTCCCTTCTTCCCGCATTGTGCTAAGTAATAATATTTTGCAGACTGGGGTCATGCTTCTGTCTAGAAGGACTGTCCTGGTCCACATGACTGGAAGTCACCATAGAACTATTTTGTGGCATCAGCAAGTCACCACACGTGTAGACAAAAAGCTCACGGGCCCAGACAGATAAGACTCGAGCATTTCTTTAAGTAGTTTCTTCTTCACATGGCTGGGGTGGCTGTAGCACTTATTGTCTTCGGTTCTAAAAGTTTCAGTAAGGTCTCAGTTATTGTGAAAAATGCATACTTGCAAAGTGACACAGATAATAGTTGATACAAAGAATTCAGTCATAAGTGAGCATAATTTAGAGGTGTAGACAGCAAGTGTATGAGGGAATGCCAGAACAAAGTGCAATCCAATTTCTGGTGAGCTCCTCTTAGTAAAGCTCAAAACCCTCATGAAGTAGTAGAGCAAATCTTAGTCCTGGGTCCTTGGTCCCACCGAGCTTGGTTCTTCTTCACCCTGAGGAACAGCCATTGGTTAGACATGGAAAGGGCCATTCTGGGTCCCTCCCAGGATCTTCTGAGATGAGGCGGTAAAAGGGACCAGTTTTGGGAGAATTTGCCTTTGGGAGGGATCTTCAGCCTTGTGCTTTTTCATTTTCTAATCCTTTAAAGCAGAGAACATCAGAACAGACTAAGCGCTCTGCCTCCTCTGCCCTCTGTTAGATAACGCGTCCTGATCACCACGGACATCTAGTTCTCGTCATGCCCTATTAAACATTACCTCATGTCTACGAAGAAAAACAGAAAAAGGAGTCCAAAGAATAAAGGGGGAAAAACCTAAGCTGACAATGACAACAAAAACATCTCTAGCAGTTGGCTTGACAGGATAATTATCCCATTGCTCATTTGTTCCTCCAGGTCCCAGGTCCTGAAACATTTGGACCGAATTACAAGTATGTTCTTAATTACCAGTTCCCTGGAGAAGTTCCAGTCTGGTTTCTTTGAGAATGCGTTTGAAAGGGCCCTATCTAGAACTTTCTGAAATTCTACACAGCTGCCTGCTTCTGCTGCTGGTAGGAAACATCCCTGACCAGAATCCTGACTGAACACACAGGTAAGAGCTACGCTCACCTTGCACCTGGTGGGGACTGTCTCTGACGGATCAGGAGATGAGAGTCAGTCATCTGCTCTCTTCTCCTACCTCATTTCACAAGGAAATGATGGGAGCCATTGGAATCGCAATGTTGTAACTATAACAACTAAAAAGACCATACCCCAACTTTTACTTCATGGACTGGATCAAATCTCTATCCATTGGGAACAAGTCAGTTTCTTTCACTGAATGGAGCCAGGATTTTCTGAGCAGCTACTGGTAGTGGGCAGGTTACCTGAAGTCTCTTCCTCCACCTCTTCCTCCTCATCCTCCTCTTCCTCTTCCTCCTCCTCATCCTCCTCCTCTTCACTGTCTTTCCCAAGCTCAGCCCTCTCAGCCTTCTCAGGGCATCCCTCTGGTTTGTCGTCCCCGGGCTCGGCCAGCTTCTTGATGTCCGGCTTCTCCAGCGTGGCGGTCAGATGCATCATGGCGAGGTCTGGAAGGCTTCCTTCGGGGTGGGCCAATCTGTTGGCAGAGAACGGCTGAGTCAGGGGAGGAAAGAGCGCTGGGAGAGATTTGAGTTGAGGGGCAAGTAAAAGGAGGATAAATAAAAATGAAAATCAGTGCAGGTACACAGGCCTTGCAATGTGGGGTCGCTAGCGTCTTGTCACTTTTTTTTTTAAAGCTCTTTCTAAAAACAAACTGTAAACTCAGTTAGGTCTTGTTAGCTTTTCCAATTCGGGTTCTAGTGATTAGTCAGGAATGAGAGCTATCGACACCTAAACTTGACATTTTTCCCGGAGGAGAAAATGGTCAGAGTTTAGGATGTAGAAGCATGAAATGGCAACAGTGTAGAGCAAGCATTTCATGGCTTCACGGGGGACTTACTCATTTTGGTGGATTGGTAATTTTTTCTTGATGCTGCTCAAAGTAATTGAAATAGAAAGGAAAAACAGGAGATGAGAACAGAAGAATTATAAGGAATGTCAGAGATCACACATCATGCTACATATCATCCACTATCGCATTCCTGTATGCGGTTGCAGTGGTCCTAACGCCAAGTGCATTCCAGGACGGCGTCAATAGCGTGCTTTGGCTATGAACCCTCGGCTTGGCGACTGAGTTGAGAGTGGACAGGATTGCAGGTCGTAAAGGGGGAGAACGTAGAGACGACAGAGGCAAATCACGTCATGCTTTTTTAGGAACGCAGCAAACCATCCCGCAAGAACCCAGTCATTCACACTCCAAATAGGTTTTTTTTTTTAATTATTCTTAAATAACATGTAATCGCAGTCAACATTTTGCAGAGACTCATCCCGCTCTGCCATCATCTAAATCATAGGCAGTGGAAGTGAAATGCTTTCGGGACTGAGAAGTCAGCATCATGTGCTAGTCCGTGGGCACTGGGGTTCACTGAGGGACCAGCTGTTGTGGGGAGATGGGTGTGACTGCCCGGGCGAGGCACAGGGATACAGTTTCACTGAGCCTGGACAGTGGCTGGAGCATTCCAGCTTATTTTGTGTTAGACAATAACGAGTACCATCTTCTTCCTAAATTGTTAAAAAGTCTATCTTTTTACTCATAGCCAATTTGAAGGAACATTTGTGGGCAGTAAAGGAACTATCAGGGAAAGATCTGGAAATACTAATAGTCTTCTCCATTTGTAATAATTCATGTATATTTCAGCCTGGTTGTAACAACAGGATGGACAATTAATAATGTTATTCTATCTGTATAATTGTGGGCTCTGAGTATATTATTTAACCTTCCTGAAATTCACTTTTTTTTTCTATAAAATGAGTAAGTTTTGTAGATAAAAACCTATGCATCCTTGCAACTCACTGATTTTATATTTGAAACACATCTGTGATGCTGGGTAACTGTTGCAATGAATCGGCATTGTCCTTAGACTTTTAGAGCTTTTATCATTCAAAAGTAGTTTCTGTTAACAGGGTGCCAAGCAGGTAAATTATAGAATGCAAAAACATTTTGAATTGAAGAAAGACAGAATGTCCTGAGGATGATCCCACATTGGTAGAAGGAGTTATGATGACATAACCCTTTTTTATTTCCCAAAGCTAGTCAATCCACCCTTCTGTCTTTGGGGAAGTGCCCCCCCCTCCTGAAACTCCAATACCAGATTTTACACACCAGCACTGTGCGTCAAATCTCAGAGGGCATACGTGCTGTTCCTGCTTTGCCGGGACTCAGCGTATGAAATGGTGTTAAATGTGAAAGCAGTCAGCTGTCACACAATTGTCAATATTTATACGTTCTCTGCAGCACTGGTAGGGGATGGATTTTAAAAGTGAGAAGATACTTCTCATTATGATATTTGGTGGAAGGATGACCAACTCGGAGTGTGTTTTTCCTATCCACATCAATACTGCCATGACTTTGCACTGACAAGAAAATGACTTGCCAAGAATTAGAGCTAATTAGTGGAATGAAATACAGAGATGAGGCTGTTTCTGCAGCTGCCACTCTGGTTACATAACAAAAAGTCCTCAAGCAAAGAGGCCCCCGGATCCTCTTGCCATAGGCGGGGCATATGGAGGGGAGATTAGAAAATGAAGGAATCAAAGAAAAACACTAGTGTAAACCTTGTGGAAGTATATGTAGAAGGTCAACTTCAGGAAACTTGTAACAGTCTACAAGAGATCGGGGACTAGATAATGCTCGGGAGAGAAGAGAACTGAATATCTGCATCTGAACCAAGTGTCTGTGTATTTCCATCTGACATAATCCTTAGGAGGAAACAGGGCATGTAATACCCGGATGCCTTCTGGAGCAGTTCTAACCTTGGGAGCTCGTACGGGATGATAGAGAAAGAAGGGAAAACCTGTCTCAGGCTGTCGTTTACTAGACTCTAGAAGTCTGTTAACTGAGAAATTGCATGAGAAAATCTGTGTGCATAAAATGTGTACAGATGAAAATATTTTTAGTGCCTGATTGGGGTTTATGATTTTAAAAAGGACACCTGTGTAAAGCCTTTCATTTTTCTTACATTTTTTATAGCAGTTTTTTGAAGGCAATACAAAATAATGTTAAAGCACGCTCATTGGAATCAGAGGGTTCAGAATCAAGCCTCAACTAGACAACTTACTAGCCAGATGATTTAACAAAACTCCGCACCCTGTCTCCTAAGTCTCAGACTGCTGATCTGCAAAATGGAATAATAGCGACTACTTCACAGAATGCTGGGAAAACTAAGGTGATTTCTGTTAAGCTCTTAACAGTGCTTAGTACACAGGGAATATTTTTAAAGAACCATCTGCTAGTGATAGATCTTTCATGTACCACTTTGTTAATTTGTATCATGAAAAGGCAGAGTCAGAAATATGCCTTTGCAGGGGACCACAGTACACTGGACACGGGGCAAGGGCTCAACTTGGACTCTAACTCTGTCATCAGCACCCTGTTAACAGAACTTGTGTATTACAATGACCATTCGGAAGAACAAGAGCAAACGTTTCTTCCTTGGGAGTCTGTCCCCACTACTTTCAACGTTTTGTGCTCTCTGCTGTCTGCCCCTCCACCTGCCTCGGCTGCATTCGCGGAGGCTGGGCTGCTGCACAGGTGGGGCTGTCTACACAATGTGGAGTTCATGGGCAGAACCAGCCCCCAGTTTGCCACAGTGAACAGCTGGACCAAATTTCTTGGAAAGCCTGTGTACCTCAATGCAGATATTCCCCGCCTAGTAAACTTTAAAATGGGATCCTGGTTTTCCAAAAGGTAAATTGGTACCCATGCTCCCCGAAACTTACAATACTTGCAATACTAGTAATTCTGTGCTGATCCTCATGTGCAAATTATCTAATCAGCCCTTGAAGGAGATTTATAAATAGACAGGGTGATGAACTGGATTCTCAGGGAACCCCCCCCCCCACTTCCTTAAATCCCACCTTTTTGCATGCCTTTCTCCACTATGGAGTTCATTTTCTTTTCTTTTGCATTGCCTTTATCCACACCTATAACTTCCTTGCCTTGCTTTTATGACTCTCCAGGCTCTGAGCCATAATCCTCTCACTGACTATTTCTCCTTTTGCATTCTAACAAAGCAGGTGATGTTCTTCTCCTGTGTTGTCATTCACTCTTCCCTTCTGCACCCACGGCTTTCTTTATACAGTTCTTTACGTGGTCCTCGACATGTGCATCTCTCCATTTGTATCTACGTGATTTTATTCTAATGTTGGTTCTGGGGACTCTTCCTTGGAGGGCAGAAAGCCTGTCTTAACTCTCCTGGGCTCCCTTACAAAATGTAGTACTGGGCTTGGTGTACAATGTGACTCACTGAATGTTTGGCCAGTGGATTCTATCTACCGGATGGGCACTCTTATTTGCAACAGAAGAAACAAATTATGTTACATGGATGGTTGAAGAGGCTTTGTTCTGTATTAGGAACTGACTTTGAGTCAACATATGAAACCACATATTAAGGTAGTTTCCATGAAAGAAAATGGAAAGTCTACCCTTGCAACACCTCCTTAGTCTACATTCCATTTATTTTTATGACTATTCTAATTTGGAATATGACTATTCTAATTTGGAATAGGTAATGTAAAGTGCATCCACCCTACTTATTAGACTATTAGAGAAAAGAGGTGTCTTGCAAATTTCTAGTGTTTATAATATTTAAACAATATTTATACTGCTTAAGATTATTTTCTAGAATGCATACACACTTCTAGGAGATGGAATTCACAGATTAGAACTTGATTAGTAAGTTTAATATCACATCTTAAATGTTCATGGTAGTAATTCCCTCCAAAAAAATCTATACGACATTTTTGGGTATAATGGCTCTAGTTTCTGCATATAAGACAGAAATGACCATTACTGCTGTTAAAATATTCCAGTTCATTCTGCTTAGGAATGCAGTTGGAACTTCCCCACAATTATTTGCATCATCAAATTTTATCAGTCACCCACTGTCCTCAACACCTCTACCTCATACCTTGTTAGGACATGTCTAAATTTTAATCAACGCAGAAGTTGAAAGTAGGCATGTCTTCCCTTTCATCCAGAATTCACATTTACAAACACATTATTCTCCTTATGAAATAACACTGAGCATACAAGGAAAAAATTATGGGAGAAAGAAAGCTTACTTAATAAAAGGATTAACTTACTGTTTTCATCAAGACTAGGTCCTATTCAAAATTGGACATGTTTTACACACAGCCTTTCAGAATCACAGTGAAGGAAGAGTTTATTGGGTAACATCCTCCCTGGGGAATAACACTGGCCTTTCTTAACATGAAAAGGAAAGACTTCACTGCAAAGAAGATAGTGCTAACAGTGGAACGTTTTGAGTTTTTAATTATTTTAGGTGGATCTTGATCATTCTAAGAATTCCTGAGCGCATTCCCTGGCCTCATGACTTGGGTTAATGGGGATAGGTTTTTCTCTCCAGAGAGAAGTCTGAGACAACTGGAACCATAACTTGTGTGAGCCCCTGCTGTTGGAGCCCATCCAACCAACTTCTGCCTTCTTAGGTAGGTCCCAGCCATCTCCTCATATAGCAGATGGTAAATACTTTATGGGAACAGACAGAGAGAGACAGAGGGAAAGAGATGGATGACTAGGGAAGAGAGGGAGAAGGATAGATGGAGGGATACAGGAGTAGAGGGAGTGGGGGGAGAAGGAGAGGAGGAGGTGGAGAGAGATTGAGAGAGAAGTTCTTTACGTTTGAAGAGATGAAATTTCAATAGTTGCTCAAGATCTCCAGCTAATGTCTTTATCTTACTTCTCTGCCTATCAGCTAAAAACCTGAGGTTGACTCCTCTCTATCAGGCTGTCAACAAAACTGGCTCCCAAAGGAACCAGCCAGTCTTCATCCCTCCTTCTTCAGTGATCTGCACAGTGATGCATTAATTTTTCACATTTCTTTCTAGAATTTTGGCTCCCAAGGTTTGCTATGTGGTTGTCACCCTTGGGATTTTATGTAAGAGAAAAGCGAATGGAAGAGAAAACCAACAGATCTTTCAAAAAGTTAATTTGTTAATTAGATTTATTGCAAAATACGTGTTTCTATGGCCTAAATCATTGGCTTTATGACAAATAACATAAAGTTTTAGGAGTGGATATTTTAATTCGCCTATTTAATAAAGTCAGGATAGCTTTAGTAAATTAGATCCCCAAAGACCTTTTCTCTGTACTCTTAGGGAAGTTGAGGATAACTCTGCAAACAGCACTTATCAAAGCTTACTCTTTATTATGTGTGGTCATTTGCATGTTTTATCTCCCCAGTTGGATGATAGGGCTTTATGGTGGGGTCCTGTCCCAGTGCCCATCTTTGTATCTTTTGTGAAATCTGGGGACCTAAAAGATTTTTCTTCAATATGCTGATCTTTCAAGTCGAGGTATATTTGAAGAAACCAATGTCTTAATTTTCTTTTAACCATATATGGTTGTGACTATTATCACTTCATTCAGGAAACATCTACCAAGGGTCAACAGATGGGTGGGGTAGGTGATATGTGGACACAGGGTGAATTAATACAGGGCCTCCAGGCCTGAGGAGCTGATGCCTCTGGCAAGGGAGATAAGACAGGCAGGCAGACAGAGTGTCAGAAGGCAAGTGTCAGAAGGCAGCAATGATAAAGTGCTGTGGAAATTCAGAGGAAGGGCAGATTCCTCATAGCGGGTAAAGTTGGCATGTGTGGGTAGGTTTGTGGAGGAGGTGGTTCTTGAGCTGAGCTCTCAGTGATGTGTCCAAGAGAGCGACGATAAGCTCTCAGGCAAGCATTGAACTAATTTACCAAAGAATGAAATTAATGGGGCATCCGTTCGAACCAAGACCAAAGGCTGAGCACCAGCTGAAGACCCTTGGCAACCTCCACTCACAGCACCAAATGGTTTGGTTGGCAGAATACATCCATGAGCATACCTGAAGACCACTGTCCACTATCTGATGACATCATTTTTCATTTACAAAATAGCAAAGTGTTTAACACACCAAGAGACCATCCAAAAAAAAAGAGAGAGAGAGAGAGAGAGAGAGAGAGAAAACATTGAAGTACCCACCTATTTATTATTAGATATACGCGCCCATTGACTTTGGCATGGCTACGAGGTGAGAGATGGACGCACAGGGTTGCATGGGGATGGGGAGACAGGTGGGAGAGAGAAAGAGGAGACTATTAGAGAGGAAAGAGGCAGACCGTCTTGCAAGCTTTAAGTCATCAGCTGTGTGCTTATCGATACTTCCATGCTGAAGATGAGTCAGGGCAGCAAGACTCAGGAGCAACGCGAAGTTATATATAGTCAGGAAAAATATCTGAAGGTAACAAGTCACTCCCTTCTCGTCCCTCCCCCCCTCACACACTTGACTAAAGATCTAAAATGTTTCAATTTTCAGGGCACAGTGATCAAATAAAAGACAATCTAAAAGATGAATTCTTGCTCCCTCCCCCAGATTAAAAAAGAAAAAAAAAAAAAGAAATCCTACTAAGTAACCATAGGCAACATAGTATTCTCTAACTTTTCTAAGACTGAAGTTAAAAAAAGTCATTTTGTTTCTATATGCACTGGAATACGTTCTAAAACAAAGCATGGACAAATTGCAGGGATGGATATTTAACTACATAATGGATATCTCATATGTTACTATTAAATATATATGTTATCATAGACCGTAATTATGTTCTCATATTATATATTTTATCAATAGATAAGTGAAATAATATTCCTGAGAACATTTGCTTACTTAGAAATTAAAGTAGTTCTTTGTATTATCATGTATATCAGAACTTTTTCATAATGTTAACTCTATCAATTCTCTAAGGCTAAACAAAATAAATTCTTCTTCAGACACAAGTGACATTTGCCTACACAATCTATGTGTGCACAAAAACACAGCACATACAAACAGTGGACAAAACAGGAAAAGAACAGCTGGATATTTACAGAAATAACAGTATATGGAATCAGTGTAAGGAATACAATGAATCGATTATTCCCAATTTGTGGTTCAGGTTTTGTAAAGCATCTACTAAGGAGGTGGGAGCAAAGAAGGCAAAGCATGACAGTCAATCCCAACTCTGTAAACACTTCTTTCTCTTCATCATTTTGACCTTAATGTGGTCATGCATTAGGGTTCCAAGGACAAAAAATACTGTTAAGTAAGGCAAATACCAGAATGGGAACAAGTTGCCCAAAAAGATGGGATATGGATCCTACGTTCAAAGTTAAAATTTGGGGACTTTTATAATTAAACTATTGCAGGAAATCCCAAAATACGGAACTTGAAAATTTGAACCGAACTTTGAATTCTTTAAGGTCCTAGAAAACTGTTTTTCAAAAAACTGAAAATGAAATCTATGTTCTTAACCTCTTTAAGAATCTGGTCTTCTATAGTCTCTCATCACTCTACATTTTCTTGGAAAATCAACTGCTTAGGGCATGCTCGAGGTTAAGCCATGGCCACAAGGAAGGCAAGCAATGACCTCAAATGGCTACAGATCATTTAGATCTTTTTCTTCTCTTGCCATGATATGGAGGGTGAGGGCTGTGAGTGGAGCAGCGATGGAAACAGGGAGAAAACATCTCCACGTGAGACTGTGGTCTTTCCCCAGAACCTACATAATTAAGTAATGCTCTACAAGCTTCCAGGGGACTCTGAGGAACAAATTCCGTTTTCACATAACCTAGGTCTCAAAAATTGTGATTCTTTTGGGGTGGTGCAATCTTTGTTTAGCTGCATGGTCTTCTGCAAAACTGCGGTCCTGACCAACAGATTTTTCTTGATTATTGAAAATGACTTTTTGAAAAAATGGTGAGGATTTATAATGAAATACAGCATGTTACCTTGTCAGAGTTAACTATCAAATACTAATTTTAGGGCGCCTGGGTGGCTCAGTGGGTTAAAGCCTCTGCCTTCAGCTCAGGTCATGATCTCAGGGTCCTGGGATCGAGGCCCGCATCAGGCTCCCTGCTCAGCGGGGAGCCTGCTTCCTCCTCTCTCTGCCTGTCTCTCTGCCTACTTGTGATCTGACCTCTCTCTCTCTGTGTCAAATAAATAAATAAAAATCTAAAAAAAAAAAATACTAATTTTATCCCTAGCGTTCGCAAGCAATGTCAAAAAGGTCATCAAAAATACTTCCGCTAATTATCGATAAATCTCACTTTCCTGTGCCGGGACTGCGTTTGTAAGCTTTTAATCTTAGGGTGACTTCTTTTGCTAACAAGTTTGCCTCGAAGCCATCTCTCTTAGGGGGCTCCCAGACTTCTAATAACTACCTTATTTTTCCTAATGTTTGATAATCACTGAGAGCAGCCACTGACCCCATCCATGCCCTCTCCCTGGTGGGGCATTGGGAGGACACAGGTTATCTTATTGATGGGGGGCAAGACAGAACAAGAAATAACCAAGGCTAAACACAGTATGAGCGAATGAGAGAAAAGTCTGGATTCTACTGCTTGGGAGCCATTCGCAGACTGAAAGGCATCTGAAGCATACTTAGAATAAAAAGGAAATGTAAACTCCGGTCCAAAAAACACAATACGAATACGTTAAAGAAAGCTGTTGGCTATGCATAAGTAGATGGAGATTATAAAATGGTTTTCATCACCAAAGAAGAGTTTTGGAGCTATCTATGACTCTAGTCCCTAGTAAAGCATAAAACCGAACGCTTGGTAGTTCATAAACTGTGTGTGATGAAATACAACTTCATCTTCTTTTGCTGTACTCATTGTTTCCCCTGAAAAAGAGTTCAGAGCAAAGTCAAAAGGACTAAAGGGGACTGTGGGCTGGCATCTGCACTCCCTGCATACAGCCCTTTGCTCCCTGGGTTGCTTAACAAGGGTTTTTCCAGGAACTGAACCATAGGCTAGATCTGAAGCAAAGAGTGAAATCAGTATGAACGTTCATTAGAAGAATGCTTGCAATTTCCCTGTGAGGAACCCGACTGTGAGATTTATGATAAAACCATTGTGGTTGCAACACACACGGCGGGGAGAGAGATACCTCATCTGTTGCTTGTAAGCAGTTTATATATTTATAGATGAGAAGACAACAGAGAGCTGATAAGGGCAAACACTGTCTTCACTTTATTTCCTTGCACGTTGTGCTGATTACTGGTAGATAGAGCAGAGTCTGACCTTTTAGCCAAAGTTCTTCATTTCCAAAGCGGAAGGGAAAATTCTGCCCATCACATTTTGGTATGCTCTCGCTTCTTAACTGGTTGTCAGCACAACAGAAACCTCATTCTCTGAATCAGCCAGATTTCCTAAATGGTCTAAAAACACATCACGGCCCAGACACAAAATATCCATCGCCAGCTCTAAAATATTTGCGTCCGTGCAGCTATTTTGAATCTACTCACGTGACGATCAAAATCACTTTGCAAAATCACTTTAACCAGTCCTGAGTCACTACGTGTTGTTTCAGAAACTGCCATCAAATACGCCACATTTTTCTCTCATTTCTTTTTCTCACTCCCACGTGTGTACCGATGGAAAGCTCAAGGTTGAAACTCTAAGGTTAGTTATTGGCTTCCTGCAGGGGGCCCCGTTGAGGTGGGGAGTCAAAGCTGTCGCGCCCGAAGCAAGAGGCTCGTGCTTCTCGCAAGCGCTCACCTGTAGATGGCGCTGTCTTCCTTGCTGGGAATGGACTTCAGGTCTGTGAGCTCCAGGAACCGGTCATGAAAGTAGTGAAGGTGTAAAATGCACACCAAAAGAAAGGAGGTTGGGATGAATATGCGAGTGAATAGCTCTGCCACGGTAAACTGTTTTAAGCCAAGATCCTCAAGCCTGTAAAACAAAACAAAACAAAGCAAGCGCCTTTCTTAGGCAACGAGCGGACGTTCTTTTTGCTATAAATCACATCGCCAGTCCTTCACTGTCCTGTTACACCCGTTTCTTGCATCCCTCTCTCCTGTGCATTGGCTTTGGTTTTTGTCTCCATCAATCCAATTGACCTGCTCTCCCAGCGGTCAGAAACCACCTCGATATTGCTAAATTCAGTGGCTGTTTCTCTATCTTTGTTTAATTCTGTCTCTAGTCCTTCTCGAAACACTTCTGGTCTTGGCGGTGCCACCCTGGCCTGTTTTTTCTCCTCTGTCGCTATCTCCTCCTTTTTTTATTGGACCTCCAGATGTGAAACAGCCCCAGACTTCAGTGCTGAGTCTCTTCTCCAGCTAATTTCCAGCTAATGTGAGACAGGTTATCTCACAAGTCCCAGGGATTTATACACCATCGTAACACCAATGACTCAAATATGCCTTTACAGCTCAGGTTTCTCCTGTGGACTCTCATGCCCAAATGTCTAACAGAAGTTCTTTGGGTTTTCCGCCCCCCACCTCCCCAGTTATTTCATATTGAGTGTCTTCCAAACAGTGTTCTTGATTTCCCAGTTTTGCTCAGTCACACTCTTCTCCACTCTCCCACACTTTTTTTCAGCCGGCTAACAGTTCTTTTAAAGACTTAAAAATGTCACCAAGAATAAAATGCCAACACCATGACCTATGAGCCATGACCATCCTGGGTGCCTGGCTAGGTTCTCCACCTCTGCTCTGTCCACTGTCCCCCTCGCTCCTGGCAGCCAAACCTTCTCAGCTTCCTCGTTCATGCCAAACTCAGTCCTGTCTCAGGATCTTCACGTTTGCTGCTGGGATGCTTTTCCGAATCTCAGCTCCCAACTCACACACTTTTCTTAAGCCCTTCAGGGGGAGTTTAAATAGCACCTCCTCAGGGAAGCCTGCCCTGACCACTCCATTGATAGTTTGCACCCTCGCTGTGCACTACCTCAGCCTGTTGTTTGTCTCCTTCACAGACTTGTCACAATTTGTAATTAATTTATTTGCACATTGAGTCTTTTTTTCTTTCTTTCCTTTTTTTTTTCTGTCTCTTCCACTCGAACATAAACTCTGCAGTGCTTAGATTCGGTCTGTCCTGCTTCCGGATGGGTCCCCAGGCAGAGTCAGTGTCTGGCACATGGGAGGCATTTGATAAATATTTGTTAAATAAATGCTAAAGACCGGTCAGCCTAGCTACATGGTGAGCCTTTCCTTTTAAGCTTTTCTCTTACCCACCTCAGTATATTCATTCGGCTCTGTGCCCATTCTGGTAACTCATTCGAGAAGCTCACAGCAGCAAATCAGAAAAGGATACAGAGCGTGCACAGATCTATTACATGCATGTGAACAACGATTTCCTTATCATTAGTCTACCGAAACTTTTTCTATGGCGTCAAGTACTCCTTAGAATCTTCACATCAGTTCCATTAAATGAGGAGAGGCTGCTGCTTTATATCATAAGCCTAGGAATCAACTGAACTGCTGAGCTGAACTTCAACTTGGAAAGTAGAAGGTATGCGCGGTGAAGGACTAAGCAGGTATTTCACAGGAAACGGAGATTTTAAAAAAACTTATTTCATTAAAATGGGGTCAAAAATGCCCTGTTTTTCGGTCAATAGTCCTTAAGTATGTACTCTACGTGTCAAGTCCAGGGCTCTGCAGGGAGACCACAGAAGGACCTGTTCTCAAGGAACTTACAGACACTGATGACATCACGGTTTACTAAAATCTCCCCCAACAATATGTGAATAAAATGCATGCAAGTCTTCATCTCATTTGTCCCTTTAACAGCCCATTTTACACCAAATTGCTTACTTTTCTTTTTTCAATCCGGTCATATTTTGCCACAGGCCTGGGAAGTTCTCAAACTGATATGTGTATATAAAGATAAGCACCAGCATCGTGTAAATCACCACAGACATCCAAAAATACTTTAGGATTCGCCTCCACCATTCATAGTGCACCTGTGAATCAGACGTTGAAAAACACACAAGAAAAGAGAACTGATTAAAAATAAACCTTACAAAAGCACCTCATTTATTCAAGTATGACAGGTTGATGATGTTGACAAATACTCAAACATCAAATCTATTTCATTTTTGGCTTTTGAGGCTCTGTTCCTCATAGAGTCAGCTGGGTATGGATTGGAATCTCAGTACTACGAGAGTTACTCGCTAAGTCTTTGGGTAAGTCGCTTGACCATTCTGACCTTCTGTTTCTTCCTCTGTAAGTACCTACTTTGAGAGCTAGAAAGAGGATGAAATCATCATATTTATAAGCTAGTGGATGGAAGGCATTCAAGGAATGATATGGTAGATGTTGTCATCATGGTAGTTATTGCTGGGTTCAGAAAACTGCTTCTATTTTGAAATTCTGGTATTTAAAAGTATTTCAAGGGGCGCCTGGGTGGCTCAGTGGGTTAAAGCCTCTGCCTTCGGCTCAGATCATGATCGAAGGGTCCTGGGATCGAGGCCCGCATCGGGCTCCCTGCTCAGCGGGGAGCCTGCTTCCTCCTCTCTCTCTGCCTGCCTCTCTGCCTACTTGTGACCTCTCTCTCTCTCTGTGTCAAATAAATAAATAAATAAAATCTTTAAAAAAAAGTATTTCAAAACTTCATCGATTTTGATTGAGATATTTTGATCTCTACAGGTGAATTAGTGTAGTTGTTTCATTTGTTCTATTGGCTGCCTGCAAGAAGAGTGTCCTGTTGCACTTGTTTCTAACCCTGAGCAACAACCTTTCTGTAAGTTAAGAGTGAATTGGTGGAGAGGCTAACTCATTTTAGTGGAATCTTCTACAAATGCTAATGAATAAAATACTAAAGAAGTTGATGCATTATGCATCTACACACACACACACACACACACAAACACACACAGTTTCCTGATTCTAAAGGCTGAAGTACAAGTGAACTGGGTATCAACCCATATTTTAGATTATCCAGCCACTGTTCTTCACTGGCTATTCAAAAATGAATTTAATTATACAGGGTTTTTGTTGATGTTGTTGCTGTTTTAATCAAGAAGTTTTGAAAAACTCATGAACTTTTTTGTTTTTTTAACTTTTTCAGAGCCCCAAATTTTAAAATAATGAATAAGCTAAAGATAGTCATTTCCCCTTTTAGGCCTTCTTCATTTGTGTTTGAATTGCATTGATCACTTGAGACACTACATTCATGGGATGACAGTCATTTAGAATCTCATCAAAGGAAGCACCCATGTACTCCTGGGATGGCTACCAGAATTAAAAAAGAAAACAGAGGACAGTGGTTCACCTACCTGATACAAGGCCACACAGAACAGAAACAGCACCATGTAGATGATTTTGTACATCACAATTTTACCCTCGAAGCTGACGAAGAAGAACATCCCTCCACAGACGTAGATCCAGTACTTGATGAACATGGCCACCACCAGATTGCCCAGCAGTTTCATGATGTCCTGGTCATCATCTTCTTCCACTTCCTCCTCCTCTCCCTTCCTTCTCTCTTGCTTCGGTTCCTTGGCTTCCTCTTCCTCCTTCTCTTCAGCTTCTCCTTCCACTTGTATATCTTGCTCGTCATCTTCAAAATAGAAGACAGTGCTGTTACACTTGGCTGGTTCATCACCCGGAGCCACGCTCAGACTGGGTGTTGGGGGCAGGGGGGCATGGAAGCGATGTTTTATGTGTTACTCTGTGATTTGAATGTTTTGGTAAAGAGGGTAGCATTTATAACCAACCAAAATCGACTTTCATACTCCATACGGTTTAAAAGCTATGAACATGGTAATATTTTGTGCTCATCTTTTTTACAATACCTACTTTCATTTCCAGTATCCAATGACAGCTCTGAGTACTGCAGGATCTAGAAAAGTTAGGAACAGGGGCTCCCCCCACCCTCCATTCCGTGGTTTTGCTTTCTACCATTTCGATTACCCAAGGACAACCATGGTCTGGAAGCAGGTGATCCTCCTCCTGACACATGGTCGGAAGGTCAACAACCTGCCTACTCATTCTCCTCGTCTCATCGTGTGGGCATTTTCTCATCTCACAGCATCACTAGAAGGCTGAGTACACCATGAGAAGATATTTTGAGAGAGAGCAAGACCACATTCACGTAACTTTTATTACCAAGTATTATTATTATTATTATTCTGTCTTATTATTAGTTGTTTATGTCTTATGGTGCTTAATTTATAAATAAAACTTTATCATAGTCTCGGATGTGCAGGAAACGACATAGTATCTTCAGGGTTCAGTACTATCTGCAGTGTTAGGCGTCCACTGGGGTCTTAGAATCCATCCCCTATGAATAAGGGGTCCCCTGCCCATGACAATAACACAAATTAAAACGACTATATCAGTTTCAAATTCTGATTGTGTCATGGCTCTGAAAGTGTGACCTTGAATAAACCATTTAACTTCTCTGAACCTGTTTCTTCTTCCTGTAAGTGGGAATCAGTTTTGTGAGGACTGAATGACAGCGCATTTCTGAAAGCTCCTTGTGAGCTCCTTCATGTGCACGAAATTGTCCCCACTGGAGCCCTAATTTTCTATTGCTCCAGGTTCACGCTCGGCTTTTATCTGGTCTGAAGCATAGAGGCTTTCTGATGTCTGCGGGGTGCTCTCTCTCTGTCATTCTGCTGAGCACAAAACTCTCTAGTCAGACTAATTTACCTTTTTCTTCATTTTCCTGACTTCCGATTTTGATCTCAGATAAAAGAGCTTCCTTCTCTTGAAGAGCTTTTTGCTCGGTGAGGTGTTGCCTCAGCAGGAGCCAAAAAGTAATGGTGAAAAGTATCTGAAAGTAGAGAATTAGCAAAAGAAGAATTAAGCCACCCATTTGAAGTGTAAAGACAATTCAACATATACAACGTTTTCTCCACATTTCAGCGGAAACACAGTAAATAAGCCTCTCCGTCAGAGACAGAGTTGGGCAGCCACTGGATTTCACCTGAAAGTCACTGGCTTTGAAATCCCCTTTGCTGAAGACACGAGCAAGCATGTTGAGGGCCAGGAGGATATTTGGCAGGGAGCTGGGGTCCAGGGAAGGTGTCCCGACAGCCCAAACTACTTCCATCTGGGCCGGAAGTCAGCTTTGGCAACTGGTCCCCCCAGAGGTGCTAGTCCTTGCTTTCCTGTCCCAACTGTGACAGGAGCACGATTACAACAGGAAGACATATTTCTTCCATAATACTCATTGACTCTGCAACGTTCCTTGGTTTGAAGAAGTCCACAGATGGGGGAAAAGAACATTTCATCCCAGAAAACAGAACCCTTTAATATCCCATTCATCTCCCAAAGCTGAGGGAAGAATTGTTCTAAGTGTCCATACTTGTATTTTAAGATTTTGTGGAGGTCGAGGGGGAGAAAAAAGCTGATGCTTTTGGGGAGCTCCTTCTTCAGGGGATATAGGACCTGGTACATAGTAGTCGTTTTGTACCAGCTTTATTGCAATACAGTTTACATGCCATACAATCTACCCATTTAGAGTGGGCAACTCAGTGGTTTTCCTAAAGTCACAGAGTTGTGCAACCAACACCACAATCAATTGCAGATTATTCTCATCACCCCCCAAAAAAGCCCCAGAACAGTCACCCTATTCCTGCCCACCTCAGTCCTGGCCAACCACTACTTCACTTTCTGTCTCTACAGACTGCCGACTCTGGGCATTTTATATAAGTGGAATTACTTAAACATTCTTTGGTCAGTGGCTTTATTGGGCATAATGTTTTCAAGGCTTATTCCTGTTGTAGCATGTGCTGGCACCTCATTTCTTTTTGTTATTTGATAACATTCCATTGTATGGACAGACATTTCATTTCTTAGTTGATGGGCATTCAGGTTGTTACATTTTTTGAGGCTATTATGAATAACACTGCTATGAGCATTCATGTGCAGGTTTTTATGTGGTTATAGGTTTTCAGTTCTCTTGGGTATAATACCTTGGAGTGGAATTGCTGGGTCTTATGGCGTTTCTATGTTTAAACTTTGGAGGAACTGAGAGACCATTTTTCAAAGTGGCTGCAGCATTTTCCATGCCCCCCAGCAGTGTATGGGGTTCCAGTTTCTCCACGTCCTCATTAATATTTACTATTGTCTGCCTTTTTTTTTAATATTTTATTTTTTTATTTGAGAGAGAGTGAGCACGAGAAAGGGAGCAGGGGGAGGAGGAGGAAGCAGGCTCCCTGCTGAACAGGGAGCCTGACGCAGGGCTCGATCCCAGGACCCTGAGATCATGACCTGAACTGAAGGCAGATGCTTAACTGACTGAGCCACCCAGGTATCCCTCGTCTACCTTTTTGATTCTAGCCATCCTGGTGAGTGTGAAGTGGCATCTCCCTGTGGTTCATAGTAGGATTTTAATAAATATTTGCCAAAGACATGAAAAGAAATAGGCAAATGAACGGGTCAGTTTTACTTTGAATAACTGCCCACTTGACCATCCGTAATTACCCACTTCTCCTTTGCCTTCAGCATAAACTGGTCCCAATCAGTCTGGGACAACATGTTTACGGCCAACAGAAGTCAAGAACCAGAGTGGATCGACTTCTGAAAACCTGGCATTCAACTTCTGGGAGTCACAACAAATTGAACTGTAGCTGCAACTTGGGAAAGAAATCTGTTTCTCTAATGCATGTCGAAAGAGCTTAGGAATACTCAGTGGCAGATGGAACACCTTTCCTGGAAAAGGTGACTGACAAGCCCGATTTGGAAGGCGCAGTTGGTGTAATTTGATGGGGTGGGGAAGACATTCTAGCAACTGAAGGATGTTACCAAGGAGCTGAGTCTGACTCCCCCAGAGTGGTCAGACCTCTGAGAACCCAGGACATAATCTTTCTTTCTTGTCACTTTCCATCAGTGTCCCATTCAGTACTCTGCAAACAGTGTGTTTAATAATGTACTTTGACAAATGTCACCGTGATATTTTATGATCTTAGGTTGTGTTGTATTCTATGATAAAGACTTGTGGGGGTTTTTTTGTTGTTGTTTTTTAGCTCCTAGGTACATTAAAATATAAGTGCAGACCCTACTTTCTCCAGAATAACACTGTTTTGTTTTGTTTTTTTACAAGCAATACATTTATTTCCCCCAGAATGCCCCCCCAAGAGCTGTTCATCCTAGATTAGACAGGAGGTTCTTCAACGAGCTAGTTGGCATACATTCCAGACGTCACCAATATTCCAAGCCAGGCTGAAATGGATTTGCATAGTCAAAAGATGAGGTTTTGAATTTCTCTTATAAAGAAAAGACTAACTTCCCAGTTTTGGGTGTGTCTTTAAGGGGAAGGTCAGGGAGGGAGAGAAGGAGAGGGAAGAGTGTGAGATTAAGGTGACTTGTCAATGAAAATAGTCTGTGTGACTCTGCATGGAGTAGGGGTTTGAGAGAGAAAGGAAGGAAGCTGCCGTGGTCTGTGAGCACAGGGGATTATGAGCTAATTTCTGTCATCACTATTCACCTGTTAGGAGTTTCTCTTTTACCCCAATAATCTTCACCAAAAAGTCTGTTACAAGAACCAATCCTTGGTCTACAAGCACCCCGTTCATGCCTAGTTGCCTTGGATATGGGGTTCTGGTAACCTGTAAAAAAACAGTGCTTCCTCTCAGGAAAGGTGGGTTTCGTGTGATATATATTCACATCCCTTTCAGAGAATGATTCTCTGCCTAGAGGATAAAGGTGTTTAAGGCTCATGGGGTAATGACACAGGACTGCTTTCACAGTGTTAACACAATGTCATCAACACAACGGACACGTGTGTTTAGAGTTGGCCATGCTGTCCACAAACAGAAAGTTTAGGGCATATAATCTGAAGTAAAAGCTATTAAAATGGGCCATGAAAGTAATAAATACTGGAAGATCATGAGCCTTATTGCTTCAAATGAAAACATATCATATAATCTGCAGAAGGAAAAACAAGAAGTGTCATACTTAATTTTTGCCACTAACCATGTTTTTAAAGACATAATTGAAGAAAAAATGTTTTTACTAGGAATCAGTGATAATCTGTAACAGCAATGTGTTTGGCCTGTTTTGAAAATGCAGATCAAAGAAAGTCCTCTAAGCTTTGCACACATTTTACACTGTATTTTCCTATTTTCCTTTGTAATTTCTACTATACTGTAATTGACATTAAAATATAACAGACTATATTTTTCCTTTCGGTGGAAAGCCTTGTTATTTTAAATAAAATCTAAAAGCATGGTGTTATATCAGAGAGCCTGCTAAGCAATATAACTTATTTCCTAGAGTTTTTAATCGATTCATTTTGGTAAAGCACTGAATAGTTGGAACCCATGTGAGTAAGTCTATGTTTCTTATGATTATTGGGGATTTGTTTCAATGTTTTGTTTTCCTGTTTTCCTGTTCACTTACCTTGGAGGCAAGTTCTCCTGGCTCTTTCTTTTCCAAAAATCCTGGGACCTTTTTAATTTCGGGGAGTTCGAAACTCCATATGTACTGTAATATCAGCAACAGATTTCCGTAGACGACCATGAAAGGAGAGCTGATCATGGCGTATTTTCTTCTGTTGCGAATCATCCAAAGGGTGCATGACCAAATCAACAACACAAAAGTCAACCAGCTGTGGTAGGTGATGCTCCAAGCCTTGAGGGATAAGGGAAGAGACAACAGAACAATGGTGAGTACAATGTGGATTCCCCTCCCAGCTAAGTTAGAAATTGCCTAAAAGGAAAAGTGCATACTATTCAATCCAGGGAGAAGAAAGAGTGGTGAAATCACAGAGAGATATCCCAACCTGGGGCACAGGGACGAACTGAAGAGAAAGACTGATCTCGCTGAGTTTAACTTACTGCAGGGAATGGAGCCAAGGGCATGGGTGTCTTCTTCCTAAATTTTTTTCCCTTTAGGTATAAAGATCTTCATCTTCACCCTACTTTACAGTATTGAAAGCAACTGTAAATGCTTTATCCCTTCTTTTTCCAAACTAGCTTGAGAGTGATTTGAGTCATTTAAGAGTGCCAGGTAAACGTGGCCAAAGCTGGGCTCCAAAATGGAAGTCGTGGGCATCACTAGGGTAAGCACACAAGAGATCATTCTGGGATTATCCAAGAAGATGTGTATCATAGAAATTGGAAAATTTACACAAGGAAGATGTGTCTTTGGTTTCTGCATACTCCAAACAATAAAACTAAGTTCATTTGAAGGCCAGCCTCAGCTTCTGTCCTGCAAGGGATAGGACTAAAGAGCCATCAGACTCATTGGACAAATGATACATCTTCTTCCATTCACACGAAATTTGCAAAGAATCAGAAATGTATCTCAAAGGGCAGCTACCGGGATAATATATCAATCAGGCTCAAGACCATTATCAACTTTCAGAAATCTATCCTTTCTTACTATGATCTCTGATACTAAATCTTTGTAAAAAGACTTTTAAAAGCATTTTCTAGATATATTTGAGACGAGTTGAAATCAATTGTATTCCTAAATATCATGAATTACCAAGAGTTAGTTGAAAAGTCCAAATTGTTTTATAAGTCTCTTTCGCTTCTGGAAAATAGATAAGTATTAAGATAAATGAAGTCAACGTGGAACAAACAAATATTTCCTTTCAGCAATTTGCAAATTTGTCCTGACAACTAGCTTTTTAAGTGGCAAAATATTTAAAATTCCTGGTTGAGACATATGAGAAACATAAACTAGAAATTAAAATTGCTTTTATTAAAATTAGATGGTTGGCTGATAACCAATAGCAAGGCCGAATTATTTTCATGGAAATATGATTTCTTGGAAGTATTGTTTATCAGAAGTTGGGTAACAGTAAATACTTTTGCATTTGCATTAAGTAGTGTATTTAATGCATTTATCCCAATGTGAAGTGCAGATGTGACTGCCATTTTTGTGTGTGACCCAGGAGAATAATCTTCAGAGATATTATAATTCCAGCAGATTGTTCCTCTCCCCCTCCATTTCCACCCACACACTACTCTTAGGACGGTGAAGGTGGTAGAGGAAGAAAAACAAGAGGATTTTTTTTAAACCTCTTTCCTTTTTAGTGTCTAAGTCACCTATGGCTTTCAGTTGTGGTGGTTGGGATATTTCTGCGTTCCGTTCAGTTTCCAGATTGTCTGATAGTGTAATAAATTCGTACTTTGTAGTTTTGAATAAATACATGTATCATTCTAACAGACTTGGCTCCTCAGGATTGCCCTTTCTGTCTGTGATTAGAACTGCTGCAGTGAGGTGCTTCCATGGAAGGCAAGCACTTTTAAAAACATTAATATTATGGCTCCATTAAAAACAATGAAAATGGCACCAGACAAGGGCACGTCTTTAATGAAGGATCTGTTCTGTTACGCTGTTTTTACAATAGATTTTTTCTACTAAGAGGCAAAATATATATTCCAAGTTTTTTTTAAAGCTCTATTTCTTTACAAAAAAAGACCAAACTAGGGGCACCTGGGTGGCTCAGTTAAGCATCTGCCTTCAGCTCCAGTAATGATCTTAAGGTTCCCCCTGCACTGGGCTCCCTGCTCAGTGGGGACTCTGCTTCTCCCTCTCCCTCTGCCTTCCCCTCCCCGCTGCTTGTGACACACACACACACTCTCTCTCTCAAATAAATGAAATCTTAAAAGAAAAAAACAATACTAAGTTTAACTGGCTTATTTTTAGAGAGAAGAAAGGTGTATAGATATTCTTTTGAGTTCAGAGTCAAAATTGTAAATTGCATTTATATTTGGTATTTTAAAATCAGAATTTTGTTATAGTTTAAATTAGAGGTGGATAGATAAAAAATGTCAAAAGGTACCAAGATCACAGAACTAATATTCTTTAAAGAATAGAGTTTTCAATCATTAAATGAGCCCTCTTTAATTTCCAGGAGCTTTCTCTTTGCCAGCCGTCTCTTAGATGCGCAGTGGTCTTACTAGAAGTTGACATTGACTAAACATGCAGCTACATTTGGAAGGCATCTTGAGGGAGTGCCTGGAGAAACTGCATTTAGGTATTTTGCCCTTAGAGGCATAGAATCTTTTCATTTTTTATCATCAAATTTGTCATGGGATCTCACCATTGACCACAAAACATGGAACAGTTTTGTCATTTTTTTTAAAGATTTTATTTATTCATTTGACACAGAGAGAGAGATTACAAGTAGGCAAAGAGGCAGGCAGAGAGAGAGGAGAGAGGAGGAAGCAGGCTCCCTGCTGAGCAGAGAGCCCGATGTGGGCCTCGATCCCACGACCCTGGGATCATGACCTGAGCNTTAACCTACTGAGCCACACAGGTGCCCCAGTTTTGTCATTTTTAAAAAGATTTTATTTATTTATTTGACAGAGAGAGCGCCAGAGAGCACAATGGAAGGAAACAGTAGAGGGAGTGGGAGAAGCAGGCTCTCCACTCAGCAGGGACCCAGATGCGGGACTCGATCACAGGACCCTGTGACCAAGACCTGAGCTGAAGGCAGATGCCCAACCAACTGAGTCACCCGCCCCAATATGGAAGAGTTTTGTGTTACATTAGTATTAGGCTTCTCAAAAATAAATCAGATTTCCCATACAAGCTTGTTTTTAAGAAGGTTATAAATTAGACTTTTATTTTCTATCTCTAGGCCAAAGGACTATTTTTTTTTTTTGAAGCTGCGATGCCCAAGATTGAAGAAGTGAGTATCAACATGCATCAACTGAGCACCCACAATCAGAAAAGCTCTTGGCAACTCTAGTCGCTTGATGTTCATACTGGTAAAAATTTATTGTAGCTAAGATAAAGTAAAGTCTCACTCAAATTTAGGGTAAGATGTGAATGTAACTCTCACTGTCTGAGGAAATAAAAGCAGTCTAGGTTAATCTTGGACACCTTCAATACCACACAGAGAAACTACCCGATAGATCCCTTAATTTTTAAAAATTTTATTATTATTATATTATTATTATTATTATTATTATTTTTTTTTTTTTAGAGAGCGAGAGAGAAAAGAGGAAGAAAGAATCTTAAGCAGGCTCCACACCTGGGACAAAGCCCAATGTGGGACTCGATCTCACAACCTTGAGATCACGACCTCAGCTGAAATCAAGAATTGAACACTTAACAGACTGAGCCACCCAGGGACACCCCCAATAGATCCTTTTGAACTGGCAAAAAGGGAAGAGTCTCACTTGACAGGCTAATTTGAGAGAAATTTACTAATATTTAAAAGGAGGTTAAATAGAACAGAACAGGATTTTGAAATCTGTAGTATGAAGATCCCAGGAAAAATAAGCATAAACCACCCATTCCCTGCCAAGACATTAGGAAGATTAGATACTTGTGCCAGCCATGAGAGGAACATTTGTGGAGCATGCTGGCTGTCCCCTCTCATACATACCATCATGGCAATGAGGGCACAGATGTAACTTTGTTTCATAATAAACTGGAACACAGAGACCATGGCGTGAACTTTAACACTTCGTTTCTCCTCATGGCTCCTTTCCTCCTCAAATTCTTCTTTCTCATCCTCTTCTTCCTCTTTCTTTTCTAGATAGAGAGATAATTTATATAACTTGATTCTAATATGTAAATTCTGGATAAATGTCCACAGCTGTGTAGCACATACATGGTTTTAACAGAGACTTTTAAGACTTTAGAGATGATTTCCAACTAACAAAACCTTTAGATTCATCAAATTCAGTAAATGCTGCCTGGTCAGTATAATGGAATCCTGCACTCAGAAATCCCAGAAAGAAAATTTGAACTTAAGATACTATGGAAGGTAGCCTGTAAGATGGTTCCCAATGACCCTACCTTGTGATGTTCATGCCTTTGTGTAGTCCTCTCACCTTGAGTGTGGGTGGACATCTGGCAAGCCACTAATAAATAGGAGGGATGGAATATAACTTCCAAGATCAAGTTTAAAAAGATTGTGGCATCTGCCTTGGCTACTTACTCTCATTTTCTTGCTCATTCTGCAAAGCCAGCTGCCATGCTGTAAACTGCCCTAAGAAGAGGTCTGTGTGGCAAGGAACAGGCGTCTCTGGCTAGCAGTCAGCATGAGCTTGAGACCAGTCATAACTAGGTGGGTGGGTGTGAAAGGAGATTCTCCTCAGGCAAGCCTTCAGATGAGACCACACCTTGAGCTGGCAGCTTATCTACAACGTTATTGGAGACCTTGAGCCAAAGAAACCCATCCTAGTCACACCCGATTCCTGCCCCACAGAAACTGTGACAGCAAATATTTTCATCCACTAGGTTTGGGAGTAATTTGTTATCCAATAATAGATAACTAATACAAAGAGTATCTGGAGTACAGATATAGTGAAGGTGCTGAAAACCAACCAGGCAATCAACTGACCAACCACTTTGCCAGCATGAACTCGGTAGCCCATGGTTTTCTTTTAGGTCATGCTGAGGCAGAAAGTCATACTAAGGATGGAAATATCACATTAAAAGCAAAAGAAAGTGTGAAGGTCTGAGGAGAAGAGGACCAGCAATGGAAAAGAACTGGTGTAGTGGTGAAAGAAGGATTTCTCCTCAAGATCCTCTTCCACAGTTCAGAAAAACTAATCTGATTTCAAAGATGAAATAATGAGTGACACACTTATGTGAAACGTCCTTTCTGTCCTGTTCAAATTAAATGGGCTACATGTGAGTGGGTCGCATCAGGGAATTGTTCTACACCAGAGGAAATAAACCACTGAAAACCCAGTGAGCATGCACAGCACACTCCATAAGTGAGCCTCTATGTGAGGTGGCAGTATTTCCTCGTGCGCAAGCCTGCTGTCTTCCACCCCTCCAATGTTGAGACCAGAGTCTACAGGAGTTAAGTCCACAGATCAGAGACAGTGAGGAAGAAACGGAGTCTGGTGCATTTTCCAGTTCCTGGTGCTACTTCTCTGGTTGTAACACTGTCTGCACATGTAGATTCAAATTTAAAAAAACTAATTTCCAGTTTTTGTTTTACCTTTGGAAGTCTAGGTTATGATGTGAGAATGTGTGAGTTTGCCCTGTCAGAAGCCAAATTCTGTTCATTTCTATTTATGTTAAGTCAGGTGTAAAGAAAAAATACCTGGCCATGACCTGGGTGTCTCAACCTTTAGAAGTCATAAATGCTGGTTCCTGGGCCCCCTCCTTTGTGATTCTGATGCCAGAGCACGGAAGAGCCCACTTTGGAAAGTATAGTATTTCCTGGAGCTATTCAGTAAGTGGAAACCTTGGTTTAAGCCCAACTTACAAACTGAAACACATGCATGTAGGAAGCAGAAATGGGTAATTAACCCATGGAGTCTGGTGCTCCATGAAGATGGCAGGTGCCACCTCGGGGTGGGGAGCGGGGATGGGCAGGGCTGCAGGCTTAGGGACCTGAACTCAGTCTGACCTTACTGATGAAGGCTGCAGAATGTCACTAACCCTTTGTACTCCACAGTGGATAGCGGGTCAGGGGCAACTGCAGGGTGTACTAATAACTACACAGAACACGATTACAATAGAATAAGCCCAACAAAGAATAATGAAAAAAAAATACATCAAGCTGAATGTATCAATAATGCAGGCTGAGAGTTGCTCAGTTGCTGGCCATTTACTCAAGGTAGGATCATGGGTCACAACTTTAGGTTTAATTCCATATAAACAGAAAACACCTGCATGTACTCTGCCGTCAGTAGTAAACTTAGTTAATTCTGTCTTTATGAATTGGTGACAGGCGAGGTCTCTCTGTCAGAGCAGTGACAACAGCGTTTGAGTCAACTGCTGCCTTGCAGGAACGAGGGTCTAGCATTGCCAGATATTTACACTGTTCAAGGGATTCCAGAAACTTCCATATCTCAGTCAGAGCTGCACTTTTAAAATGTTGGTTACTTTCTTTCTTTCACTTTAGAAAATGCTGCAGAGGCCAACAAAACAAAACACAACCCAAGTCACAGCCACCAATTTGTCATCTCTAGGAATGGCCTGTTTTCCTTCAAAATAATAAACTGAGAGAAACAGGGAAAAAGGCCTAGTACAAGTTTCCACCCTCCCACTACTCCCCCCCCTTTTTTTTACTAGACAAAAAGAACTCTTTCTGAAAACATTCATCCATTAACCAGCAAAACTACTGACCGTGATTACAATATCAAATTCTAGAAAAAACAAACACACATACACACACGGGTTTAACACTATAAATGAGTTGACACTTTTAAAATAATTTTTTACCCTTTATTTTTCAAAGTTTGCCCCAATTATACCATTTATTTTGTACAGAAGGATAAACTAGCCATAGCAATATGCTGGGGCGAATACAGAACTGAAGGAAAGAAGCTTCATTATACTGACCACGGAAGCCAACACCTGTTAGAAAAAATAGAACCGACACAAGAAACAATGAAACACAAAGAGACGCCGGTGCATGCATGAGAGGAGATGAAAGAAGCAGGGCCGGCTCCTTACCTGAGGAATCTTCGGAGGGCTCCCACCGGTACTGTGGGGTGGAGTACAGCTCGGCTTTGGCAGGGCCGTTCTCTATGGGCAGACTGGGGTGGATGGTGTGGTAGTCTACAGGGTTGCCGTTCACGGTCACCAGCAGGCCCTGGCAGGGGAGCGCGGGGCAAAGGGACAGCTGTGTGTTCAGTGTGGGCACATTGCCTCCTTGCCTTGTGCTAGCTAGACAGAACCCCTACAGCAAAGAACTGGTCGAGAGCTGAACAAGGTCGTCAGTTACCCACTTGAACAAAATGCATAGTCTACACTCTTCTGTTCACATCTATTTCCCAGAGTGGGCCCGGTAAAAATGGAATCTGATCTTCTTATACTTCTCCTAAACTCCATGCAAAGCACCCTCTGTTCTTGCTACCAAGGGTAAACCCTGGAAAAGGCTGGCTGAACCTTCCTGATCTGGTCTGATCCCCTCTCCAGCCTCTGCACTTAGGGCTTCTCCTCCCAGCCCTCCCTCCAGCTATTGGAAGTCCAGAACTTTCCTAGGCTCCTGCCAAAGCACCCCTGCCTTGGCTGCTCCCTGCCCTGCTCACAATCCAGTGCAGCTCTGCAGAGGACTAATGCGGCCTCGGGTTAGCTGGCGCCCTCTCTGAAGATCTTGGCTGAGGCCGCCATCTTGCAATTCCCATGGAGAAGCCCTTCGTACACTCAGTGCAATTTCTTGTTTGTTTGTTTTTTTCCCTATCTCTTCGGCTTTATCATATAAATGTGTGTGTGTGTGTGTGTGTGTGTGTCCATGAACATGCAAGACTTCCTATTGAAATTATGTAATAGGTGTATCTGCAGAGCAAAATGCTTTTAAGAACCCTCCAATGGGGCTTTAAAAAGTTTAAATATATTCTGTATGACTACAGTCGAGCTCATATTATATGAGGTAGTGTTATAAGGGCAATAAACCGGATATAATTTCTACAAGAAAAATATTCAAAAACGTAGGAAAATTTTATAGATCATTAAAATATACTCAAAGGACTCAATTCCATTTATATCACTTCTGCATCACTTACACAAGCATAAATGATAATTCTAAGGATATACTAACATCAGATGGTTTGTAGTCATCTTGGGTCATGGATAAAAGCTGCAAAAAGCAATGCAGGACAGCAATGTTAATAGGTAAGCAAAAAGCACTGCAATGTTTATATATATATCTGTAAAGTTTTACTACATACATACCCATTCCTTCAACTATCTAGGTGCTAGTATGTTAAAATTGCCATGCAAAATAAAAAGGGATGAATAATTGAACTGGATGTTGCTACGTATTATAACTGTCCTCCAGCTTCTGAGGTTAACTTTTAATTGTGAAAACAAATAGCCAGTCATAAACCATGTGTTGACAAAGGTTGATCGTATTTTTTAACTGTCTTGTTTTACTAGAATAAGCTGCTTCTTTTAATACTCCCCAAACCCTTGAGACGTCTGCAGAATTCTGAAAACATTTACTTTTCAAGAAATAGATGTTTCATACTAAAGAAAAATTGATTTGTAATGCAGGTTGGGATTATTTTAAGATTTACATATTGTCTGCCACAAACTAATTATTACATGACTATGCTTTTAAACTATATTAGCACCAGGTGGTTTGGACCCTCCTCAAATGAAAAGCACTTTCTATGCTAACGGTTCTTCAACTTTTTTTGGATCAGGACTTATTTATAATCATAAAAATCACTGAAGACATAAAAATCACAAAGACTTTTTAATGATGTGGGTCCTGTCTATCAATATCTACTATACTAGAAATTCAAATTGAGGCCTTTAAAAATATTCATTAGTTCTGGGGTGCCTGGGTGGCTCTGTCATTAAGCATCTGCCTTTGGCTCATGATCCCAGGGTCCTGGGATCGAGCCCCACATGGGGATCCCTGCTTGGCAGGAAGCCTGCTTCTCCCAGTTCCCCTGTGTGCTGCCACTGTCAAATAAATAAATGAGAATCTTAAAAAATATATGTTTATTAATTCTGTTAAATTTTTCTCAAAATTTAACATGTTCACATAAATCGTTTTATTCAAATAACTGTATTTAAAAAACAAACAGTGAAAATGTAGTATTATTTCATGCTTTTGCATATCTTTTTACTATCTGGCTTAAAAGAAAACACCTGGATTCTCATATCTGTTTGCACATTTAATCTGCTGTGATATGTTATTCTGGCTGAAATAAATGAAGAAAATCTGGCTTCACCAAACTTTGTAGTTGGAAAAGGAAAGAGTATTTCAATTGGCTAGCCAGGTAATTGTGGACAGTTGTTTGTTTGTTTGTTTGTTTTGATACTGCACCAAACTCAGCAAGTAGTAGTAACCTGAAGATTAGCTGCTACGTGGAATCTGAAATTGTATCAATGAATGTTTCACACTCTGTTACATTAAGACCCACAGCTGTATCATGTATTAGAGATTTGCGTCACTGAGTCATACAGTCTACAAAATATTGACACATTTCATTACACGGTATTTTAAAAAGCTCATTTGTTAATCTCACCCCTGATCTCATCAGGGAGGTCCTGTCCTCAAGTATGGGGAAGTATTCAAGTTCTGAAGAGTGGATCCAAGTTTTCTAATATTCTAATTTTCACTCAAAAGTTCAAATTTTACCACTGGGCACAAACGCTGTCAGTTGTTTGCCTTGAAGTGATGGGCTCACTTCATGTACATGGCAGGAATTCTCTGCCAAATACTCATCTCTGAATACCCGTAACTTGTCCACTCATGGCTCTTCCTAGGGCCTGTGGTGTGCGGTGGGTGACAGTCAGTTCAGCTCACCCTTCCCACACCCGGCCAAGGGCTTTTCAGGAAGACATCATCACACTTTCACGCGTGGTATTCTGTGTGACTTCCAATTTTGCCACACAGGATATTAAATAGGCGGTGAGCTCCAAAGTGGAGATTTAAGAAAACGGATAATCATTTTTGGTTCATCAAGGGCATTCTTAAGTGACCTGGCCCCGCCGCTTTGTCTCCTCTGAGTGAGCGGCCATGAAGGGCAGGATTGCGGCTGTGGGGGACTCTTGCCACCACCTGGGTCTGCTTTTTGCTTTTATCAGCAGAACACATGTCGGCACAGTGAAAAAGAAGGCATGTATTTTAAATACTATTGAAACAGGAGTTTTAAGCTTGTAGAGGGTCTTAGGAATCCCCAGAGGTCCACAGACGTCTCCATTTGAAAAATTCCTGAGCTACCCTCTATGGCGATCTGTCATTTGTGAAAGGAGCAGGATAATCTGACACATGTTGTGATGAGAGAGAGAGGCCCCTGGAAATACTCAGACATCTTAGGGCACCACATGGGCCCGTGAGGCCATCCACCGCCTGAAGCAGCTCATTCATTGTTTTGCCCTTTCTCAGCACATGGTGGCCATGTTGAGAATAAGGTCACGTGCCTTTGAGAAACTCACAGGCCACCAAATAAGTTGGAGAATCTACTCCTCAATTCTCTAATATGCTACCAAGCAAATGCTTTGTATCTGTCATGACAACATTGCAAATGGACATTTTTAATGAGTCAATATAGGACTCAGTTGAATTCAACATGGTCAATAAATGCTCAAAGGGTTATATGAATTACCCACTGTGACTCACTTTTCCTTGTCGATCCATACTGTTGCCTTGGGGTAGTATGAGATACTTAATCATATTCATACAGACTGTTTTGTTCTAAGTGGTTATTTGAGTTATTACTGTGGCCAGCTAGCCACCGAAGTGAAATTATTTTCTGCAATGTATTTCAACTCTGAGACTTTCCCTGCCTGGTGCTAACAGTTGCTTGTTATTTTTTGTTTGTTCTAAACACAAATTTTTTTAAATTAAATCTTTCTTTTGAGGATGAAGAGACTTCATAGAAAGCACTGAAATGTAAACTGAAGTTCTCATAGGGGACAGTGGAACCACGTATTTCCTTCGGAAGCACTGGGTTCCCCTCTCTGAATAGAGCTCTCTGCTACCGAGACTTCAAAATCAAACTCCTTCTATAAATTATGAGCAATGTGAGTTTGGATATGATACATAACTCATATTCAGCAATGTAACACAAAAGAAGCAAAATAAATTAGGGAATGGAAATTGCTTTCTTGTGGCTTACTTTTCTCTCGTCGGTTGGGTAATGTGTGGCATACCACAGGCTCCGCCTCCTCTCGGCTGTTATTTGGATGGGGCTACAAGTCAGGGCTCTGTCCTCTTCCTTGGTCCTGTCATCCTGCACCTGAGACACAGAATAACCCACAAGACCGGCTCTGCTTCCCAGAGTGGCTCCCTCAGTGGCCTGGGGGAACCAGAGAAAGTGTTTCCCCTGTGCCTTGATAAGGATCAATTTTTTAAATGAATGTATAGGATAGATGGCATTTCATCAAAACATTTTTAAGAATGACACCAATGCTACCTTGTAAATTCTCAGCACCTTGATCATATATCCGGATCCTTCCTAAGCCCCATAAATAACAGAGATATGCTCTCATGTGAAATATCCAAACCTTCCCACTGTGTATTCCAAAGTACACTCACCACACAAATGGTTCGTCCAGGAAGAACCTTCAAAAAAGTGCTCAGTGGACTGTGTGACCCAGCCATGAGCAATCTTTAATTAAGAGGAAATTGAGTAAAGGCAGAATCATCTAGAGCTTACACACAACAGTAAGGAAGAACTTATCTAATGCACAAAACCGTCACCTTGCCTTACAGGACACTGACCTACATTAGAGAATTGGTCTAGAAGAGATATAAAGAAAGAGAGAGAGTATTTGGGGCAGAATGCCCTTGAGTGATTTTGTATGGTTTCCCAACAAAGGTGTTCCAACAAAAAAGGCATTAACACACCACTGATACTGGAGTGCAGGAAGGGAATGTAAAGAGTCTTGGTTTCCAATTTCTGGGTTCTAGTGTACCAGGGTAGAGCACCAATGGGGAGTACCCAAATGCCCTGAGTGGGAGTTCATGCTTGCCAGGTGGGAGCTCATATGCTATTTAACTCTCAACACCTGCTTCTCTCTTTCTCTCTCTCTTTCTCAAACAGGCATCATAGACTTTCACCTCAGAACTCACACTTGCTGGCTGGCATTTTTCATGAAACGTGCCAGCCAGGTCATCTGGAACTATGATATAATCAGCCACCTGCCTTCCATCATTGCCTCAATGAGAAAGTGCTGTGTCCCAGCCCATTTAAAATATTGGCCACCTGAAATGTTGACGCTGGTATGAATTAGGCCCTGTTCTCCACACACCCCTCTAGACACGGCGGTCTATAAGACTTCTATTAAGTCTACTTTTCTTTGTCCCCAGAGGGCCCTCAGCTGAGGAAGCCGAATGTCTCGTGGGCCTGAGGGGCTATAACATAGCCTTCACCCATATGGAAGCATGACAACATAGGTACATAAGCTCCTGTCGTTCTGTGGGGCTGCCTGAGATCTCACAGAGAAAGTGAAGAACACCTGGAACTCTTATTAACTTGGATGCCTTCAAGTCATTTCCATCCCTTGTAAGACACTGTTCAGAAATCACTCCCATAATATATTTTAATTTCTTTGGTATAGACTTTTATTTGTACATATGTGCCCATCCCTTACCTTCTGTGTGTTTATGGAGGAAGTGAACACGATGACTTCACTTTAAAGCATTTTACAGGCACATGCAAATTTGGGGAGAGAGTTGGAGAAAAAGGTAACACAAAATGTTTGGGATGCCTTACAACCCCAGAAAGCATTTTGTTATGTGATGTCCATGGGCCCAAAGAAAGATGCCGTATGAGAACCTTGTGAACAAAAGTGCCTCTGTGGCCCAGGCTGTCTGCCCTCGTCACCCGGGCCTTGTCACCCAGGCCTGTCTGCCTAGTGGGGAGGAGATGTCATACAGGAGGGAGGACAGGACAGAGCCCCATTTCTGCAGGGAGCACTTCTGCTGGGGAGGGATGGGGACATCCATCTCCCCTCATTCCATTGTACTCTCTGACTCGGATCCCATTTACTTGTTTTGGGTGGACTTTTTTTCTGGTAGAACGGCCAGTTCCTCTGAGTGGGGCCCTCGTCTCTGGGCGATGCTCTATTCCTGGCCCCCAGCTTAGTTTCTGATGTAGCTGGCTCATTAGGAATGGCTTCTCAGGTGTGGATGCTCCCCTGGCAGGTAGTGGAGGAGAGGTGTGACAATCCTCGTCTACACTACCTTTCTGCCTCATGTGCTGTTGAGCTACCTGATGACTGAGCTTCTTAGAGTCAACTAGGGAAGAAATGAAAGTGGCTGACATTTTCTCTCACCAAAAGGAAAAAGAGAGAAGCTACCCAGGCTCTCTGGCCCAGCCCTCTAAAGTGCCATGCACCTTGTTAATACTCATGGCAAGAAACCAGTTCTCTCTTGTGCTTAAAGGAAACTCCCTGGTCCCCACACCTCACAGTGGGGTACTCAGGAGACTCCAGGCACCACTGAGAGCTGCATGTCCCTATCCCATCCACAGATGTTAGAGGTCTGAGAAGTTTAGTGCTGATAAGTCAGCAGTTAATAGGAATGGACCAGGGCATCTGGGTGGCTCAGTTGGTTAAGCACCTGCCTTCAGCTCAGGTCATGATCTCAGGGTCCTGGAATCGAGTCCTGCATCGGGCTCCCTGCTTGGCGGGGAGCCTGCTTCTCACTCTCCCTCCCCCACTCCCCCTGCTTGAGTTCCCTCTCTCACTCTGTTAAATGGATAAATATAATCTTATAAAAAATTAAAAAAAAATAGGAATGGACTGGAATTTGCACATTACTCTGCCCGTAAGAGCACCAAAACGTTTCGATCCTTACCAGGGGCTCCTGTAGCCAGATGCGGATGAGCGTTGCCAGCGTGTAATACATCACCAGCAGGACGATGGGGTTGGCATGGTGATACCACGACAGGTCTGGGTTTGCTATGATCTTCCAGGTGCTGGAACAGTCCGTGTGAATGACTGATTTGATACCAAACAACCTGTTTCAAAACAAAGGAAAATATTAGGTAGATGCAATAAACTACATGTCCCTAACTTAGAATAAAAACCTCTTGTTTTTAAGATACTTAGGAGCTAGCCCTAGGCTAATCCATCTTAGTCTAGATATTTCATTACTCTTCTGTATGTGCAACTATATCTTTAAATGACATATGTACATATACATATAATATATATTATATACATATATGTATATATATTTTATATACATACAATATACATATATACATTATATACGTATGAAATATACATCCTTAAATCATACATATTTGTGTTAATGTGCGTGCATGTGTATAAAATCAATGCCAACAGTACCAGCTGATCTTTATACTGGCTCAAAAATCTGTCAAAAATCTAATACTATCTAATCTAATACAACATAATGCTAATATCATTAATCTAACTAATTTATCTAATAGTAACTCCTTGCACACCTATTAGAAATTTACATTTTGTTGCCAATTAGCTGTATTAAATCCCTGCATTACTGAAAAGCCAAGTATGTGGGGACACGTTACTAAGGTCAGCTATTTTGTTTTTGGCAGGATTTAGTGTTAGCTATTCAACTAATGCTGATATTATTGAGCAAATGTTGAAATTGGACACAGTTCTATGATTCATCCATAAAAGTCAGATAGTATACACTAGAGTTTCTAGAAGGTATATATTTCTGTCAAATTTCATTTATGGGCAATTTGATCATTTTAAAACTTTATGATTAATTATTTATTTTGAAATATACCTTTATGAGGCTTGTTAAATTTTGAAATGATTTACTTTTTATGTTATTCCTACTATATAATCAGAAGGTATCTGACTCTATAATGGAAAATTACATAAATATGATTCATTAGGAATTCATTTTATATGAAATTTTTCTAAGAAAGGATTTTATTAAATGCATAAAACTTTTATATTAAGTGAGCCTCTTTCTACTGTTTATATCACTTGGATGTGAACTTCCTTTAATTCTTACATTACATTCTTCATTCAGTTATAAGATCTTCAAGGACTACATGTCCCTCACTTGTAAAACCTCTCAGGGTTGTTACTGTTTTCTACCACAAGGCAAGTGCCATACTGATGAATTGCTCAACACAGATTTTAAAGTAAGCTAAATGGAAACTAAACTTTCTTCAATTTTATCAGAAAAATATGTTATATTAGAACTTGCTCTTATTACAGGGCTTTTCTTCTAAGTCTAGCAAGATTTTTTTGTCGTCAGCATTAGAAGGAAAAATCTCCTGCTAACAAAAAGAGTTATGTCCCTCTTGGCATGGTGGAATGCTCTGAAAACTGTTTTGCAGTCCTAGATTAAAATGTCAGTTTCCTGCATACAGTATGTGGAAATGAAAGCGTTGAGATTTCGAGTCAAACATTAGCTGAAAGTCTCTGGATTAATCAGGCAGTAGGTTTCAGCCCCCAAGTCTTCCCTCTTCTTGTCTCACACCTGGCACATGCACGAGCAATGACTTCATCCATCATCGGTTTACAAATACCTGTGATGCCCCATCAGAAAGTCGGTAGTAATTTCTGCAGCTGTCTGTAAACTGAACCACATGCCTCCTAAATGTCTACGTTGACACTTCACAACCTACTGCTGATATTATAGCTTATTCCAAATTGATTTCGCACACTTCTGTAAGAATACTGAGAATCAGTCTCACATTTTGTGCTACGAGTATGGACTAACAAACACAGGTAAGAAGCTATAGAATGATGGACTATTGTACTCTTTAAGGAACTTCTAACAAAAGTAGGCAAATACTGTAAGACCTAAGAGTTCTCTTTTCTTTTTTTCTTTTTTTAAATAGGCTGGATACTCCAGACAAAAATTTTTATATAAGATGAGAGGTTTGTACTTAAAGTTTCACTTCATTTCTGGCACAAAAATTCTAGGCTGCTGTGCAACACCCAACTATTATTTAACTTATTCAGTTTTTTCTTGTGAACCTTCCGTAATCCACAACTGCTTCTTAATATTGACAAAACAAAGAAAAGTGAAATTATCAGACCTGGCCCCCAGGAACTCACTCTCGATCTCACCACAGTGATGACACATGCTTGTTTGAGGAGAGCAAGGTGTTAAAGAACCCCTTCTGTATGGGGGTGTTTCTGTCTGGGAAGGGTAGTCGGGAGGAAAAAGATTCCATGTCAGGATAGTCAAAGAAGGGTCGGTGAGTGAATGAGAGAAAAGAGAAGTCCTGTGATACGTTGCCAGATTGTGGGGTTGGGCTGGGAAGAGAAACTGGGCACAGTGAGAACAATCCTCTATTTTTGTTACTGGTACATCATTGGATATTTATAGGCTTCCTTCCATCTTGATGATTCTGACATATCAGTGTATTTACAGTGGTCCTAGTTCACACTGATTGAATAAAAATACTTATATTGTTCATTGTTCATTAAAATACTCAAAAATGACTATCTTATATCTCTCCATAGGAATGTCTCTTTGCCTGAGAAGTGTATGGTGACACAGCTATGGAGTTATGCATTTCTATTTATTGCTTATTTATAAGCACATGAACAAAGAAAGGGAATTTTCCAGAAGATCTTAGGCAAAGTGCTTAAGATCTCACAAACTCTTCTATTTTTCAGAGGATGGCTGGAGACAGCTTCCTGTGTGATGGTCAGTTTCCAGTAGAAACATATCAGACCCGTGGGCACATGCTCCTGCTTTGGTATCTGGCCTGTCTTGGTCTGCTATTTCATTCCCGACATCCCTGTCCATAGCTTCTCCTCCTGGACAATTATAACACAAAGGGTGGTCTCTAGTTTCGCTCCCCTCCACAGTGTGACCATTGTTAGAATCACCTTCAGAAAACTCAAGTTCAGCATGCTACCTTCTCCTTCCTATTTCCTATTTCCTTTTCATTTGCTGTTTGGAGAATAACCCCAAGTTCCAGCAAAGCATCTCCCAGGCCTTGAGCAGCCAGGTCTCCTCTCCTTTCTCCCAGACACCATGAACTCAAGCTACACTGGGCTATTTAGGGTTTACCATAGAATCTCAGTCCCTTTGGTCTTGCTATTTCTTGTTTTACCAGGGTGATTTCCAAGTAGTTGTGACTTTTCAGGGGGTGCAAAATCAACGATTGGGGTAAGTGTGCCAGGGAGGCTCTGTCCACTCCTTGGCAATGCAAAGCCAAGGCAGCAGGCCAGGCAGAGCTCACAGACTCTTGGATATCTCTCAGGACCTCTCCAGCTCCACCCCAACTGCACCCTATAATCTACACATATCAGTGTATTCCTTCCAGGTATGCTCAACTACCCCTAATTACTGCAGGGGTCCCCAGGACACCAGTGGCCCAGGAATGCATAATTATATTACCACCATAGCCCATCACCTGGACCCGCGTGCTCATTTATGATGATTGTTGTTGCTGAAAGCATTAATTCTTTATTCTTTGTTTCAGTCCGGATAGTCTCTATAGTTAAGTCTCTATAGATAGTCTCTAGAGTATAATCTAATCTAATGTTTAGAGCCTCTAAAAGCAATTTCCAGCACTCTCACTTAGGCTTCTTTTTCTTGTTCCTTTCTGTTTTTGTGCGACATCCTGGACATCATCAAGACCTACCTCTTGGGAACTAGGAAATCCACCTGTGGGAAACATATGATTTCCAACTGGAATAAATTTGTCCTGCCTAACACATAAACAATAATGGTATTTGGAGTCCTAGTTTGTAATTGGATTATTGTTAATTTATGTGCTTATCTCTTTGCCTGGCTTGATTCTAATTCCTTCGAAAAAGGATATGTGTTTTGTCATCTTGCTTTGATGGAAGTGTCTAGGGTGGAGCAAGTTTTAAGTGTGAGCTTATGCAAATGAATTAAAAGCCCTGAGGCTAAGTTACACCATGACATTATAGTAGGTGACCGAGGTTATAGTAGGAGTAGAGACTAAGGGATAGCAAAGTTCCTGCTTTTGAAAAAGAAAAAGAGAAAGAAGGAATGGGAAGCAGCCATAGTTCACAGGAGAATTCTAGAACTTTTCGAGAAACATTGCTGCAGCCTAGGCCACACCATCCATAATTTTAGTGCCCTCAGTCTGGGAAATAAGAACACAGAATAGGAGCATAACAAAGGCATCGCAAGAACGCTCTATCAAAATTCTACCTTCGGTCATGTGTAACATAATCATTTTTGTTCTCCACAGGCTGCCAATAAGAATTTGGAACTTTATCTTTTGGATGGCTCAATAAATAAATGTACCTAAACAAGAAGCAACTTTCTTGACTCAAGAGGTTGATAATTAAGAAGCAGTAAGAGATTCAAATATCCAATAAAAGCAGAATATGGAGCAGCATGGATCATTCCTTCAAGACCCCCAAACTGCGCCTCACTCAGATTATTATGTGTAAAAATCCATTCCACAATTTTTGATAGAAGAAGACATTGGAGCTACAAGGAGTATCTCTGATCCCAGAACTTTGGTTATTCTTCACCTGCAAGCCCAAGTGGACAGCTGACTCTCAGCTCTGCTGGGGGCTCTGTGGTCTCACTGTAGATGCCTCTCCACCTGCTAGGGGGCACTTGCTTTGCACTTTTTTTTTTTTTCCTCCAAAGGACTCATAGTATCTGACAACATATGGTGACTATGGATTGGCAGCATATTTGCTTCAATTTGCACATGTTGGCAGATTTATAAAACCTCCACCTGTTTTCAGTTTCCCTCCAGACCACATCTGCTTGGTCGCCAGTAATACAGAATCCCAGCCACTTACAAAGAACTATGTAATACTGAAAATAACACCACATTTAAAAAATCTTAATTGTGGTAAAATACATGTAACATAAAATTTATCATCTTAAATGTTTCAGTGTATAGGGCAGTAGTGTTATCTATAGTCAATGTGCTCTGCAACCAATCTCTAGAACTATTTCACTGTGCAAAACTGGAACTCTGTACCCATTAAACAATAACTCCCTATTGCCCCCTTCCCTCAGCTTGTGGCATCCGCCATTTTACTTTCTGTCTCTACGGATTTGACTACCTAGGCCCCTCATACGAACAGAATCAAGTAGTATTTGTCCTTTTGTGTCTAGCTTATTTCACTGAGCATTATGTCCTCAAGGGTCATCTATGTTGTAGCCTGGGTCAGAATTTCCTTCCTTTTTAAGATTGAATAATATTCCATGGTATGTATGGAGCACATTTTGTTTATCCATTTCTCCACAGATGAACACTTTCACCTTTAAATCATTGTAATTAATGCTGCTAGGACCCCAAGTGTATAAATACGTCTTCAAGTCTTTGCTTTCAATTCCTTTGGACATAGATCCAGAAGTAGGATTGTTGGATCATAGGGTCATTCTATTGGTAATTTTTTGAGAAAACTCTACACTGTTTTCCATTGTGGATGCACCATTTACATCCCTGCCAACAGAGTGGAAGGGCTCCAGTCTCCCCACATCATTCCCAACGTTGTTATATATTCTCCTGTTTGATAGTAACTATCTTTAGTGGGTGTGAGGGTGGACATCACATTTTTCATTTAGCCTTTTCTTCTTCAGATCTCAGAGCTCTTTATGATCCAGGCCTCTCATGATACAGGGAGGCATGTTCTTCAGTTAAATAAGCATTTGCTAATGAGAATGGATGAGTATGCAGTTAGGTTGATTGAAATCTGGGCAGGTTTTAAATCCTCTTATGAAACTAGGGAATATATTCTTTCCAACTAGAGTAAAATGATTGCTTTGGGGCAATAACTGTCTTAGAGAAGCTATCTTTTAACAATCCTCTCATTTTAACCTTAGATACTTTAATGGAAATAAATGGGGGACTGAATGGAGGGAAAAAACAGAAAGGGAAGGAGGGCAGGAGGGACCTATACTTCTCAGGGAGTTTGAGTGTGAAGGGTGGGCTGTAGTTTAGGAACCAAGCTCAGAAGGGAGGAGGCCTGTTGAAGCCTGGCATAGCTCCATCAAGATGAAGATTTTCCCACTGTCAGACCTCCAGGATGCTTGCTTAGCCATTTCTTTTCTGAGACTATTTTCCCTGGAAAGGGGTTTGGTGGCAGACTCCAAGGGTCCAAGCATCCCAGTGCTCTCCATGCTGAGTATTCAAGAAGCCAAATGAATCAGCGGTCATTATCACTGACAGTCATACATGCTCACCTGAGTCAGGTGAGACCCAGGAACAAACAGCAAATAGACTTCAAAGATGGAAAGGTGAAGCCTCCTTTCTATAAGTAAGTCATGGTTCAGAGGGAAGCATAGAGCTTTTGAGACAAACTGTGTTTGAAGGTATAAAGCTAGCCCAAAATGCAGCTGCCCAGAAATGTCCTTGGCGACCTGACCTTTTACACAAACATGGGTACCCTGAAGAAGCTTGTGGAAGTAATTCAGGGGGAAATCACCAACTACTTAAAAATAACCAACTTTGGGTGCCTGGGTGGCTCAGTGGGTTAAAGCCTCTGCCTTCGGCTCAGGTCATGATCTCAGGGTCCTGGGATGGAGGCCCACATCGGGCTCTCTGCTCAGCGGGGAGCCTGCTTCCCCCTCTCTCTCTCTGCCTGCCTCTCTGCCTACTTGTGATCTGATCTCTCTCTGTGTGTCAAATAAATAAATAAAATCTTAAAAAAAAAAAAAGAATAGAGCATCACAATTGGTCTCATGTCCTCTTAAGTTCCTCTAGATTGTGACATCTTCTCAGATTTTTCTTGTTTCTGATCAGGTATTCTGTAGAATGTCCCTTAGTTTTAGTTTGTTTGTTTGCTCATGGTTAGAAAGAGTTACAGGTCTGGGGGGAGGAAGACCACAGAGGTAAAGTACTATTCTTGTCACAGCACACCAAGGATACATGCCTTCAACATGACTTATTATCAATGAGGTTAACTCTGACCACTGAGCTGAGGTTCTGTTTGCTAGGTTTTTCCACTGTAAAGTTGTTCTTTACCTCCTGTCCTTATTTTACACTTTGGAAAGAAGTTACTGTGTTCAGCCCACACTCACAGTGTGGGAAGTTATGCCCCACTTTCCTGAGGGGTCAGTATCAGCGTGAATGATGTGGAATTCTTTCATAGGGGAGAGTTGTCTCTTCTCTCTTATTTATTTATTAAATCATTTACTTAGATCCCTATGGACTCATGTATCTGTGTTTTATGTGCATTTGTATCAATATGCACTCATGGATATGGTTTTAATCCAATACTGCTTTATTTATTTGGTTGTTCAAATTGTTTCAGTTTTGACCACTGAGGGTTCTTTCAGTTTGCTCTACCTTTCCTTTGACAAGTCTATTACTTTGTTATTTCCTGGCACTACAACGTGCTCCAGACCATAGTCTTGACTAAACCCTAGAGTCAGCCATTTCTCCAAGGAGCACTGGTTCCTTTCACAGGAGAATGGTATTAGAAACCAAGCCCTGGGTACGAAGTGTGCTCATTGCCACTGGGATGTCACTACTTGTATGCCCTCTCAGCTGACAGAGTGAGGAAGTACTTGTGTGCATACTTACCCATGCACACACACATATCTGTACATATTTGTGTGTGTAACCATCTGTATCTATACTAACATACACATGAGGTCATACTGATGTCTCCAACTCTCTGCTGTCAAATGGTCTTAGCCTTCTGCCCTTGATTATCTGTGAACTTGCACTCGAACAGTGAGAAACCCGGTCTCCAATCTGCCTTGCATTTACTTATTCATTTAATCCCAGTATACATGTACAGCGGTCTCAGAATTCTTAACACAGAGCTCTATGGTAAACAACTTTATCAACTAGAGTATAGTACTTGTACTTGTACTCTAGTCTTATGATTCTATTCATATCCAAAGTTACTTAAGTAAGCACCTTTCTCCCTACCTCCTTCAGCGAGGTTATATCATACATTTGTAACACAGATTATTTCTCCCCAGTCTGCATTCCATGCTGGGATCTTCCAATCTCCTTATTATTTTTAAATTTGCATACTTTAAGGTTCACTGTGTATGCTATAAAGTTCAGTGGGTTTGGACAAATGTTTGGTGTCATATAGCCACTGCTCTAGTATCATACAGAGTAATTTTGCCACCTTAAAATGTCCCATGCTTCACCTAGTCAGCCTTCTACCATCCCTCCCCACAAACTTCTGGAAACCACAGATGTATTTACCATCTTTACAGTTTTGCCTTTTCTAAAATGTCATATAAGTGAAATCATACAGGATGTAGCCTTTTGGAACTAGCTTTTTCACTTTGCAATATGCATTTAGGTGTTATTCTTCCAGCCTTATTCTGACCTTACGTATGTTTTTATGTGTATGTAAATATATGGGGAAAATGTTTGGAATGATACTTATTATTGGACTCAGCTATCTCTGGTGGAAAGGAATTAAATTACAGAGAGCAACAAGGCAGAGGAGGGAAGCTTTTTATTTAATTCTCTCATATACTGTGTGTGTGTGTGTGTGTGTGTGTGTGTGTGTGTATTTTCCTGACTGATGTAGCCTTTTTCCAATGAACATGCATTACAACTGTAATTTTAAAGATTATTAAAAAAAATTCCATTCTCTGCCACCTTTCTTTCTTTGTACATGTCCTTGTATTCTTAGATGTTCATTTCTATAACTGATACAAAGAGTTTTGATTAAAAGCATTTACAATTTATACAGAATAGATTTAGTCATGCATTTTGCCTATGTTTTGATGTTTAAAACAATTTCAACTAACCCAGTTTTACTTACTTAGACAAGCATTCTTGCCTCCTTTCCTTTCTCTCTCTCTGCTCTTTTCCCGTTTTTCTTTTGTATCACTCTCTCCACTGAACCTTAACAGGCATTACACATTAGCACCACGCAAGGCTTACAAAGAGTTTTCAAAAGAATTACTCTCAGAACTGCCAACATGTGATTACATTACCCATTATGAGAAAAAGACTTGAGAAACTGGCATCATCTTCCAATAATCTCAGCTACAAGTTTTTTAGCACCTACCAATAAAGGCAACCACAACCTTGGACAAGACCACAGTCGTGTACCCATCTCTTCTCTTTGCCTCATAAAAACTAAACCTTCTTCAGCTCAGGGAGCTAAAATTTTGAGGGATTTCTTGAAGCATATGAAATGAATAATGGCTTTAACTTCTAAATGAGTATTTTAATTACCTTTCTTCTTTAACAATGTCAAAAGAAATAGTACTTTCTGATTAAAAAAAAAATCTCCTATCCAAAAAGCAAAGGACTAAGCAATTACATCTCAAGGACTTGTTATTCTATAAGCAGATTTTATAAGCAAAGGACAGAATGAAGGGGCGCCTGGGTGGCTCAGTCATTAAGCTTCTGCCTTTGGCTTAGGTCATGATCCCAGGGTCCTGAGATGGAGCAACGCATCAGGCTCCCTGCACTGTGGGAAAGCCTGCTTCTCCCTCTCCCACGTCCCCTGCTGGTGTTCCCTCTCTCCTTGCATGTCTCTCTATCAAATAAATTAATAAAATCTTTTTTTTTTAAAAAAAGGACAGAATTAATACATAAAATATTGTCTTATCCCAAGGCAAGCTTAACAACGAATAAGTCTAGGAAAACTTGAAAAAGTATGATGGCATTTAATTAAAATAAAGCCAATCTTGTAGATAGTCATATGTCACTGAACTTCAAACTTCAATAGTTGGAGACAGGATGTTGAAGTATTACTTGATATAAACTTTTCCCCACTTTCTTAGAAGTGTGCTATTAATGGAAAAATTTCCCAAGCTTTTAGAGTTTGAAATTGTTGGGGTTTGAATACTCACTAACCCAACTGGGTATTGGACAATAAATTCATCAAAATGAAAAACGGAGCTGCTGCTTTGTAGGGATCCCTATTTTAATAAAATGGTTGGCAGCTCTGGTACATGGTAGACTGCTCTTTTCTATGAAAGGAGCCAAGTTTTCCTTCCATCACTTTCTAAATGAACCTGGAAGAGCTGTAAACTAAAGGTAGAACAGACAGAGAGAATGGGTTCTAGGGAGATCATGAAATTGTTGCAGTGTGTAAGATTTTGAAGTCCAGATAGGCCCCTGGATCTCAGGTGGTGAACTGCAAACTCTCATTCTACTCACTACCCAATAATTACACCAGTATTACCACCATGCAGTGAGAATACTGGGTCATATGTTTGGAGAAATTCCAACGTCTGCATTTTAAACATCCACAAAAGTATCAGAGCCTTATAATCCATCCCACTCCCCTAATATCTAAGGCTGGAATTTCCATCTCATCCCCAAAGTGCCATGTCCTCAGGGTTCTGGTGAATGCTCCTTGATTGCTTTTATGAGTTCAATGTATGTGGAAATTATCCATACCGAGGCAGGAATTCACAGGTAAACTCACCTTTCGTAAGAAGTAATGTGCAGGGCGCCTGGGTGGCTCAGTGGGTTAAAGCCTCTGCCTTTGGCTCAGGTCATGACCTCAGGGTCCTGGGATCAAGGCCCGCATCAGGCTCTCTGCTCAGCAGGGAGCCTGCTTCCTCCTCCCTCTCTGCCTGCCTCTCTGCCTACTTGTAATCTCTCTCTCTGTGTCATATAAATAAATAAAAATCTAAAAAAAAAAAAAAGAAGTAATGTGAATTCACTCCCATCTGGCCATCAGTGGTTCACGGTCCCATCCCACTGTCTCCTCTCTGGTTCCCCAAATGAACCCAAGTCCTGGTCAAGAACTGTCATTCCTACCCCCAGCAGCTCCAGATTACCACTATCTTCCCTCTGGTGTTCAGACCCTTCCCTCTCATGAATAATCGTGACTCCTGGTTCAAGCTGCTCATGCCCCTACCCCCAGACCCTTCCCACAGCATTCTGTGTTCACACTGGTCTCTCTTCTCTCCTCAAATTTTTACCCCTTACTTACCTCAACTGTTGAGCACTCCCTTGCATTTTTATGGTCATGTATGATTTGTACCCAGTTACTTCATATGCCTTATCTTATTTGATGGGGACAAATTTCCTAATTGCTGGAGTATAGAACTCATCTCAGTGATCTCTGAAATTCTCCTAAGAACCAGGGTTGAAATTTATGCTTCTTCCCATCACACAGAGCATGTAACTTAGCCTTTCTCTAGCTGAGATGTTCTTCCATCGCCTAGAGAGGCTGGTAAGATGTGAGGTCCTAGATCTGGGCATTCGGCATCTCCAGATGGAGTGAAGCCCAGGGGAAAGTACTTTTTAAACTTGTCCTCTAGTCTCCAACTCCAGAAATTCTTACACCACGAAAATCTGAGAAGCTCTGATCAATTCAATGTCTATTGAAAATAACACTGAATAGATAGAAATGACATTGGAAACATTCTCATTAAACCAAGAACATTTCTAATTCCTATTTCTCATTAGCATTGAAAGGAAGTGAGAATATTTGTGAAGGAAAGGACTCCTCCTACAGGCAGGCAAGGTACTGGGAGAAGCCAGGTAGGTGTTTTTTGTTTTTTAAAGATTTTTTAATTTATTATAGACAGGGCAGGGGGAGGATCAGAGGGAGAAGCAGACTCCCTGCTGAACAGGGAGCGGGATGTGAGACTCGATCCCAGGACCCCAGAATCATGACCTGAGCCAAAGGCAGACGCTTAACTGACTGAGCCACCCAGGAGCCCATACACGTAGGCATTTTACTGAGGCTCTTATAGGGATACTGTCTGTGCCCCATGAGGTGGGTGCTATTATCATGCTAACTTTACAGACAAAGCTACTCACACATAAAAAGGGTAATTTGCCCAATGCACATGGCTTCTGGCAAAGACTGAGCAACATCTGAATACAGATCAAACTGGCCCTCAAAGAGGGGAGAGGTATTTTGTCTTCTGCAGCGAGAACGGAAATGGTAGGTGCTTATTAATAATGTTTGTCAAATGAACAAAAGCAGGAAGGAAGGACATGGGGGATTTGAACAAATGGAGCTCTGTAATCCTATCAATCCATTCGACATGATAATCAGCGAGCTCGCCCACAAACTGTAATGTGCTGTGAAGTGTTTCTCTTTGTGGTTTCTTATAAACCTGAAGAACTTGGTAGAATGCCGATTTCCAGGCTCTGAAGATTCAGGATTTTCTGAAGATTCAGGACTTTCAAGTCAGGTGGGGCTCGGGGATAAGCCTATTTTGGGGATCAATACTTCAGGTAATCCCTATGTACGCCCTTGAAAGACTCTGTGTGAGGTGGCTCTCCAGGACCTGACGTTTCTCCCGGGGGCCTGTCTCCTGTTCCCTCTACCGCCTGCTCCGATGAGCCCTCCATCACCCTGCAGGATGGAAGGGCTAGGAGAGGCATTTTCTTTAGATCTGGCTTGCTGGCAGCTACGGGCAGACTTGTCTCTGAGAGAAAATCCAGCGCAGAGGGACAGCTGTGGCTCTGAGGGGCCACCCCTAAAAGGGATGCGGGATGGTGGGGGTGGCACTTGGTGAATGGTTAGGGGCTTGGAGTATGCTGGTCCAGAGAAACAAGGGGTACCCTGATGAAACAGAGACCTGCGTCACTGGATTCACTTTTCCCCACTTTCTCTTCCCCTTTGGTACTTGGAAACTACTATGGCTCCTGTAGCCTCTCTCCTCTCTTGGAGCTACCTGAGGCCCTTTTAAAATACCATGGCCTGGTCCTACCTCGAACCACCTGGAATCTCTTCAGGTAGTGCTGAAGCTGGCAGAACAATTAAAAAGCTCCCCCGTGGGTTTGTATTTGCAGTCCTGAGAAGAACCTACCTGGGACTATGCTTCCTACAAGGATGAGCAGCTCTACAATACAAATTGTGTACAAATGATGCAAGTCTCCTCAGAAGGCTCAAGTGCCAGTCTCCCTGTTTCAGTCTATTCTATCCTCAGGCTTAGACCAAGCTCATCAAGCTTCTAGGTCTCTGGAGAGATCCCTCCTTCTTCCCCCTCAGCTTCAGCTCAAATATGCTTTCCTTCCTCAGTTTGGAACCTCAAGACTCTGTTTTTAAAAATCTATCTGCAAGCCATTGTTATTAGTTTACTCTTTCCCTAAACCAAAGGTTGCCCTTGTAAACACATCCTTGGCACTGGCTAACATTCCTCCTGAATGCTTGTTTTTACCGCTTTTCCACAGAGCTCATTACCTTCGTGTGCGGTAGGAAAATGGGCTAAGACAGCGATTTGGACTATGGGTTTCAGTTAGGTTTGACTTCAAATTCTGCCTCTGCCATTCCTATCATGTGACTTGGGGTCAATCATTTCACTTAACTACACCTCACTTTTCTTATATTTAAACTGGGAATACTAGAACTTACCTTACAAAGTCGGGGTGGCAGGGGGAATTCAATGCATTGATTAGAACCTGACGAGAATAAGGGTTCAATAAACTTTAACTATTGTAACTATGAACCCAGCCCCACTATGTGCACTGGGGGTCTGCTTTGAGTTTTGTATGTCTTCACAGAATCCTAGAGCTTTCCTACCGGGCCTGTTATGTCTACAACCTGCATTAACACCTCGTCGGTTCTACAAGGTAGATATTATCCAACCAATGAGAGGATGGAGAAGCCAAAACTCTGAGAGCTTACGTAACTGGCAGTCCCACAGAGAGTGAGCCACGGCCCATGGGAACCCAGGCCAGTTGGAATGCTAACGTCCCTCACCTCATGAGGCCAAGCTGCCAAGGAAAGGGAGAGTTCCTGAATCAGTAGCTCAGGAGAGACTTCCCTTCTTGCTTGAGCAAGAAGCACCTACTTTCCTTTCCTCACACCACCCCTCCATTTCTTCACTTTTATAAGCATATTGTCATAGGCTCTCCTAGATTGAAGACCATACAAATGACCTCAGTCTAGTTTGTAAGGAGGTGGAAGACACAGGAGAAGAAATAGGCATTCCAGATTCAGAATATTGAACAAGAAGCCACGGAAGAGTGCTCGCCATCTAATATAAAACATTGTTCTAGTAAGAGAAACTTTCTAGATATCTGTTCAATATTTTCCCGGCATTTTTTACACCATCATTGCATCAAAAATGTTACACTGGCAATACGCCTGTGACAAAACCTGACTACACAGTACAACTCCTCACCAAGTTTGTACATTGATAACTTCATATTCCTAGTAATTCTTACCAAATCCCAGTTCTGACTAGCAGTATCTTAGCAAACGTGCCATTACAAAGATCCAGTTGATGTTTTTATGTTATTTTCTTCATGGAAAAATGTCCCTTTACTCTGATAGTGTAATTCATGTCATTGCCAGAAACTGATATAGATGAAAAAATTAGCCAGTATCACTTACACATCAATTTTCTCCCTATTAGAATGCAAAATAAAACTTCTGGTTTTCTAAACACTTTGCATGATTCTCTCAGTTGCTGGATTACATTAACAAGTTCCCTCAAATTGGAATAAAATAACTCTAAGCCAGACTTAACTTCTCTCTGGAATCACTCCCCACGTCTCCAAATTTAAGAGACCTGAGTTATAATTACTTTACTCTCCCTGACTTATGATTACCAGAATTTATAATGCCATACGTTAATAGTGAATGATAAAGCTGTTCCATGTCAGCAAGCAATCCAAAGTCTATTGACTCCATTGTTTTAGACCCTGGAGATCTATTTTAAATCATAAATATTTTTGAGCTGGAAAAGATCTTAACAATCACTGACCTTTACCCCTGCTACTCTCTTATCTCTACCTGGTGCCACCTTCCCCTTCCTTCTTTGCTGGTCCATATATGACTGGCTCAAGATCACAAACCATGAAGAAGAAAAGGGCTAAAACTAGAAGAAAGAGCTCTGGAAAGCAACTGGCAGTCCATCGGTAATTCCCCTACTTTGTTGCTAATGACTAGATTGACTAGAATGAGGAAGGTGATACAATGCAAATAAACAGATACTACTGAATGTGGCACATAAGAACTGCTCAAGAAATTCTGGCTACTGCTGCTATTATCGTCATTACGATAAAGTATAACGTGAACTTGGTTTAGGCTAGGGTCCTGGCTTTTTTATAATATATTGATGTTGCTAGCAAATAAGAGTTGAAAAATGTCCTCTTTAAGATGGAATAGAACAACAATCCTCCTCAGGGTAAAATGGATCTCTTCAAGGGTGGTAGTATTTAGCACAGATTGGGAGAGCATGGGTGGGATGGTAGGGAGAGTATGTAAAACTTACCCCATTGCATAATTAATTATGTTATTCACCAAGAAAAAAAATCTATTTCTTTTATTCTGCTAATGCAATCAAAGAAAGGAGATGTGGGCCCCTGAGAATTCTCCAAATCGTAGATGGGGTTTCTGTAAAACATACATGCACTCTCACAGACACGTAATCTCTATGTTAGCTTCTTGTACTAAACAAAGAAATCCTCTTTGCACAGAAATGATTTTCCAAGCCGGGAAGAACATGAATGAGGTGAGGGTGCTGTGCAGTCTCGTACAGACATGAACTGGACTTGGTAATCAATGCTTTTAGTGGGCTTCGTTTCAACAGTCTTCATTAACTTTCTTTTTATGCTTTTCCAGGTCTGGAATGGAGAATGTCTGTGGATTCAGTGATTTTCAAAGAAAAAGAAGTCCCCTCTAAGGAGGTAAAACAGAAAGTCTTGAGATGGCCTTTTCCAATTGCCCCCACCTGGCCTGCTGTAATCCTCCCCTCAATCATTCTGATACATTTCCCTGCAGAATGCTCTAGCACCCTGAATCCCAGGATGGGGTGAGATGGAAAGAGGACTGCTCTTGAGAACACTGGGGCCAGTGAACAAGCTTGAGAAGCAACAGCAGATGGTGGCAGAATGTCTTCCCAATCCAAAATTGGCATGGTGTGATTAGCACAAGTTAAGGTCCCAGATCTAACTGCTGGCAGGAGGGGAAACAGAATTGGTTTTATGTGTGAATGAAAGAAAGGACACACTGTCAAAAAGGCAAGGGAAATCAGACGTGCACAAAAAGCGATGTTTGTATTCCCAACCCTTTTAAGAAGTGTCTTCAATGTCAGACAAATGTCTTTGCTGGAACGAGACTGAATCTATCTTTAAGGGATCTTTCCAGCAAGGTTCTCTCTCTTTCTTATGGAATCTCATCCATCTGAGTATAATACTGCTTTTTACACATGAGTTTTTGCCACTTTGGCTTCCAATTCCCCTTTTCCCTCTGCATTGCATCATATGAAAAACACAGCCAATGTTTAACGATCTTTTTTCATTAGTTTCTTACTTGTGCTTTAAACACATTTCCCTGCCAAACCCATAGACACTTTTCGTGTGTGTGGGAAAATTGAACTCTGACAGGTTTCGCACTACATTGTTTTTTTAAGCTTGGAAAAACTTTGCATTGAGTCCCCTGGGCTCTGCATCATGGCTTTGAAGTCTTTTTTGGCACACACGTATCTTCACTGTTTGCCAATTTGCTATAATTGGGCTTTAGGCTACATGAGCAGAATGCTGCTTTATAATAAAGGCATTCTGTCCAAAGGACAATTTAGCACCAGGTAGAAGGTGTGCTGTCTTCAGAACTGGGATTGTTGACAGACAAGTCGAGGCCCTTTAAAAGGCCTTTCCATTTAACTATTCAGGCACTCTACCCTTCTCTGATGTCACATGTAGGTTTCATAAGAGAACATTTATATTCTATGAGTGTTTCAAATTTATGGTCTATTTCCCTTGCCTGGACACATTTTCACCTCTGAGAGAAATGTGAGAAATGAGTCAGGACCAGGACTCCCAGGGCTAGCTGCTCATCCAGGCTCCTTCCTGTGCTGCTTCTTATGACAGTAAAGACCAAACTTGATGTGCAAGCCATGTAACCCTCTGTGCTGGGGAGAACAAGAGAAGTAGTAAGGTAGGCATTTTGATCACACACAAATACAACTTTCCCAAAGCAGCTATAACATAAACATGAATTCGAATATCTTGCTTTGAAGTCTGACATCGTTACTAACCAATAAAGTTGCAAAGTGAGAGGGAAGGAGACCAACAGCCAGTAAGTGATTGCTCCGATGAATCGAGTACTAGGTTAAAAGGCTTACACCAGCCCTGATGGGTATCTGCTCTTTCTTCCATTTACATGGAGATTTGGGGCACAAATGACTAAAAGTTAGCAAGCTTATGAATCTAGGTCTCCTGGCTTTAAATCGCATTGTCCTATTTCTCAGATGCAGTAAGTGGCAGTATAAGAAAACCCTAAAAGGATCAGGAAACCCTAAGGAAAGAGCATTAGTTATGGGGGAAGGCTGTTCCATTACAGGACTCATGTATTAATTCATCCTTTTATTTGCTGAGTCCTGACTCTGTGTTGGCTACTGTCATCAAAGCTGGAGATACTGAGATATATAAGTTATAAAGAGCACCACACTGTAGGACTATTACCCAAATATAGTGAATGCTTTTAGGAAATTGGCTCTGACCTACTCACCCCATAGGAAGATGGTTGTCAAGCTTCTCCCTTCATAGAACTGCTTTCCCTGGATGGTGGGTGGAGGGAGATGATGGCTCACCTTGCCTCCTTTTGAGCAGCAAAGCAGCAAGGGGTAACTCTGAAGGGCACCAGGGCTCCTCACTGACTACACAGGAGGGGACCTCCCTTCCCAAGAGAGTAGCTGCTTATCTGCTCTTGCATTTTAATTTACGGGAAGGGCAGTAAAAAGAAACATGCAAATTAATGATCAAGGAGTTCAGGCAGTGCTAGAAATGTCAGAGAATTAAAAGGAAGAAGACTGGATAATCCACTTACAGAGGGATACTCTTTTTTTTTTAAGATTTTATTTATTTATTTGACACAAAGATAGAGATCACAAGTAGGCAGAGAGGCAGGCAGAGAGAGAGAGTGGGGGAAGCAGGCTCCCTGCTGGGAGCCTGATGCAGGCCTCGATCCCAGGACCCTGAGATCATGACCTGAGCCGAAGGCAGAGGCTTTAACCCACTGAGCCACCCAGGCGCCCACGGAAGGATACTCTTAACAGGGAAAAACAACAGATCTTGTATAAGAAGAGTTGTAGCTAACCGAAATCTACTGAGGGAAGAAACAGACACACCTAGAAGAGAAAACAATCAGCAGAATTCTAACTAAAGCTCAGATTTTCTCATTTCACGTCCAGGTAAAATGTTTCCATAAATTCTGGGATAAAGTCCTCAGCTTCTGAGGTTCGTGTCATAGGAAATGACCACAACTTTCCATGAAATATCCTTGTAACATAACCCAACAAAAGTTCAAACTGAATGGATCATTCTTGGGAATTTTCTTTTTTAGGAAAAAAACATAAGTAAATATAAAACATTTTAATATACATGATGCATCATGGAAATATGTTCAAAGCAATTTTAAAGAAAGGCAAAAGTCACCTTTATGAGAAAAATGTTCTTCCATCAATAATTGTCTGATAAGTAAACTATTGATTTGTCCTAAGATAATTTCTTATTTATGTATACTGTCATAGAAATCAAATTAATATGTGATTTGCTCTTTCATGTCATGCATGTTATTGTCAGATGGGGTCAAAAGGTTTATAAAAAAGTGAAATATTGGCTTAGTGGTCACATTAACCAGTTCCAAAGCCAATGAATCATTAGCATAAATGTTGGAGCTGTTTCTTTTTCACTCTGGGTAGCAGTGGTCAGGAAGGTGACCACAGTTTCTCATCAATATTAACTTCAGGTATGATTTTTTTCCACAACTTTAAGTGAAACCAGCCCTTTCGAGAACAGGTGGGAAAAGTCTAGCTCAATAAAAGTAAAATATGTATAGTTTATAAACAAGCACTCAAGATGTCAGATTTTGACAATAAAAGGCCCATTTTTCATTAAAAAGTATGATGAGAGAATACTGGAATTGAATCCATTAAGTCAATTTAAAAGGTATCTACAGAAGCAGATTACATCTGAAATCGGAACCAGGCTCCTATCTGTCACAGTTGCCAGATTCTTCCTGACAGTTCTACTTGGGGACTGGACAGCAGATTTTCCAGAGTAGCTGGGAAAATGTAAGAAAAAAATATATATCTCACGCTCAGTGAATTTTCACTGGATGTTCAGATTATTATCCAAATCCTTCCTATCAGTTATGATACAGATACAGAAGTTTCATGTGGACTGTGAGGACAGCCTGCATGTGGCTGATGGAGAAAAGGCTCCTTCATGTGTTTGGCAGCATCAGGGTCTAGGATGATTGGAGAGGATGGGATAAACAACATTCTGAACATCTGTCATTAGCACCACTAATGACACAGAAATTTCTTTCTTGTCTTCTTTACTGGAACAACCAAAAATATAGGAAATGATGATTTCATAGACAGTATACATCAGGGAATGAAGAATAGCAACCTCTGAAAAAAAAAATGAGAGTAAACAAAATCATCTCTCAAATTACCCAAGCGTACTGCACTGAATTTCCAGTATGGAAATCCCCTCCCCTGGTAGTGGGAGGAGAAGGCTGGGCAGTACATGGCAAGTTCTCTGAGTTGAAGACGTGTTTGAGGAGAGTTTAGGGAGGTCACGGTAGCTAAGCTTCAGAGGACAGAGTATCTGAGAGGGGGAGACTATCTACAGAGAGAACTCCAGAGACCAGAAAGAGACATCCTTGTCACTCTGCAGAGTATACTACACCACACTAGCAAAAGAACCACCTGGAAGACTTAGAGATAACAGTACCCAGTGTTCATAAGGGGTAGAGAATAGTGCTTATCTCACTAATCAGAGTGAAAACCCTTATGATCATGAAGCACAGCATAGAGTATCCAGAAAATCCAGAAAAAAACCACTGGGTAGAGTAGCCAGAAAACTGCCTCAGTAGGGAGGAATAATTCATCCTACACTGAGCACTGCTTTAGTCCTTCCTAACAAATCTTAATAAAACCTGCTTCCCAGAATACCCCTCATGAATGATTTTAAGAATACAAAATATTTAGCACCCAACAAGGTAAAAATAAACATCTGGCATCCAAGAGAAATTACCAGGCATACAAGAATGCAAGCAATTATGACCTAATAAAAAGGAAAAAAAATCAATATTGAAACTGACCTAGATTTGAGAGTGATGCTAAATCAGTAACCAAAGTCAGATATTTCATAATATGCAAAAAATTAAATGGTGGCATGGAAGATATAAAGAGACAAAATGCAAGCTAAACTATTGATAAAAACTAATGTATGAGAAGAAAAATACAGTGGATGAGATTAACGGCAGATTAGACATTGCAGGAAAAATATCAGTAAACTTGAAGTAGAAAGTATATAAAATGTAACACAAAGAGAAAAATCATAACAAAAAAGTGGACAGGACATCAGTGAGCTGAGGCACTATTTCAATAAATCTAATATACGAATTATTGGAGTTCTCAAAAGGCGTGTGTATTTGAATATATTAATGGCCCCCAAATTTCCAGATGTGATGAAAAGTATATCCAAAGAGTTGCACGATCCTCAATGATCCTCAAGAGCAATAAGAATAAAGAAAAATTATACCATACTGAAAACTCATGATCATGAGAAAATCTGAAAAGCAGCCAGAGGAAAAAGAAATGTTACAGGGTCACAACTATAAGAACTACAGATTTCTTGTTAGATATAGTGCAAATGAAAAGATAGTGGGACAACATCTTTCAAGAACTGAAATAAAAACTTCACCCTAGAGTTGCGCAATAAGCAAAAATATCTATCATCAACAGACTTGCAATACAAAAAATGTGAAAGTAATTCTTTCATGAAAAAGAAAATTAATTAGATGGAAATATGGACATACACAAAGGAATGAAGAACATCAGAAATTATAAACCTAGATGTCCATCAACAGATGAATGGATAAAGAAGATGTGGTATATATATACAATGGAATATTATGCAGCTATCAAAAGAAACGAAATCTTGCCATTCGCAACAACATGGATGGAACTGGAGGGTATTATGCTGAGCGAAATAAGTCAATCAGAGAAAGACAATTATCATATGATCTCTCTGATATGAGGAACTTGAGGGGCAGGGTGGGGGGCTGTGGGGGGTAGGGAGGGAAAAATAATGAAACAAGATGGGATGGGGAAGGAGACAAACCATAAGAGACTTCTAATCTCATAAAACAAACTGAGGGTTACTGGGGGGTGGGAGGGTAGGGATAGGGTGGATGGGTTATGGACATTGGGGAGGGTTTGTGCTTTGGTGAATGCTGTGAAAGATGTAAGCCTGATGATTCACAGACCTGTACCCCTTGGGCAAATAATAAAAATAAAATTTAAAAAAAAAAAAAAAAGAAAAAGAAATTATAACACATTATAGCACATATGAGTAAATATGTGCTTTTTTAATTTAAAAATACATAAAAATGGTTGACCCACTTAACCAAATATAACCAGTTTACCATTGAACAATTCTTATGTTACACAAGAAACAGTATCATAATATCACTTAAATGTGAATTAATTATGCCTTAAAGCAACCACCAATTTACCAAAACAAAAGAGATAAAATGAATCATAATAAATTTTAATTAACACAAAAAAAGAAAAAAAAAAGAATGTGAAAATTTAAAAAAATGAGATTATAGATCTCAAGTTAAAAATATTAATAGTCACACTAAATGTAAATAATTTAAGTACCTCTAATTAAAAGGCAGAGATCAGATATCAGGAAAGATGACTGACTAGAAAGTTCTAGGACTCTGTCTTATGATCTAGACAATGATTGTACTGGCAGAAAATGTCTGAAGTAATTATTTTGGAACTCTAGCATTTACTAGAAGTCCTGACACTTCTAGAGAAATGCTTGGCTGGAAGCCGTATTTAATATGGGTCAAATTCAGCCTTCAGTGTCCTGGTAGCTATACATCTCCCATGTTTCAGCCCCACCACAGGCAGCAGTGGGGATGGTGGTCTGCATTCCTGGTATGGCTTGGTGGGGCCAGAGTGGGCAATAGGATCTTGCTATCCAAATATCAGAGCTTGTATTTGAATTGCAGATTGCTGTTTATGGTCACTGAAGTGGGGGAAAGAGGTTAGCCACCATTTTTTCAGTCTCCATTGAGTGAAACAGCTTCTAGGGGATTTAAAGGAGCCACATCTGGGCTCTTTTTTGGGGGGGGGCGCAGGGGATATTCAAGAGCAAACATGTATAAGGAGGAATTTAGAAAGCTATCACAGACACCCAGGGAATGATACAGTCTCATAAAAGACCAGGGAAGACCTTAAATTTTCACCTCAGGCTGATCCCCAGCCAAGACACTCTGCAATTTAAAACAAAACAAAACAAAAGAGCAAATCCTGGGAATTATTTCCAGAGTTATCACATTATAAGATTCAAATGCCCAGTTTTCAACAAAATACCACAAGGCATGTAAAGAAACAGGGAAGTATTACCTATTCAAAGGAATAAAAGAAATTGAAAGAAACAATTTCTGAAGATGTTCAGGCATTGGACTTTCTAGACAAAGGCTTTTTATTTTTATTTTTTAAGGATTTTTAAAAATGTATTTATTTGAGAGTGAATGAGTGAGAGAGAGAGAGAGCACGAGTGGGGGGAAGAGCTGAGGGAGAGGGAGAATCAGACTCCCTGCTGAGCAGAGAGCCCAACGTGGGGGTCAATCCTGGGACTCCAGGATCGTGACCTGAGCCAAAGGCTCAGCCAGTTAACTGACTAAGCCACTCAGGCATCCCTAGACAAAGACATTTTAAAAACTATCTTAAAGATATTCAAAGAGCTAAACAAACACAGGAACAAAGGCAAGAAAATGATATATGAACAAAATAATGATACTGATAAGAAGAAATTATAAAAAGGAATAAAAAAATTATGAAGCTAAAAAGTACAATAACTAAAATGAAAATTACACTCAAGGGTTCAAAAGCAGATTTGAGGGAACAAAAGAGTAAGTAAATTTAAAGCTAGAGCAACTGAAATTATTGAGTCTGAGGAACAGGAAGAAAAAATAATGAAATGAAATGAATACTGCCTAAGGGACCTGTAGGACATCATCGAAGAAGACCAATAAATGCATTGTGGGACTCACAACAGAGAAAGAGAAAAGGGCAAAGACAATATCTGAAGAAATAATGGCTGAAAACTTTCCAAATGTGATGAAAGACATGAATCTTCAAGAAGCTTATAAACTTGAAAAGATGCCCACTGAGACAAATTATAATCGAACTGTCAAAAGCCAAAAAAAGAATCTTGAAAGCAACAGGAGAGAAGTGATTCATCACATACATGCAATCCTCAGTAAGATTATCAGCTAATTTCTCATCAGAAACCTTAGAGTCCAGAAGGCAGTAGGTTGATATATTCAAAATGCTAAAAGAAAACAACTGTCACCTAAGAATTCTATATCTGGCAAAACTATCCTTCAAAAATGAGGGAGAAATAAAGATAAATTAATATAAACAAAAACTGAAAAAGCTCATTAGCAGTAGGTCTGCCCTGCAAGAAATGTTAAAGGGGGTCCTGCAGGATAAAATAATAGGATGTTAGATAGTAATTTGGAGCCATATGAAGAAATAAAGACCTCCAATAAAAGTAAATAAATGGACAACTATAAAAGCTAGTGGTATCTTTTCTCTTCTCGGTTTCCCCGTCAGGCTGCGGGTTCAGTGTGGCGGCTGCTTCCGTGCAGGGCGAGTCGGTCTCAGTTCCTTGTCATGTCCTATGGTCCCTTAGACATGTATCGGAACCCGGGGTCCTCTGGGCCCCAGCTCCGGGACTTCAACAGCATCATACAGACGTGCAGTGGCAACATCCAGCGGATCAGCCAAGCCACTCAGATCAAGAATTTGATGAGTCAACTAGGAACTAAGCAGGACTCAAGCAAATTACAGGAAAATCTGCAACAGTTACAGCACTCTACAAATCAACTCGCCAAGGAAACAAATGAATTACTGAAGGAATTAGGGTCCTTGCCTCTTCCCTTATCTGCTTCAGAACAGCGCCAGCAGAAACTTCAGAAAGAATGCCTCATGAATGACTTCTCTGCAGCCTTAAACAATTTCCAGGCTGTGCAGAGAAGGGTATCTGAAAAGGAAAAGGAGAGCATTGCCAGGGCAAGAGTTGGATCTCGTCTCACAGCGGAGGAGAGGCAAAGAGAGGAGCAGCTTGTCTCATTTGATGGCCATGAGGAGTAGAACCAGATGCAGAGCCAGGAGGATGAGGTGGCCATCACCGAACAGGATCTGGCACTTATTAAAGAGAGAGAAACAGCAATTCGGCAGCTGGAGGCTGACATTTTGGATGTCAATCAAATATTTAAAGATCTGGCCATGATGATCCATGCTCAAGGTGATCTAATTGACAGCATAGAAGCCAATGTGGAAAGCTCAGAGGTACATGTCGAGAGATCCACTGATCAGTTACAACGAGCTGCTTACTATCAGAAAAAGTCTCGCAAGAAGATCTGTATCCTGGTGCTTGTCCTGTCCGTGATTATTGTAATCTTGGTATTTATTATCTGGGAAATTTATAAATGAAGTGATTGCCTCAGAATCGCCTTCCATTGAGCTGTTTTCAAGGGTACCTGCTTCCTGGAATCTTGCCAGAACAAACTGATCACAAGAAGAGAGCATACACCAGAATGTCCTGTAATAATTTAGTTAGAAAATAACTACTAACTAGTCCTTTGGAATTAGTGACCTATGGAGACAGTATTTATCAATTTATGTATACATTTTATTGATTTCTCAAATTAGGAATTAATTTATGTGGATTTTGCTTTCTCTTGTATTCTGATTGCCCTTCATCTCCAAGTGTTTACTGAAAATTCCATTCTAGATATTCTTGTTTTGACAGGTGACACTATAGTCTTGTAATATTGTCATTTTATGTGTATACTAGATTCACCTTTTTACTAGCAACTGAGATAGAACTACTTTCTGACAGCCAGCACATTTGTCAGAAACTATATAATAAGCTGGTATTTTTTATTATTTAACATTTTAATTTGAATTTCCAAAAAGCCTATTCTCTATCTTCTTTGAAAGACTTTGGCAATGTATTTAACTGGAAAGGAAAAAAAGGCACATTGGATCCCGATTAAAAGTATCTATTTGAGCTGGCCAGTTGTCAAGGTACCCATTAATGGGGTTTAAAGTTAACCTTATTATCTGCTAGTGTCATCCATGGTAGTTCATCTGCACACACACTAAACCATCTTGTTCACTTTTTTAAGAGGTTAATTTAATTTAATATTATGCTGTCTGGGGTCCCTCTCCCCCTGTCTGTATAGAAAGGGAGAATTAGACAAAGCATGCTTTTGGAAAGCAAATAGGAACTGTTTGGAATGATTTAAACTTTTGTTGTTGTTCACTTGTGGTTCTACATTCCTGGTGAATGATGAATATTCCTGTCAAAAGGCTGCTCCTTCCCCATAAGGGTTGTTGGGCATCTGATGGCAGGAAGATTTTAAAAGCTAGACTGAAGCTGGTTTAAAATTTAGTTCTGTGAACCTGTGATAAAGCAAAGAAAAGGTTCATCTTTGTAAATACTGCCAGTTTGGAATAGTGATGCTAGACTTACCCTAATTTTTGAACAAGAGATTAATCTCCATGCATAGTTTTAGACAAAAAAAAAATGTTTCAATAAAAGATTGCTGTCTTGTAATAGAAATGTTGTCCACTTTCCTTTTTCACACAGGTCTAGAGCAGTTAAAGGGAATATAATTTCTGTAGGCTCTCACATAAGTGTGAATTGGGCCAACGATTTCAGTTCATTCTTTAGTGAATTAGAGGACTGAGCTACCCTGGATATATTTATATTCATTTCTTCCACTCCCTTTAGTGTTACTTAATCTCCTTTTTACCAGACTAATGTGAATAGAAGGGAAACAAGGGCCCAAATGCCTAAGTTTCTTTGTACTCTTTCACCATTCCACTCCTGAATACAAATAAACATTTTAAAAGCTAAAAAAAAACCCAAAACAAAACAAAACAAAAAACAAAAAAAACTAGTGGTATTTTAACTTTGGTTTATAATGCCACTTTATAAATTTTCTACATTACTTAAAAGACAAATTTGTTAAAATTTCATGTGGAAGATTTATAAAAATGGACCATATTCTGGATTAGAAAACAAATCATATTCTCTGACAACAATGGAAATAAATTAAAATCAAAAGAGAAACATCTTTGGAAAATCTCCAACTATTTGGAAACCAAATACATATATAAATAGCTAATGGATTAAAGAAGAAAGTCAAGTGGAAATTAAAAAGTATTTTGAACTGAATGAAAAATAAAACATGGTAGTTACACTTGTGGTGAGCACAGTGTAACATAAAACTTTACAACGCAACATAAAAACTTTTCGAGTCACTATGTCATACACCTGAAACTAATATAAATATTGTGTGTCAACTATACTAAAATAAAATTTTTTTTGAAGAGGTGCCTGGGTGGCGCAGTCAGGTAAGCATCTGCCTTTGGCTCAGGTCCTGATCCCAGGGTCCTGGGATCAAGCCCCACATTGGGCTCCCTGCTCAGCAGGAAGCCTGCTTCTCTCTCTCCCTCTGCCCCTCTTCACTACTTGCTCTCTCTCTCTCACAAATAAATAAAATCTTAATTTTTAAAAAATATACCATATCAAAGTTTGTAGGATGTTGTTATAATAGTATTTAGATGGAAATTTAGATGTCAATTTAATTAAAATTTTCTAAACACCTATATTAGAAAATAAGAAAGATATCTAATAAACCTCCATTTCCATCTTTGGAACAGCAATTGATAAGATAAATAAAAATAAGAGTTGACTAAGCCCAAAGTTTAATTTAATTAAGTCAATTAAACAAAAAGGAAGTAGAATAAAGGAAACTAAAAACATCTGAGTTGTAATCAATGAACAGAAAATAGAACATCAATAGGGAAAAAATAAGGGCTAGTACTTTGAGATAACATTGACACTGATAACATCTAGCTAGACTCAGTAGGAGAAAAAGAGAGAAGGCATAAATACTAATTTTTTGGAATAAACTAAATAATACCACTACAGATTCTACAGATATTCATAGGAAAATAAATATTATAACCAATTTTATGCCAATAAAGTTGACATCTTACATGCATACTACTCCTTGAAAGACATGAAATACCAAAACTCATTCCAGAAGAAATAACCTGAACAGTTTATATCTATTAAAGAAATTACATTTGTGGTTAAAGACTTTCCTACAAAAGAAACTTCAAGCCCATATGGTTTCACCAGTGAATTCTACCACGAAACACTTACAGAAGAAATAATATAAATTCTAAACCAACTCTTCCAGATCATTGAAAAACAGAAAATACAACACAAGTCATTCTATGAGGCAAACATTACCCCATACCCAAACCAAACACACCCCCAAAAAAGAAAATGACTGGCCACCATCTGTAATGAAATATGGTTATAAGAATTCTAAACAAAATTTTATCAATTCAAATTCAATAATACATACAAAATATATTGCTGCTTGATCAAGTGAGATTTAACCTAATAATATCAGGTGGTTTAATATTAAAAAATCAATTCACCATATTAACTGACTAGATAAAAACTTTAAAAATGACCATTTCAATAGATGCAGACAAAGTTACCAACAAAATCTAATATGTATTGTGTATAAAAGCTTTCAGAAAACTAAGAATAAATGGGGATTTTTGTCAATCTAATAAGAAGCATCTATGAAAAACCTATAATCATCAATGTACTTAGTGATGAAGGACTGAAAGCTTTCCTCCAAAGAGGGAGAGCAAGACAAGACTGTCCATTCTCACCACGTCAACACTGAACTGAATGGTTAGCACATCTGATAAAACAAGAAAAAGAAATAAAAGGATGAATGTAAACTATCTTTATTCATAGATGACATGAAAGAAAACCTGATGGAATCAGAAAAAAAATCTTGTAGAACAAACACTTGTGTTGAGTAAGGTGGAGGATACAGGATCAATACATAGAAATCAACTGCATTTTTATATACTAGCAATGAACAATCAGAAATAAAAATTAAAATCATGAAATAATTAAGGGAGAACTCTGACGAGAGATGTGCAAAACCTGTGAATTAAATATTAAAAAGCACTCCTGAGAGAAATGTAAAAAGACCTAAATAAATTGAGAGCTATAACATACTCACGCATCAGAAGACTTAACATACCCAAAAGATTATGCAGATTCAATGCAATTCCAACCAAAATCCCAGCAGGCTTTGCTGAAGAAGTTGATAAAGTGGTTTAAAATTCGTATGGAGAACTGGGGTAAATTGGAGGGGGAGACAAACCAAGAGAGACTGTGGACTCTGAGAAACAAACTGAGGGTGTTGGAGGGGAGGAGGGTGGGGGATGGGTGAGCCTGGTGGTGGGTATTAAGGAGGGCACATATTGCATAGGGCACTAGGTGTGATGCATAAACAATGAATCTTGGGTCACTAAAAAAATAAAGTAAAAAAAAAATCATATGGAAACATAGAGGTCTTAGAATAGCCTAAACAGACAAATAAAAACTGAACTAACATTACCTAAGTTCAAGACTTATTATTAAGCTACACTATAGCAGTCACCCTTTATCTGTGTTTCTCCTTCTGCAGTTTGTCAGTTACCCGTGGTCAGCTCTGGTCCAGAAGCAGATGATCCTCCTTCTGATGTATCACTGGAACGTCAATAGTAGCCTAACACTGTGTCACAAGCCTACCTCCTTCACCTCACTTCATCTCATCACATAGGTATATTATTTCCTCACATCACCTCAAGAATAAGAAGAGTGGGTACAGCAAGATATTTTGAGAGAAACAGACACCATTTTCATGTATTTTTATTACAGTACATTGTTATAACTGTTCTATTTTATTATTGTTGTTAATCTCTTTTTGTGCCTAATTTATAAATTAAACTTTACCTTAGGTATGTATGTAAGGAAAAAGCATAACATACATATATATACAGGGTTCTTGGTACCATCCTCAGTTTCAGGCAACCACTGAAGGTTCCTGAATGTATCCCTGGTGGGGGATGAAGAAATCAATAGTACAGAAGAGAGTCCATGAATAAATGTAACCACAAATACATGGACATTTGATTTTTAACAAAGCACAAAGGCAGTTCAGTGTAGAAAGGATAATTTTTTCAATAAATGACAATGAAACTATTTGAAATCACAGGCAAAAAAACCTACAAAACCTCTAGAAGAAAATACAGAATTTGGGTTTGTGTATTTGGGTTAGGCAAATATTTCTTTTTTTTTTTTTTTTTTTTTAAAGATTTTTTATTTATTTATTTGACAGAGAGAGAGAGATTACAAATAGGCAGAGAGGCAGGCAGAGAAACAGGGAGAGGAGGAAGCAGGCTCCCTGCTGAGCAGAGAGCCCGATGCGGGCCTCGATCCCAGGACGCTGAGATCATGACCTGAGCCGAAAGCAGAGGCTTTAACCCACTGAGCCACCCAGGCGCCCATTTTAACCATTTTTAAGTGTTTAGTTAAGTTGCAGTAAGTGCATTCACATTATTATATAACCATCACCACCATCTATCTCCAGAAATTTTTCCCGATCTGGNTGCACTTTGCCAAAAGTAAAAACTCTACTCTCACAAATTCATAGACTGGGGAAATATTTTCAAAAACATAAATGTGATAAATAATAAATGGCTTGTATCCTGATTTTCTAAACAAGTCTTAGAACTCATTTTCAAGAAAACAAACAGTTCTGATGTTTTTAAAAAAATGGGTAAAATATTCTAAGACACACTTCATCAAAAAGGCACATGAATATAAAATCAGCTCATAAAAAGATTCCCAGGCTCTTCAGTCATTAGGAAAATGAAAGTTAAATTAAACCCACAATGAACTGCCAGTACACACTTAGTAGAATGCCTAAAATTAAAAAAAAAAAAAAAAGATCAACCACACAAAGAGTTAGTGAGAATATAGAACTGAAGCTCCCCCACTACAATGTGGTTACATTTCAAAATGATCAGGCATAGTGAAAGAAGCCAGATCTACTCCCTGCCCCCGAGCCAATAGGCAAATCATAATCATAATCAGCACATACTGCATAATTCCATTTATACAAATCCTGGAATATGTAAACTCATGTAGTTACAAATAGCACATCAGTGGTTATCTGGGAAGGGGATGGGAATAGGATAAAGGTCAGGAGAGAAAAATTACAAAGGGTGTGAGGAAATGTGGGTTTGTTGGATATGTTCATTATCTTGTTTATGGCAATGGTTTCATGGGTATGTTTATGTTAAAACTTATTTGATCGTACATGTTAAATATATGCAATTTATTACATACTAATAATACCTCAAGGAAGCAATCACACTCTTTCACTAATAATAAATAACTAGCAAGGTTATAGAAACCTTTGCCAAATTTTCTCAGGAAAAAGCCTCCTTAGAGAAACTCTGAGGAGAAAATCAAAGGCTCTTGGGTCATTTTCAGAGCTCATCATCTCTTATGCTTGAACTTGGAGTTGATTAGAACTACAAAGAAGACCCAACTGCAGAAATTACTACATAAGCAACGTTCAAAACATTAGTAAGCCAAGCAGTTATGAGGCAATATTGTTCATTATATTTATTCTCAAAATACTTCAAGAGTCAGCCGAATCAGCTCATTTATAATCAAACTAAAAAAATTAATGAAGTGTTGCTGCAATTAATGAAAACCCAGACCATGAGGAGACTCTTAACTCCAATAAACAAGATGGCCACACTTTCCAATAAAAAGCTTAATAACTAAATACTTTGTTTTGTTCCAAAATGCCCTTTCTCAAAAGATCGCTTTAGATTTAATTTTTCATAAGTTGTTATTGTAACTTGAAGGAAAAGTTCATCTTTCTATTACAAGAAATTCTACCATCTTTATTTTACTATTAATTTTTAAAGTTGAAAGAACCTAAATGTACCATCCAGGCTTGGTTTATCATATGTTCATTAATACCAAATATTTGAAGCAAATTTAGAAAAAAAATGTAACTGCAAACTACATCTTTACCCTTCTTCATATTTTGAAAGATTAAATGTAAAATGAGTCATTTTTTTTTCACCTAACAAGTGTTCGCAGGAGACTGTGGCACTTTGGCATGGCTCCAGATACTGAGATAACACAATGATAAATTATTTTGTGAGTTTCTGCCCTTGAGTTGCTAGGCAAATCCTCTAACACTGCTCCGTGCCCAAATGTGAAGGTTATGTGTCCAGGAGGACTACTCAGTCCACTTCCATTAGGTCCAGACCAACGGGCTGCCTCATGTTGCTATGGGTATAGATGTCCCACATATGGGCTCACACTGCAGACCCCTGGACCTCTGAGAGGTTAAGAAAGTACAAATACTGGGTCACCCAGAAGTCATTTGGAGCATGGTATAAATGTATACCATGGTATAAATGTATAAAGCATTCTTCATCACTATACTAGGAAGGCAGTAGAAACATTACTATTGATGAAAGTTGTGATGCTCAATACAGAGAATAGGGTACAAGCTTCAGAGTCAGACAGAATCAGGTTAAAATCCTGGCTCTGTCCCTTAATAAACCTGTGGCCTTGATGTGTGACTCAACCTCTATAAGTTTCAGTCTTGTCTTTGAAAAACTGTGCATAGAAATAACAGTACCTACCTCCTAGGATTATTATTAAAATTAAATAAGATAAGAAGTACAGAGCAGTAAACAAAGTGTCTTGTACGAAGTTTGTACCAAAAATAAAAGCTACTTCTAAGTCATGCAGCAAGCACCTACAATTCTATTGACCAAAACCAAAATTGTCTGAGCTCAAAGTTTACAAATAAAATATGTAAATGATTATAGCCATATATTGTTATTGAAGTTCTGATCAAAAGCTTGAATCCCTATTGTTAGAGAACTTATTTAATAAGTTTATTTAATAATACCTCTTTACAGTTCTTACTATGTGCTAGGAACCAGTTTTTACAAATATTAACTCATTTAATATTCATGACAAACCTATGGGGAAGATACTATTGTTATTATAATTATCCCCATTTTATAGATATTAAAGAATACATATATATGTACATATAAAATTATATATATATATATATATATAATTTCAACTAAGGTGCACCTATGGAATGTAGTTTGTTTTATAGGAAGGAGACCAACAGAAATAAATGCTGTTAAATTTTCCCAGAACCAGGACTGATTTTTTGTTATCAATAATACAGTGATGGTGATGAGACTTTTATGAGAAGATGAAAAGAGTTATTTTATTAGAATAGATTCTACTAAACTAGTAGATGTCATGCAAGTGGGAAATCAGCAAATAGAGAAAAACATTATTACTTACTAACGCTCACATACAATAATGTATTTAATTTGAAAAAAATCACAATCTCACCAAGATGGTGAAATAGGTCATTCCTAATTTCACCCTCCCTCATAAGAAGAACAACTAATAACTATTCAAGGACAAGACACCAGTGCGAGCATCCTAGAACACAGGGGTGAGGCTGAAGTGCTCCTGCACCGTAGAGATCAAGACAGGCAGCATTAGAAGGACAGGAGAAGTAGCTACAGTTGACTGCATTGGCCTTCGCCCAGGCCAGTGCAGTACTACATGGAGAGGTCCTCCTGAGCCTCCAATTCCTCCAGGGAGAAACAAAAAACAAAAAACAAAAACAAAAACAAAAACTGGCAAGGGCAGGGGGTGGACAACCAGTGCCTCCCAGTATTGTGGTCACGCCCCTACTCGGATCTCACCCCAAAGGGATTGCAGGGGAATCTGTGGGGCTTGATATTGAGGATCATATTCTGATGAAGGGAGAAAAGGCTGGCAACAACCAGCACATAGATCCTGGCAGATCGAGTTCAGACCTGCCATGTCCAGGCAGCCATCCCAACCAGCAGTTTTGCTCACTTGCAGAACCTTGTCAGGGGCATACTCTGACCAGGGAACTCTGTGGGGTACAGATCTGCCTGATAGGGATCCTCAAAGGGAGAGTTTTGGTGCCCCTAGAGCCCAGTTTCCCCATCCCCATGTAAGGAGTGGAGTTGTTGCCACACCAGCTATAAAGTGTCTTCCAGCCCCATCTCACAGGATGGCTGGCCACAATTCATGGAAGCTATGATGCTCAGTGGTTCTCCAGTTAAGGGCAGGAAAAGTCAACAGTTTCCCAAACAAAGCCCATGGCCCTGTTCAAGCAAAGAACACAGGGTGTAGATTAACTTGAGTTAAGACAAGGGAGAGCTTCACTGGTTTCAGAGTTGCATTTCTAGCTGCAACTGAGCTGAGAATTAATTTGTAGTCCTATTCATCACTAAACAGCCTTCACCCTGTCTGGCCAAGGAACCTAACCAGAGCATGTGGAAAGTTGTGTAGCCCACTCAATGGCCCTATGTATGTGGTACTTAAAAACAGAGCACAGACCATGGCTTCTCCTGATGAAAGAGCAAAACCAGTGGCTTCACCTAACAAGAGAATTCAGTGCATGCTGGCTTGATTTGGGTCCCCAAACAATGAGCTGTAAAGGTACTGAGTCCCAACTTGCTGCCCTGCCAGGGTAGGGAAACTAATTCATGGCCTCTTCTACTATTAAATATGGAACACAGTCCTAACTAGTAAGCCTGACCGGATAATCCAGGCAACTGCAGAGCCTGTGGTATAGTCTTACTGGGGTAGGGAACCAACTCAACAGTCCTATTTTACTGTTGTCTGCCAGAGGCACACACCAATCATACACATCCCCAGAGCTTGAACAAAATGGCAACAGTAAGTCTTTATCGATCAGTAATTACTTTATCTTCCAGTATCAGTAATTACTTTAAACATAATTACTTTAAACCTATCAGTAATTACTTTAAACATAAACAGACTAAATGTGACAATGGAAAGACACAGAATGGCTGAATACATTAAAAAAAAAGATCCAACAATGTGCTACGTATAGGACACTCACTTTAGGCTTAAGGACACACTGAGAGTGAAGGGATGGAAAAAGACATTTCAAGCAAATGATAACCAAAAAGAAAAACAACAACAAAAAAGAAGGGTAGCTAAACTTATATCAGATAAAACAGACTCTAAAAATGGTAAAAAGAGGGATGCATGGGTGGCTTAGTCAGTTAAGTGTCTACCTTCTGCTCAGGTCATGGTCCCAGGGTCTGGGAATTGAGTCCCGCATAAGGCTCCTTGCCCAACAAGGAGATTGCTTCTCCCTCTCTCTCTGCCACTCCCTCTGCTTGTGCTCTCTCACTCTCTCTGACAAATAAATAAATAAAATATTTTTTTTAAATGGTAAAAAAGAAAAAGAAAGTCATTATATAATGATAAAGTTGTCAATCCATCAAGAAGATATACTAATAGTAAATATTTATGACCCCAACTTTAGAGCATTTAAATATACAAAGCAAAAGTAACAGAGCTAAAAGGAGAAGTAAACAGTAATACAATATTAGTTGGGGACTTTGGTATCTCACTTCCAATAATGGATAGATCATCCAATCAGAGAATTAATCAGGAAACAGCATATTTGAACAACACTATAGATCAAATGTACCTAATAGACATATACAGAACATTCCATTCAACAAAAGCAGAATAAATATTCTTCTCAAGTGCACGTAGAACATTTTTGAGGACACACTATATGTTAGGCCACAAAACAAATCTTAGAAAATTTAAGAAGACTGAAATCATACCCAGTATCTTCTCTGATCACAATGGCATAAAAGTAGAAGTGAACAAGAGGAAAACTGGAAAATTGATGAATACATGGAAATTAATCAACACTCTCTTGAACAACCAATGGATGAAAGAAGAAATTAAGAAATTAAAGAGGAAATAAAAAAAGTTTCTTGAAACAAATAAAAGTGGAAATACAACAATCCCAAAACATATGAATGCAGCAAAGACTGTTTTAAGAGGGAAGTTCATAGCAATAAATGCATACTTTAAAAAGCAAGGAAGGTCCCAAATAAACAACCTAACTTGATACCTTAAAGAACAGGGAAAAGAAGAACAAATGGATCTCAAAGCTAGCAGAAAAAAGGAAATAATAAAGATTAAAACAGAAATAAATGAAAAATTCAAAAACAATAGAAAAGATTAACCAAACTAAAAGTTGGTTCTTTGAAAAGATAAACAAAATTTACACACCTTTAGCTAGACTAAACAAGAAAAGAAGAGAAAGGACCCAAATCAACAAAATTATAAATGAAAAAGAAGAGATTACCACTGGTAACATAGGAAATCAAAGACTTGTAAGACACTAACAAACAAAATCTTGTAACTACACACTAACAAATTGGACAACCTAGAAGAAATGGAAAAACTGTTAGAAACATACAAATTACCAAGATTAAATCAGGAAGAAATAAAAAATCTAAATAGACATAATAAGGAAATTCAATCAGTAATCAAAAACTCTCTCAAAAAATAGAAGTCCAGGACCAGATGATTTCACTGGTGAATTTTACCAAACATTTAAAGAATAATGAATACCAATCCTTCTTAAACTCTTCCAAAAAAGTCAAAGAGGAGGGAATACTTTCAAATTCATTTTATGAAGCCAACATTATCCTGATACCAAAACCAGAAAAGGACACTACTAGGAAAGAAAAGTATAGGTCATTTTCTCTGATGAATACTGATTTAAAAATTCTCAATAAAATACTAGCAAACTGAATTCAGTGCCATTAAAAGATCATTTACCATGATAAAATAAGATTTCTCCCAGGGATGCAAGGATGGTTCAACATATTCAAATCAATCATTGTTATACATCATGTTAATAGAATGAAAGAAAATAACCACATGATCATCTCAATAGACACAGAAAAAGCATTTGACAAAATTAAACATCCATTCATGATAAAAACTCTTAGCAAATTAGGCATAGAAGGAACATATTTTAACACAATATAGGTCATATGTGACAAACTCACATCTAATATCATACTCCATGATGAAAGTTTGAAAGCTTTTCCTCTTAGAACAGAAACAAGACAAGGTGCCCACTCTTACCACACCTATCTGACATAGTACTAGAAGTCCTAGCTACAGCAATCAGGCAAGAAAAAGAAATAAAACACATCAATATTGGTAAGGAAGAAATAAAATTGTCTCTATTTATTATATTATATGGTAAAAAATTATATAAATAAATAAATATTATATTTATATATATATATAATATATGGCACACATAGAAAATCCTAAAGACTGATTTAGTATAAAGAAATCCTAAAAACTCAATGAAAAAACTATCAGCTACAAATAATGAATTCAGTAAAGTTGCGGGACACAAATTAACACACAAAAACCAGTAATGTTCTTATACACTAACAACTAATTTTCTGGGGGAAAAATTGATTTATGATAACATCAAAAACAATAAAATACTAGACACAAATTTAACTAAGGAAGTGTAAGATCTCTTGTTGAAAGCTATAAGACATTGATGAAACATATCCAATCAGATACAAATAAGTGGAAAGATACCCCATATTCATGGATTGGAAGAATTAATAACATTAAAACATCAATACTACAGAAAGCTGTCTATGAGTCAATGTAATCCCTATCAAGATACCAATGGAATTTTTACAGAAGTAGATAAAATACTCCTAAAATGTGCATGTAACCACAAAAACCCCCAAACAGCAAAAGAAATCCCAAGAAAGAAGAACAAAGCAGGAAGTACCACACTTCCTGATTTCAAGCTATACTCTAAATCTATAGTCATCAAAACAATACGTTAAAGGCATAAAAATGGACAAATAGACCAATGGAACAGAACTGAGAGCCCCGAAATAAACCCAAGCTTACAGAGTCAACTAATATTTGAAAAGGGAACCAGGACACTCAGTGGAGAAAAGACAGTATCTTCAATAAATGGTGCTGGGCAAACTGGATATTCGTATGTAAAAGAAACTATGAAACTAGATCCTCATTTTACACCACTCACAAAAATTAACTCAAAATGAATTAAAGACTTAAATTTAAGACCTGAACCATGAAAGTCCTAGAAGAAAACAAGAACAAAGCTCCTGGTCATGAGACTTGGTAATGATTTTTTGGATATGACACCTAAAGCACAACGAACAAAATAAAAAATAATTAAGTGGGACTACATCAAACTAAAAAGCTTTTGCACAGCAAAATATATCATCAACAATGTGAAAAGACAACCTCTAGAATGTGAAAAAATAGTTGCAAACCATATATCTGATAAGGGGTTAATATCCAAAATGTGTAAGGAACGCCTACAACTCAATAGCCAAAATCAAATAGCCCAATTTAAAAATGGGCCAAGAACCTGAATAGACATTTCTCTAAAAAAGATACATGAAAGGTCAACAGGCCCGTAAAAAGATGCTCAAAATCACTGGTCATTGGAGAAATGCAAATTAAAACCACAATGTGTATCACGTAATACATGTCAGAATGACCATCATCAAAAAAGACAAGAGATAATACTGGTATGGATGTGGAGAAAAGGCAACCTTCTGTGTTGCTGAGTTGTGAATTGGTGCAACCACTACGGAAAAAAGTATGGAGGATCCTCAAAAAATTAAAAATAGAACTACCATATGATCCAGCAAATCCACTTCTGAGAATATATATCCAAAGGTACTGAAAACACTAACTTGGAAAGATATCTGCATCCCACACGTTCACAGCGGCATTATTTACAATAGCCAAGACATGGAAGCCACCTAAGTGTCCATCAATTAATGAATGGCTAAAGTTGTGGGATATATATACAATGGAGTATTATTCAGCCATAAAAACAAAGAAATCCTATCATTTTCTTCTTTTTTAATCCTATCACTTTCAACAACACAGATGGACCTTGAGAGCATTATGCTAAGTGAAGTATGTCAAGGACAAATACTGTATGATCTCACTGAACTATGGAATCTAAAACTAACCAACCAACCAACAAAAACCCAAATTCATAGAAAAAAAGATCAGACTTGTGGTTACCGGACGTGGGGAGGTAAGGAGGAACTGGAAGAAGGTACTGGAACTGGAAGGAGGTAAGAAGAACTGGAGGAAGGTGGTCAAAAGATAGAAACAGTTATAAGATAAACAAGTACTAGGGATACAATGCAAAGCCTGATGACCACAGCTAACCCTGCCGTGTGATACATAGCAAAGTTGTTAAGAGAGTAAATCCTAAGAGTTCTCATCACAAAGAGAACATTTTTTCTCCTTTTTTCCTTTCTTCTGTCTTTTCTATTTTATCTACATGAGAAGATGGATGTTTGCCGAACCTATTGTGGTAATCACTTCATAATATATATACATCATACCATCATGCTGTATGCCATAAAAATATACAGTGATGTATGTCAAATATTTCTTATTAAAAGTGAGAAACAAAATCATACTGTGTATGCCTTCTACACCAAAACTACAAGGAAAAGTAGAATTAACTTTTCTTAATCGCCTTCTGATTACCAGGCCTGGGCAGACCCTTGTACATATCATCTCATCAATATTCACCATGGCTCTCCCATTTTGAAGACCAAGTCCAAAGAAATTAAAAAGCATAAGCCAAAGTCTCTCAAAAATAAGAGATACACCGGGTCCCTGAGAAACACTGAGTATGAACAGAAATCTCTAATTTCTTCAAAAGTGAAAGCTACTTTCTACATGAACCACATTAACTATAACCATCAGGGATAAAGCTATTTTTGAATTTTCTAAATAAATAAATGTGAAACCATCATTTTTTTTCTCAAACAAAAACTAAATATTTGCCAACACCACAAGTAAGGAACCACATGTACTGTAGCCTCCTTAGTTTCTTGCTGAACTTGACATTCCCTAACTGGGGACAGGTACCACAGAGCAGCAGAGACTGCCGTGGGTGTACTGAAACTGACAGTGACCTCTCTGGGAAATAATTTTCCCATACATCTCCTAGCCAGTAGCCCCATCTGTGGCTTGGAGTTCAGGAAAAGCTTAAACAACTTTTACTTGATTTGGGGGCACAAGGAGGTGAAATGCAAGCATTGCCGGAGACAGAGCAGAAAACAGATTGAACGGGGGTTTCCTGAGAGCAGTGTGATCAGCAGTGTTAGAGCTGGAGAGTACCCAGGCCAGCCAAACCCAAACCTAGCAGGGAGACACATTCACAGACGATCACTATGGTCAAGGGCAGCAAGTGCAAGCAAGCAAGTTTGCGTAGAGTAATTGCCCAGAAGATCATTCTTGCGCCCCACAGAAGGAAACATGGAAGGTTCCAGAAGGTTCCAGAAGGTGCATGTGCTAGGTTTTGAGGAAAGAGTAGGAGCAAGTGGGATGAGGAATAGGACATTTCCAGTGAAGGAAACAGCACAAGGGGCAGAGTAGCTTGATGGTCTCAGGAAACTGCAACTGAGGTGCCTGCCAGATGAGGGCTATGCTGTCATATATGGGGAAGTTCGTTTGAATAAGAAAACTATTTTATGTGTGTTAATATGATGTCTGCAACAATAAAATCAGGTCCTTTTAAATACACACCCCACATGGTCCAGCATTTGGTGAGTATTCTCCTGTTTAATACATCACTCCTCTTGGAGACAAGCACTATGCTCATCCCCATTTTGTAGACAGGGAAACCCAAGCACAGAGCATGAAGTAATGTGTCCCTGGATGCTCTGTCTAGAAAGTAGCAGGGCGAGAATTCAGTCCCAAGGTGTCGGACTCCAGAGAATGAGCTTGCAAGCATTAGCACAATCCCCTCAATATCTCTCATATTATAAGAGAGAAAACAGGGACGGCATTGGGGCAGAAAGTTGCTCTTATATATATGACCCTGAAAGAATGAGACTTCACTGTCAGGTCAGCCACTGTCTAGTCCCCACAGAAAAGAGAGCAGATTTTCCATGAAAACGGAAAGGAGACCCTTCCTGGGAGGCGCTCTCAATAAGCAAAAGGTGAGAAATTTGGTCCACAACATTTAGTCAAGGCTGAAATTCTGGAAAGTGAGGTTGGAAGGTTTTAGGCCCCTAGGTTAGATAGACATTCTATGCCAAGGCTTGTCCCGCTGGTCAGAAGCAGGAGCTGCTTCATACGCAAGGCCAGTGTCATGGCTGGGCAGGGCACCCTGTTTCCTAGGGATCTTGGCTCCACGATGCACCCACTTATGGTCCTAAGTGACTCTAAGGTTATGGCAAATTGCCCAACTGGACTCCGGGGTTCAAGGATTTATGTTCTCTTGGTTTTGCACCTATTCATGGAAAATCAAGTTCTCTTTCGGCTTCTATTTTTCACCTTTCAGATAAGCGTAGGTGAACTCTGCTTGAGATTATTAGAGCAAGGTACTTCATCATTAAGAATCTTTACAAAATGAAACCCGTAGTTTGGTTACCATTATATCAACTCTATAATTCTATAAATATCTGCCAGTGTCATCTTTTAACAAAAAGGTAAAGAAAGTGTTAATTTCTTTGGGTGAATTTATATTCCTTACCATGAAAATGGCCTGCTTTACATTGATTTCCTACCCTTCCTCCCCACCCCCCCCAACCGCGTCCCAACTGGACTGGTTTCAGATGACATTCTTGCCAACTGGTCTCCATTAAAAACAATTTAGTCTTTCTGTGCTGTCTTTGTAACTAAACCTTAGATTACTCCAACTCAGGACAGGCATAAGACAGCAGTCTGGGGCTGGGGTGCCAAAGCACATTCTTTTAAAGAACCTGAGTGATAGAACAGCTTACAAAGCAAACTGCAGCAGACCTAACAGAAAAACTAATTGCATTGTTCCATTTTTCTAAAGGACCCACTGGCTTCCCCAAATCAGAAGAAAGACATACGGCATTGAGACCTTTATTATTCGTATGTATTATCGACATTTTTATGACTCACATTAAGATAGTGTAAATATAATAAATGAGATTGTACTCTTAATGTTTATTTTTTAGCATTTTTTTGTAGAAGAGTTAACTCGTGATGTTGGAATTTTAGGCTTTGCTTTTTTTTCTTTTACAGTGTTTTAACACTGAAATAAACACACGCTTTTCCTTCACTAAACATAATGTGTTTTCTTATCATCCTTATTTATTGAAATAGCACTTAAAAAGGGTAATGTAGGGCACACTGTTGTACATTTATTTTACAGAGAATCCTACTTTCACAGAGAATGGTCCAAAAATCTCTCTCATTGCCTTCCTCCCTTTCATGTTCAAACTTCACATCTTAAAGTGAAGAAGGCAGCAAATGAAGAAATTGAATTTGAGCAAACATGTCCAATGTCTGCAGTAACTCCTGCAAATGTTCTTGAGAAAGTTCGAGAGCTGAAACGAAAGCCAGCTGAAGATCAGAAAAGACCATTTATAGAATGACCTACTCATCCCAATGCATAACATACACAAAATGTCCATTAATAGTGTTCCAAGTGTCTCCATCATAATTAAAAAAACAATCGGGATTGTATCTCCTGTCACATCTTCCACCTGGCCTACCTCAGAACTTTTACCTGTTTTATCGAGATAAATCAAGGTTAACAGACAAAGAACCCGGTTCTTGGGATTGTTTTTAGAGGAGTTCAACTCAAAATTACTTTCAGTATCACCTTCACAAAGAAACCTAGTCAATGGTGTGCTGCCAAGCTGTTACAGTGGGCTTTTAATTTATGCTACTAATAAGTAGAAGTTGGTAGCATTCACACCCATTTTAAAGCCTTTCAAGGTGGCTGCCATTCATGACAATGAAGAACAAATTAGGTCCACCTGCCCTCCCTCCCTCCCTACCCAGCACACATTCCGCATTTAATGCAGAAAATCACCTTCTATCTTGCTTCATGTCTTTTAAAATACGAGGTGTTTGCTGTCTATAGAAATTCCCTTGAAAACACAAAACCTTTGGAAGAGACTACACACTGAATCAGCAAAGCCAAATTTTGTTCATTTCACCATTTTTGTTAGGGACACTTTCCAGAATAGCAGTAGTCATAGGGCTCTATCCTATTAAACAAACTATGTTGACTGGTACCTTCGTGAGCTTACATACAGTAACGTGGATTTGTTCTGAACTTCTATTTTGCTTGATCAACCTTTAGAAACAGTATGTGTCTTACGATTCAACGTTTGTTTTAAAAAGGCACATATATGCCTAGGAAAATTTATGGAAGAATATAGACTCAGAAATAAACAGTATTTATTTCTGGAGGTTAGGATTACAATCTTAAAAGGTGGTTCTCCTTATCCTTCATTATATTTTTCCAAATAATCATCAACAAATATGTATTAGCCTAATGATAAACAAATCAATTCAATTTTTCTAAAAATAAAGATAATTCTGACCAGAGAGCACGTTTGAAAGCTTTTGAGAGGACAAATATGTCTTAGATTGTTTTAAAAACAGCTACATCTGAAGCTGGATATATGTGCTGAAGTCTCTGTGGTTACGAAATTTTTGACAAACGCCCATGCAAGATGAGTTTTTTTTGTTTTGTTTTGTTTTGTTTTTTACCACTTTGCAGTTTGTTTTCTTCCAACTCAGAATTTGGGGTTAGTAACAATGTACTGGAATTATGCCTTAAGAAAAACTATTGTTTTAGATATGTTAACTTTCAAGCTTTCTAGGAATAAGATGCAATGTCTCGTTATCACCAAGTGAATGGGGAGAGGATGGGAATCTACAATAAGACAGTATATTTATATTTATACTCACATTTCATTGTTTAGCTCGAACTGTCTATACCCTATTAAGCAACTTAACCTTTAATGACTTACCTCTATGAAATTATAGTAATGTAGCTTTTTTTTTTAAAGATTTTTATTTATTTATTTATTTGACACACAGAGAGAGATCACAAGTAGGCAGAGAGTCAGGCAGAGAGAGGAAGAAGCAGGCTCCCTGCGGAGCAGAGAGCCCGATGCGGGCCTCGATTCCAGGACCCTGAGATCACGACCCGAGCCGAAGGCAGAGGCTTTAACCTACTGAGCCACCCAGGCGCCCAGTAATGTAGCTTTTAAACTGTTTAAATGGATGATCTACCAAATGTAATTATAATTACATGTAATGTGATTATTATTACATGTAAATTATAACTTTTTGGTGACAATCAAGTGAACAATAAATACTATATGTTATTACCCATTAGGAATATTATTACCTACACCATAGGTAAGCAAGCCTTGTTTACCACCTGTTTAGGTACAGCTTATGAGATAACTATGGTTTTCACATTTTTTATTTTGTTTTGTCTTTATATTTTTGAGTAACTGGAAAAAATCAAAAGAAAAATAATATTTGTGAAATGAGAAAATAATATGAAATTCAAATTTCAGTGTCCACAAAGTTTTACTGGAAGAGAGCTATACCATTCTTTTAAGTCTGCCCATGGTTGCTTTTTGCATTACAACGGCTTCTAAAAAGAATTGTGACAGTGCGCCTGGGTGGCTCAATGGATTAAGCCTCTGCCTTTGGCTCAGGTCATGATCTCAGTGTCCTGGGATCAAGTCTTGCACTGGGCTCTCTGCCTGGCAGGGAGCCTGCTTCCCCTCTCTCTCTGCCTGCCTCTCTGCCCACTTGTGATCTCTCTCTGTCAAATAAATAAATAAGATTAAAAAGAAAAGAATTGTGACAAAGTCTAAAATATGTATTAGTTGATCTTTGATACAAAAAGTGTTTTCAAGGTGGTTCTGAATATTATCTGTATTTCCATCATCAGTCTCTAGGTGGCAGAAAAGATCCTTAAACTTGGGGGCGGGGGGGTATTGGCAAAGAGAAGATATTTACATTCCCAATTAAATCACCCCCTAAAAGTCAGCCTTTCCAACAGAACAAAACATTTTTTCTATTCATGTGCAATAAACCAAAAATTAAACATCTAAAAGGAACCAGAGGATTCATTTAGTCTAGAACTACTGTCTGTACTAAAATTTAGCATTTATTTGCTCTTGCCTAAAATGAATATTATATAAATCTTATAAATATTAAATATAAATATTGTATATTTATATAAATAAATATTATATAAATTACATAAATGAATAAATATTATATAAATTTAAAGTGTACAATGTGATGATTTGATATAAGTGTACTTCGTAAAATGATTACTTCAATCAAATTAATTAGCACACCAATGACCTCACATAATTCCTTTTTTTGTATGTGAAAATGCTTAAGATCTATTCTCTTAGCAAATTTCAAGTATACAATATACAATACAATACTATTAGCTATAGTGAGCCTGCTGCACATTAGAGCTTCATAATTTATTCACCTTGGAAGTGAGTTTGTATCCTTTCACCAGCCTCTCTTCCTTTCTCCCCACGTGACCCCTGGTAACCACTTTCCTACTTTGTTTCTAAGAGTTGACTCTTTTGTTTAGATTCCGCATATAAGCGGACAAGTCTGACTTATTTCATTAGCATAATGCCCCCAAGTTTCATCCCATTGTCATGAAAGGCAAGATTGCCTTCTTTTTTAGGGCTGAATAATATTTCACTATGTTTATATACAGATATATGTATGTATGTACATATACATTATATCTTCTTTATCATTCGTCTGTCAGTGGGCACTTAGCTTGTTTCCATGCTGTGTGTCTTCAGTTGTAACATGCCTGTAAGATTCTTCTCTTTATAGACTGAATTATGCTTGTTAAACCTCCACATTATGCCAGTTGGGTTTAGAATTAGTTTGTAAGTGTGTTGAGTACTAACTTGTTTTAGTGGTTTTAGAACTTGATTTTTTTTCGAGCATTGTGTAGACACAGCTACAGACCAGACAGATTTTATGCATGGATCAATAAAAACAAGGTGAGAGGATCCCCCCACACACGGCTGCTTCATATTTACTAGTCCATGAAAACCAAATCTGTATCATCAGGATGAAAATATTACTCATGTTCTTTTAAATTGCAGGTTTCTCATTTCTCAACAAGCAGACAAAAAGCACCTACGCCACTTCCCAGACACATCAGAGACAAGGACACTGGCACGCCTTTCATCCCCCTCACATTCTCTCCCGTCATTTCTGTCCCCCTCTATTTTTTCTGTAACTTCCGGTTATAAACCTTTCCACGAAAACAGAAAGTTAAAAAAGGACAATAGATAACCCGATGCCAATCATACATTTTCCTGTATGCCCACACAACAATCACGCCCCTAAGAATAAGCGATGATTCTATATAATCAACTAATAACCAATGAGTGTTGAAATTTCCCCCATTTAACCTCAGAACGTCTTTTGGAGATTTGTGGTTGAACCAAGATATAATCTCGAGTCAGGGTTCCCATCTGTTCACTGTTTCCCCAGTTCTCCTTTAAACTAAAATAGTCCCTCCCTTCACTGCCTCTACACAGATCACTTTTCATGATGCTGAATTTTTAGGAGATCAGATCATTTGGCTTGTAGAATCCACATTCTGGATTTCTCTGATTGTCATTATTTTTCTATCCCTTATATATTACCACGAAATGGGGGTTAGGTCTACAAGTTTACCAGTATGATGCTGTATACTTCATATAGCCTCACATCACAAGTGTGAAATATTGAGCTGTCGCACTTTGGGTAGTATTAGTTTGATCAACTTGTCACGGTGTTGATCACCATTACAAAGGTTTGATTTTCCTTTTGCCATTGGCATATAATCAGTGAGGTTGTACATTGTCGTTCTGCAAACATCTTTTAGCCCAACAACCTTTTCAAGTAACAGTTTCACTTTGCAGTGAGAATCAGTATTTCATTAAGAACTGAGAAACAGTAATTTTCTAATTCTATTATTCCTTCCCCTTTCATTAGTTGGCATTCTCCTGAGGTGTGTTTTGTCTCATCAACTGAGAATTGCCCGGAGTTCCTTCTAAAGAGTCAAAGTAAATGCTGGATCCTTCACTTTTAATTCCCATTTTCCAAAGTAAGGATTTGCTCTAATAGTTGTCTTCAATTGAAGCAAATTAGTTCTCTCTCTCTCTCTCTCTCTCTCTTTATGAATTCATGGATTTTTATTTTTATATTTTTACAATCAATTCATTATGATTTTTGATGCTCTATTTGGGCTGTGAGAGCATCCTCCAGCTGGATGCTTTAGCATCTTTTTTTATTCTTTGATGTAAAATGTTCTTCTGGGATCCCTTTCCACAGCTGAGACCAAACAGCAGCCTCCCAGCAGCACCTCCATCTGAAGAGACATTCTACTTTCTTCTAGACTTTGTCATTCAATAACCTGAAAGCTCTAGATCGCTTTCCCCATCCCAGCCAAACCTTTGCTGAGCACATCAAGTGCACTGAGAACCCCTGCAAATTCAAACAAGATCATAAAGCAGGGCTAGCTCCTCTTGAAATATCTTCACCATTTCTCTTACCTTGCATAGTAGTCATTGGGTGGAACGGCTTCTTGAAAGAACTGGAACTGGTATAAATAAAGTCCAATCAAGTGCCCCGCAGTGAAAATAGCCAGCAGAACACAGAGACAGCTGAACAGCAATGGATCGAATGTTCGGCACCAGGACCACCAGGTGCACAGACCCAGAAATACGAAGAAGTACACAGATGAGGTCAAAGACGGCAACATCATGCCTGAGGAAGAAGAGGTATGGTCAAGACAAATTGCACAGAACCGGAAAAGCATTTACCACCCAGGAAATGTAACTCTTGGAGATTATGTACATTTCCTTCATATGCTTTCAGGGACGGATCAGGTTATCAAAGAATGAATCACATTTTATTTATAAAATCAGAACTTATGCTATTTTTGTTGTGAAAAAGTCATACATAAAATGATATTTATAAATATAAGGAAACACAAGATGATGAAGTTCTTCCCATGGTGTTTGAGCAGAGTAAATATCTACTTTTCATACAATAGAATTTAGCATATTTGCTTGCCTGCTCCTATCTTTCTACTTTGATCCCCAATTTTTCAGGAATACTCGTGTGTCTATTCCAACCTTCCCTGATATCATTTTTTATAATAACTTACTTTTTTTTTTTATTAAGTAGGATCCATACCAATATTACATCTGTGACAAAGTCTCATTAAACTTTGCCCTACCCGGGCGCCTGGGTGACTCAGTGGGTTAAAGCCTCTGCTTTCGGCTCAGGTCATGATCTCAGGGTCCTGGGATCGAGGCCCGCATCGGGCTCTCTGCTCAGCAGGGAGCCT